>CM061062.1:156141059-156332933 GCA_030762895.1 Sophora flavescens
GACTTTTCCAACTAGCAGGTCACGGCCGTGATAGCCATCACGGCCGGCCGGTAGTGATAGCCATCACGGCCAGCCGTGACGACTTCCGACTTTTGGCTCAATCTTTCTTGACTCCATCGCTCCTCACGGTAGTGAGGGCCATCACGGCCAGGCCGTGATACTCTCTGTTTGGCTCATAATCTTCACTTTTCTAGCTCTTTTTCATCCAAGCTCCACCAAGGCTGATTTCTGGGCATTTTTCCATTAAATCCTGCAAAACAACACCAGAAACCACCTCATCCGTTCCAAAGGAAAAACTATACAAAATCAACACTAAATTGGCCTAACTATATGCAAATGCATGCAGAAATGTACATGAAAAATGAGGTAAAATCACACTCATCAAATCACCCCAAGCTTAAGACTTTGCTTGTCCTCAAGCAAAAACTAAGGCCAGAAGAGATAAACAGTCAAAGCATGGATAGTGAACCAAGAACCCGAGTAAAATGATCCAAGTAACAGGCAATTCAAACAATTCAGCAAGAGACAATCAATTCAAGTCCAATTAGGGGCTTAAGTTTCCTAGACTCACATTCTCACTGATTCGGGCACTCTTGCTCACTTGAAGCTCACCCCAAGCTTGTTTATTTGCTTGGCTCTCTTTCTTGCCTCACTCACTCAAGTGTTCAAGTATATATAACAATTCGCTCCATTTTCCTCAAGGAATGATTCCTACCATATGCTTGACTATCAACCAAATCTCCACTTTATTTATGAAAACACTTAAGAATCAAGAGGTCTTTTATTTGGTTGTAACGTGGCCATGGGATTAATCTTTAGGTGGGAATAACAAGAAAGGGATATTTCAAAAGGCTAAACCAAGTATCAAACATTTCAACACAAGAAACCTTCTAAAATACCTTCTTGGGTTTTCAATACATTTTTCCACCCTTCTTTTCTTTCTTTTTCTTTTATTGCTTTTTGTCATCCCCCTCTCTATTTATTTTTAATTTTTTTCTTTTCTTTTTTTTTCTTTTTTATTTGGAGAAGGGGAAATTTTTTTTTTTTTTTTTTTTTTACTGATTCTTTCATCCCAAACTTTCAACTACCTTTTTCACCCTTTTTGTGATACTTTAGAAGGTCCCTTATCAAGTATATGTATCAAAATTTTTCAGGGTACCAAGAAAAGCATTTTATTCATTCAGGCTCAAAATTGGGCAACTAAGGGTAGCATTTACACATTCAAAGCTCAGAAGGCCAGAAAAATACCTATTGCCTCAATCATTTTCAAAAATGTTTCCAAAAAAAAATTTTCTAAGCTTCAAAATGGTTTTAAGTCAAGTTCTAGAGAAAACAAACCAAGAGGAATAACACTCTACACAAAGAATGGGGGCAGATTTAGTGAGTACCCCCTAATGGCTCAAAAGCTCACATTTATCAGTTCAAGAACCAGTGAGAAACACAAGTCTAAAGAAACATATGCTAATCATCAACTATCCAAGATCATCTCAAGCATATTCATTTGCAGGCATATCACAAGAATAAACAGAATTGGGTTCAAAATCCACTATCACAATTTAATTAGCACTTAGTTCTCACAATCATAAGCTCAATCTAAGCAAGGGTAACCAATTCATGTGATCATGCAAACTTAAGCCTATATGAATGCAACATTTACAATGCAAGATATGAACATATGCAAAATACCCCTACCCCAAGCTTAAAGATTTACATTGTCCCCAATGTAAACAATCAAGTTGGAGAGGAGAGAAAAATAAAATAAAGCAAAAAAAATTGGAACGGCTTACCGAGGCGGTAGCGGGTGTTGGCTCACATACTTTTTGGCTTTGTTTCTCCCCGCTCTTTTTGCTTCTCCTTCCTTCCTTATTACCCTGCAAACACTTGGCAACTGACAATTTATTATTTTCCTCTTGAGCTTCTCAAATTATTCAAGAGGTTGAAAATCAAAAACAAAAACTAACTAAAGGGAAGGGTTAAGAAAAGTTGGGTTGCCTCCCAATAAGCGCTTCTTTAACGTCACTAGCTTGACTCATCAAGAAGCATCCACCTGGATCCCATAACCTGTGGTATAAGGACCAAGGAATGCTAACCACGTGAGATCCTTCACCTGGATCCCACGATTTGCAGCAAAAATGTGGAAGTGAGCACTCGAAATTCATGCCGACTTCTTCAAATGGGAAGCGCTTTTCAATTCCACTCGGGTCAAAGATGACCCCTTTATCCATAAAATCTTCCCAATAAAAATGGGGTTCAACCTCAGGTAGAGGCATGAACTCCATTGTTGACTGCTTTAAAATATGAGGTGGCAAACAAATCGAGAGGATCATTGGTGCTTTGTTAAGCCTCGTACCATCTTCACTCTCAAGATCGCCAAATCCATCACCTTCCAAATATGCAGAAATCTCCGCACAAACCACACAAGTGTTTCTCCCATCACATTCCACACATGCATAGGGGCCAATAGCATCATTTAATTTCACAAGTTCTTCATCATCCCCGAGCATGGTGACATAGCTATCCTCCAAATGCCTCTTCCTTTCGGGGCTCCTTAGTCAAGGGTTCAATGGGGAGTGGTGCAACTATGTTCTCCAAAACAGGGTCCTCACTTCTTGACTCGGTTGCTCCCACTTCTTCTTCTTCCTCCTCATCCATCATTGCATCATCTTCATCATCATCCATCAAGTCCTCATTTGGCATTTTGGACAGAAGGTTAGAGAGTTCCTCAATACGTACCCCGAGACTTCGAATGGCATCTTCTTGATTCTTGAATTCTTCCATTGTTGTTGCCATGAAGTTCTCCAAAACAGCCTCTAAGTGAGATTGACTATCCGGGATAGGTTGCTCAACCTCGACTGGGAATGCGGATTTGAAGTTCTCCCAAACAACTTCCAATGGGGATGGCTCATCATACCAAGGTGTGGAAGATTCCCAATGTTCCCCTTCATCCATCAAAGTATTGTTTGGAGGGTTCCCCCACCATGGATTAGAAGTGTTGGGAAATTGATTTCCCCATTCAGAATAACCTACCATTGGTGGAGGAGGGACAGTTGCCCTTGACAGCTCATCACTCACTTGTTGGATTTTTACGGCCAACTGCAGCATATCTACCCGCAGCTGCAACTCAGATAATTCACTTTCTGCATCAGATGGTTGATACCAATTGTAGTCCATGATCCTATCTAATCAATTTTTTTCACCTCACAAACAATTAAGCCCAAGATCAAAGAAACACAAAAACAAATATATACAAAACTAACAAAAGAAAAGTATCAATTATATACAGAAAAATAAAATAAAAATGTCTAAACTAGTTGTCTCATTTGTTACTACTGATATTGACAAAACCAATCCCCGGCAACGGCGCCAAAAACTTGATGCGTGATTTTTAAGATAAATAAACAAAGGCAAGTGCACCTCGTCGCAATCAAGTAATACGGTGGTGAGACCGGTTATCGTATCCACAGGGATTGGATGTCAATTACCAATTCGCAAATTCAACAACTATCTAGACTAATCTAAAATATGAGAGATTAAAACTAAGGAAATAAAATATTTTTGTCTTTTTGTAATTTTGTCAAACACTTGGTATGCAAACAGGGATGTGGTTAGAATTGTCGGGTTTAGACTACACTAATCCTCCCTTAATTGCAATGAAATGGTAATCAACACAAGTCCTAATTCAATTATGCCAATCAAGCCTTTTCTAAATTACTCAAGCCTAATGTCTTAGGTGCATTGAGCCTAAAACCCCAAATTAAACCCTAATGTCTTAGGTGGAATAAAATGAGATTTTGCATTAAGTTAAGACTTATAAGATTGCAAGCAGCCAACACCTATGTCTAGATTCTTGACCTACTTGGCATATGATTCATGAGCATGCCTTAATACCAACCTTCCAGTCATCTATCAAAGCAACAAATCATTCCTATGGGTAGCTAATCCAAGGAAAGCATTAAACACAGAATCACATACTCATAACGAAATAGAAACTTGTATTAAAATACCAAATCAATTACAACAAGTTCAGAAAAGTTACATCTAACCCCAACAATGGGGATTTAACTACTCATGATAAGGAAATACAAAAAGGGAAAAATAGAAGGGATGAAGAACACTCATAGACAAGCTTCCTCCAATCTTCTCTCCATCCAAGAGCAGAAAACGCCCCCTTTTTGGGTAGAAACCCTCTCCACCCACCTCACCCTGCCTCCAAGTACCTGCCTTCTTTTAGGTTAAAAGTTGGTTCCTTTTCTGTTCAAGCAGGTTTATTTATAGGTCCGTCGCCTCACACGGCGGTGGATGACCATCACGGCCGGCCGTGATGGTCTCCGACTTGGGCGCCTCTTCATTCACTTATTCATCACGGCCGTGATATCCATCACGCTGGCCGTGATCGTTTCGACTTTTCCAACTAGCGGTCACGGCCGTGATAGCCATCACGGCCGGCCGTGACAGACTTCCGACTTTTGGCTCAATCTTTCTTGACTCTCGCTCCTCACTCACGGTAGTGAGGCCATCACACGCCAGGCCGTGATACTCTCTGTTTGGCTCATAATCTTCACTTTTCTAGCTCTTTTTCATCCAAGCTCCACCAAGGCTGATTTCTGGGCATTTTTCCATTAAATCCTGCAAAACAACACCAGAAACCACCTCATCCGTTCCAAAGGAAAAACTATACAAAATCAACACTAAATTGGCCTAACTATATGCAAATGCATGCAGAAATGTACATGAAAAATGAGGTAAAATCACACTCATCATTCATCACAGAGGAAAATAAATTTTTCATCAAAACCTAATTTGGCCTAAAATTGGACATCATTTTTGGTTTGCATTACTATTTTATGACGATTGTATAGTTTCTTACCTCCTGTATATCTTTGTTTCCTGTTTCTTTATGTGTTGGTTTGGATCATGACTCGAAGATAGAGAGGAGTTCTTAGTTGGTGCAGAGACATAGAAGATGATGAGGACACTTTTGTTGCTTGAATTAAGAGACTTTTAGAGAAGATGTTGAGTCTTTAGTATTTATATCATGGCCGGTGGAGTGGCAGTTATTGTATAAGTCATAGCTTATATATATGTGTGTGTGTGTTTTATTGATGAAAATAAATGCTCTAAATGTTTTAATTTTTATGTTATAATTACATGCATTAACATTCATGTGGCTAGGGGTGTAATCGGATCCGATCCGATCCGCGAACCCGGCGGATTCGAACCGATCCGAACCGGTTTTGGTGGATTGGTTCGGATCATCGGATCGGATCGGATTTCAAAACGCCGATCCGAACCAGATCGGTTCGGGTCTCGGATCCGAAAATTCTGATCCGATCCGATCCGAACCGACCCGAACCCTTTAAAATATTTATTTTTAAATTATTTTATATAATATTAATATATTATTATATATAAATTTAATATAATTAATAATTAAATATATATATTTTATTTTATTTTTCTAATTTTTTATTAATATTTAAGTGTAAATTAAAAAAAAAAAAAAGAGGGTAACCCGATGATCCGAACCGAACCAACCCGATTGTGATCGGTTCGGTTCGGTTCGGATCCGTAGTTGCAAATTTGCGAAATCCGAATCGATCCGAACCGATCAAATTTGATCGGTTCGGATGATTAAACCCCTCAAATCCGAACCAACCCGACCCGATTACACCCCTACATGTGGCACTCGGAAGGATGTTACAAAGATCGTGGTTAATGATATTTAAAACCGTGGTTAATGATATTCAATAAATAATATCTTTACATATCTATTGACCAAATCCAATATTTTATTAATCATATTTTTTGTTACCATAAAAATTTATGTCGATTTTTTGTTGTCGAATTTTAACGTTAATAACATTTGTCTTTTTAAAAGAAAAAAGTCGTATTAGCTGCTAAATAAATCATGCATATCATTAATACAAAACAAAATTAGGGTAGGCCCCGTAAAAAGGAGGGGTATAAAAGGAAGGGCATGCGATGAGAACAAGTGAGGGTAGCGAGAAAGTGGTGTGAGGGAGAGAGTGCGGTGAATGCTGGAAGCGGCAAGGAAGGAATAATCGTGTGGACACGAAAACCGACCTGAAACTAAGGGGTTATCTTATATCATTTCATGATGTTCTATTTTTATTTAGTTTTCAATCTGAATCAAGTTTCTCACCTTGCTGCTCGTGTTGCCCTCACTTTCTCTCTCTCCGCACCACTAAATCGCAAAAATACCTTAGGGCCTAGTGATGATGATGATGATCTGAAGGTTCTAAATCTTTAATTTTATTAAAACATTTTTTAAATTTATTCTGGGAAAAATGATTATCTTGTTTCTGTTTTAATGTATCGTTTGAAGCTCTGATTTGTTTGATTGGGAATTTCTTATTTCTGTTTTTTTTTTTCTGTTTCAGAAGGGGTATATATATTTTTTTTAATAATTACTTTGGTTGTTTTTTGTTTTTATTCTCCAAGGAAAAAAATCATGTTTAAAAATCAGTTTCGTGTTCCTCAAAATTTTCGAAATAACATAGCCTCTTTGTATGAAAAATTCTTTTGAAATAAATCATATTTCAAAATGACCCAATGCCGAGACTCGCACGTAGTGTGAAGAAATAGGATTATGAGTGGGTGGTGACTACTGACTAATGAGTAAATCAATGTGATTTTGTTATCTGTTTGTCTTAAGTAGATTTCTGTTTTCAAGTATAAAAGGGTGCACAACTGTAACTTAGGTATAGAAATGTATGCATCTAGGGGTAGTAGACATAGGATCAATCTGGTGCTTAAAGTGCAAAACGGTCGAAGTGTGGTTGCATTAGTTAGATGCTTCATAGATCCACCAATTGATTGTGTTCTGTCTAAAGGAAAAATACAAATTGTTGTGGATTCTGAATAGGAGCAAGCAGGAAATACTTTCTTTCCCCTTATTTTGTAATGTGGTCTCTCCTATGCCTTGTTTGGATGTCATGTGATGTGAGGTAAGTGAGGAAAGGAAGGTGAAAGTAATCTAAATTCTCTGTATGGAAGATTCTAAAGGAGGAAGGAGGGGGATGCGTATAAGGTGAAAGAAAGTCTTTCCTGAATTCTAAATAAGGGCAAATAACTCCTATTCGCTCTGTATTTACTTTAACTACCAACTACTGGGAAGAGAGTTATGTTCAAACAAAGAGAAATAAGTCTCAATGTCTTTGAGCCCGTATCTTTTTACCTTGTTCTTGTATGTGCATACCAAGCACATTCAAGGGCAAGTGGCTTGATGCATTTTTTTTAGATGATATAGTTTTAGTTGGAGAATGTTAGGAGGAAATAAGTGGGAAATAAGAGGGAAGTTACAATTGTGGAGACAAGCTTTAGAAACATATGACCTGTTTAAGTGAAAGTAAGACGGAGTATATGGAATGTATGTTTAGGAAGAAGCACATCACTTCTATCTTCAAGGTGAAAGTTGGAGATCATACCATGAGTCATACGGTTTAAATATCTTGGATCCTTCATACAAAACGATGGAGAATAGACGGAGATGCAAATTATAGGATTCAAGTGGGATGGATAAAATGGAGGAGGGCCATGGGTGTTATATGTGTTTTAAAGGTACCATTCAAACTAAAGGAAAAATATATCGCACTATTATGAGACATGAGATGTATGGGATCGAGTGTTGAGCAGTAAAAAGTCAACAAGAAAATAGACTCTTATGTAGTAGAGATGAGAATGTTGTGTTGGATGAGTGAGCATACTAGACAAGATAAGATCAGGATTGATTGTATTAGAGAGAGAAAGAGAGTCGGGGTAGCATCTATTGTAGTAAAGATGGTAGAAATTCGGCTTATGTGGTTGGAGCATAAGTGAAGAAGATCTTTAGAAATCCCTAGTACGGAAAGTATATCATATGAAGGGTAGTCCAATTGCTAGAGGTAGAGTGAGGTCGAGAAAAATTATAGGCGAAACTGTAAGGATTTAGAGGCAAAATTGACATGGAACATGTCCTAATTTTTTTCATTAGTCAACAGTGTTGGTACATATTAACGAGGAAAAAAGTGAAATGAAATAAATATATTAGCTGATTCATTGTGATTAGTTGAATTGTTTTTAAATGGATTGGAAGGATTCTAGTTCGGAGGATGGGGAAGATCTGTTGACTATTACAGTAGGCTAAATGAAGTTCTTTTTCTAAAATATATGGCTAAAATATTATTTTGATCCCTTAACTTATTTTTTAGATTCAGATTGGTCTCTTAACATTTAAAATGTTCAATTTGGTCATTTAACTTATTTTTTAATTCAGTTTGGTCCCTTAGCTTTTAAAAGGTTCAATTTGGTCTCTTAATTTTTGTCTGTTGACTTCTTTGTCAATGAGTCGATAATGATGTTAATTTTTTGAGGATCGAATTGAAACTCACTAACAATTTAAAAGACCAGTTTGAATCTCTAACAATTAAAAGATTCAATTTGAAACATGTTAACAATTTAAAGGGCTAATTTGAAACTCATTTAAAACATAAGGGATCAAATTGAAACTCTTTTAACATTATTACTAGCTTTGACCGTCAACAATAGCAAATGAAGGAATTAAATTGAACCTTTAAAAATTAAGGGATTAAATTGAATCTGAAAAATAAATTAAGGGAACAAAATTGTATTTTAGCCCATATGCTTTTGAACATGGCATTTTAGCCAATTTAGGTGGCGTTTAGAATAGCTTATTTAAATTTCTTTTGACTTATCTGATGACATAAGCTCTTATGCCGTGTGTTTGACAGAGCTTATAAAAATAACTTATGTCATCCCATAAGGAGTTTTTGACTTATTTTCATAAGTCACTGGGAGAAGCTTATTGAATTATCATAAGAGCTTATGCACTAAACACTCTTTGTGTTGTTTATTATTCGAATCCACTTATGTTCCTTTCTTTCTTTTTCTTTCTTTAAGTGTTTATGACATAAGTTTTTATATGATAAGATCTTATGTGATAAATTCTTAATTAAGTTGTTTACCCAAACGCACCCTTATTTATAAACATGTAAGGCAATGGCAAAGAAGATGATGCTTTTGGCTGTGTGGCTTTGACGTCGATAATTTCTATAAGCTTTGTAAGAAAGGCTATAAAACTATAAATTGAAAAGGTCAAAATAGATGAAATAACGGTCATGATGAAGGTAAATAAAGAACCCATGGAAATGCCATTTTGTATCACCAGTTTTGTGTAGAAGGCTATTCCTGATTCTTTTCCGAACATGTAATAGAGACTAACTTCGTGGTTTATTTGATCTAAGCATATGTTGCTTTCTAACTTTTTTTTATGGATGCTTTTTTTTTTAAAACAAAAGAAAGTATACAAAAACATCATAATGATTACTAACATCCCAACTAGGTTGGTATCTTAGAAGCCATCTATCATCTGTAGCACACAAACAATTTATTAATAATTGAAAAGATACAAATGAGCATGAGGAGAGAGACCAAAACTCATGTAAAGAATTATTTAAATCTACAATAAGGTAAACCCACCCTATTATGAAAAAATTCATCCTTAATAAAACTAGGAATAAAATGGCACCACAAAGAACCATGAATACTTAGACCATGAGAGGCAATTTTGTCAGCACAACAATTGTCTTCCCTATATATGTGTTTACAGCCAAATTTTATTTTCTTAGTCATTTCCAAGCAATTCTTCAACCAATAAAACCAGCATTATGATCCCAATAAATTCCTCTACAAGCTGCAAGATCAGGAGAACCTCTAGAAGCCTTATCAATGTTGTATTTCACCCAAAAGCATGGTGGAGGATGCCAAGAAACCTGCTAAATGATAGTAGCAGGAGCTGGATTACATCTAATTCTAAAACATGGTATATGTGATTCATGGAGAAGGTTGAAATGGAACAGTAGGTTCATAAAGTCTATGATACAGATATGTGATATAGAAATGCAATAATGGGCTTCATCATGGATGAAACTCATATGGGGTTTATGTAATGGGTTTTTGTAATTGATGAAATTGTTATGTTTTTTTCAAGAGTGATTATGTTGTTAAGAGTCAAATTTGGTATTTTTGTATATAAGTCTATTCCGAATCTGCCATGGAACAATGCTAATGGAGTTGAAATCCTTAAGTACAAGTTGAGAATCACATTCAAGCCACAAGTTTAACCAACCATTGTTATAAGCATTTTCTATAGCATAAATAGCACCTAGAATCTCTGCATAAACAGCTGACTGAACACCAAGATGGACTGCAAAGTAACCAATAAATCCAGCATTATGATCCCTATAAATTCCTCCACAAGCTGCAAGACCAGAAAAACCTCTAGAAGCCCCATCAATTTCAAACCCAGTGGGATCCAAGACCTTGGTCATTGGGGGCAAACCAAAATCTTAACCTATCAATATTTGCAATTAATCATCTTCAAAAAAAAAAAACTCCAGAAACATGTTCCTCATCATCCTAATTACATAATCAATCAACCAATTTAATAAAAATAGACTTATATACAAAAATACCAAATTTGACTCTTGACAACATAATCACTCTGACCCTATTTTTTTTCTTAATTTTTTTTTTTGAATTTCATCAATTACAAAAACCCATCACATAAACGTCATATGAGTTTCATCCATGGTGAAGCCCATTCTTGCATTTATGTATCACAGATCTGTATCATAGACTTTATGGAACCCACTGTTCCATTTCAACCTTCTCCATGAATCACATATACCATGTTTCTGGAAAGTTGAACCAATTTCAAAATTCAAACGGGTACAAAATTACCTCAGAGAAGAATAGAACGAAGAACCAATGAACGACAATGGCGGTGGATGGCGACTGGGCATAGACGAATCATGGAACGACGGTGGTGGTGGATGGCGACGGGGCAAAGACGAATCAGGGAAGGTCAGACAAAGAAAGGGACATGGCAGCGACGAACAACGCGAGACTGAGAATTGGTCGGTGGGTGGGTGGGTGGCACTGGCGCCCGGGTAGGGATCCAAGGTGGAAGAACAACGGTCTGGTCTGATTGTGGTGATGCATGGAGGGGGTCAATGAAAGAAAGAAGGGTGGGTGAGGTGCTGCGCATGAGAAAGAGAAAGAAGGGAGGCAGTGGCAAGGGTGCAAATATGTGAACTATGGGGGGGTAAAATAAAAAATATATAAGGTATTCATAGTTTTTCTATGAATTTGAAAGGGTACATGTGCACACCCTAGGGTACACGTGGGTCCGCCCCTAGTCAAACCTCAACTGGTTTATGCAGAACCAAATATACCACTTTATTACTGAAGAAGTGGGTCGTAATTAAAGACAAGAGTGGTAGTATCGAAGTGAAAGGAGAAAGCATAAATATTTCCAGGATTAAAGAAAAGTTCAGTTTTATCAATATAACCAAGTAATGATAATTATAGTGCATCAAGTGCAGTTGTGTCCACAACTTTTAAATGAAGTTCGACATATGGTTTTGATGACGATCTCCAAATGCACACCAAGGAAGAAACTCCAATTATAGTGCATCAAGGAAGAAACTTCCAAATGCTGGTGCCGGTGTCTGCACTGGTCGGGCATATGGTCTTTGTCTCCATTGAGAGTTACTACCTCCTCGCCTCTGAAAACCCGATCGAGTAGGACCCCCACTCCTCAATTGTTTATGCTCATTAGCCAGCCTCTGATCTAGACTTTCGATCGCACTGCATCATTCCACTAGCTCTGGGAAACTTTGGATATCAAGAGATACTATAGCCCTCTGAAGTTCATGTCGGAGTCCTTCCTCAAACCTTCTACATTGCCAATCCTCATCTGGGAATCTCTGATAAAATTCAGAATACTTAATCAGAGCCTCAAATTGTGATGCATAATCACCAACAGTCATGTTGCCTTGTTTGAGACTCATGAATTCCCTTTCTTTCTCGCGTCGAACTAGACGCGGAAAATACTTCTCAAAGAAGAAGTCACTAAACAGCTGCCAGTTGATAACTCTGCCTTCGGCCTCCAGCAATCTTCACTTGCCTCTCCACCAAGACTCTGCTCCTCCGGTTAGCATGAAGGCAGCATACGTCACTTTCCTATCCTCTCTGCAGCGCATGGTATCGAATATCTTCTCGATCTCTTGTAACCACCATTCTGCCTTCTCTGGATCATAATCTCCTCGGAATTGGGGTGGCTTCCCTTTCAGGAAAGTAGTCATTCCGGCATCTTCAGGTGCTGCAGCTCTCCTTTGGTTTTGTTCCTGCTGTTCTTTGTTCATCTGTAGCATCTCAGCATTCTGCTGTGTTTGTAATAACAGAGTAGTAACTATGTTTTTCATGGTATCTTGAGTCTCAGATGACTCTCCTCCACTTCCGGTATGATTATTTTCTACAATGTTAGCTCCAACAATTCTTTCAGGAGTTCTGTCATTACTGTCGATCGGACGTCCTCTTCCACGAGCCATGATTCTGTAAAAGAAATCATTCGCTCTTATCAGTATGATATATAATACCACCTAGACAAGTATATAAATACCATATGCCACACTAATGTTAATTATCGCATCGGATTCGGACACACTACCCATCTTCTAAGCATAGTTAAAATCCGATGTGGACTTAAATAGACACGGCCAGTAACAATATCCTAGACCTCACAGTCCGATTAGAATCGAACTGCTCTGATACCACCAAATGAGACACCCCGTTGAGCCCCATTGTATTATTAAATTAAAATCTTAATATTTATATACTTAATCGCGCGCTTATCGTTGAAAATACGTAAAAATTAAAACTTAAATAATAATCATATAACTTCTACAAATACAAAACACACCAATATATTACATAAATACACACATAAGTATCCTTTATTTTACACAACACTGTTTAGGGTATCCTCTCAGTAGGATCCCACACAGGTACTTATTTATACAACTTGCTTATAACTAACGGAAAACAAAACATCTTAGGTGACTCGCTGGCCCTAAACTTACTACGCTACATTATTAGGATCAGTAGGTTGTTCTTCAGTGTCAACTTCATACGGAACGTCGTTCAACTCTTCAACAATCTCCGTCTCGTATAGGGTTCCATCCATCTCCTCAGTAACATAGTCGTCCATCTGGTCTTCTAACGTAACGAAGTAGACATACACAAAAATACATAAATAGGGAGATAAGAAACAGTTCTATCATCATAAGTGGAAAAGATTCATAGCATATAATACAATAATAGTCACAAACATGCATCACTCACAATTTACAATCATCCATACTTTATAACGTCACCCTCTACCCTCCAACTCATGCAACTAAACCTTTATGCTGATGTGGCCACTGCTTATCCTGTCACACATCCCTCGTTAGGAATGTCAGTCAGTCGTCCAAGTGACACGTTCCCAACGCCGGTGCACATTCTCATCCATGGTGAGAATGCTCACGCAAAGCAATGACACTATAGCTGCACAGTACCGTCGGTGCACACCCTAGTTCTCTCTCTCATCTCTATCAAGGGTGCTCATGCATAGCAATGACACTATAGTTGCACAACTTAACTTCTAATTTGGAACGGTCCACGAGAACTTCGGACCTCGTGTATCTCAAATACACGGTTATGAACAACAATGCAACATATGATTCTCACTGAATTTTATCAATAACAACCTAGTACCTCAAGCTTTTCCTCATAACCTCCACTTATATTCTATATCACATCACTTCTATAAAATAATAGCGAGGCACCTCTAATTCATATTCAAAACTCTCACCCAAACAAAATACTTCCGAGCAATATATATCTTTACTTAAAATCAACTAAGCAATTTATCAAACCAGGCAGATCATGCATAACACAATAATCAATAAAATATTCAAACACCAAAATAAACGTCACATGCAGTAGAATACCTCGACCAGCGGATCACAAACAGTCAAAAGTAAATAATTCAGACATCCTCAAATATGAATAATTAACCTAAGACGATAAACCTACAATTCCCAAATCGTCATTGGTATTACGGAAAAGTTTCCAATACGATTTTGGTATTGTCGATTACTCGACCACTAGTAGGGTTTAGGTCGCCATACACCATTATTATAAATTATATACTACTTATCGGTTCCGACGATGGAATGGTTCTTTCTCCCACCTGAGTTATCACCGGAAACACGTACACGACGATCCTCGTTATCCCGCCACGAGTTAACACAACCACCTTCATTCAAACAACATAACTATAATTAATCAACTAACAACCATCTATGACACTTTAGGGCTAGGTTCGGCCAAGACTTAGAAAATAGGTTTAGGATTATCTTCTCAATGCCATCTTTTGGATCCTAGTTACTAGAGTCTTAACTAACATAGATTACTTATTACAAGACTAAAATTTGAAACAAAATCCTCTAACCCAAAGGTTAGGGTTTCGGCCTATATTATAAAAATAGGCTAGGAAATTTAGTTGGATTCAAGCTATTGGATTTAGATCATATAGGTACTAGAGATATCAAATCAAGCATTAGATTTCAAAAATGAAAACAAAATCATCAAACCCTCCTTTGAGTGAGATTCGGCCACTTAAATAAAATAGGGAATGAAAATGTTTTTGATTACATGCTCTTGGATCATGAAAGTAGAAGACATCACAAGATCATAGAAATTGGTTTCACATTAAAAGGATTTTTCTACAATTTTCTAGAATTATTTGAAGTTCTAGATCTAGGAATGGAAATTTATGAAAACTTGATGATCATGGCTTGATCTTACAAAATAAATGAAGGAGAATACTTATATGATTAAGGAGAAGAGCTTTTACCTCTTGAAGATTGAAGAAATGAATAAAATGATCAACCTTCACTAAGTTTAAAACTGGATAGCTTGAGGGTGTGATGGTATTGTGAGTGTATCTCACAATATACTAATCCAAAAATTAAGAAATTTGGCTTGATAGAAATATAAGAAGAAAATTAACAACTTTTGTGTTGAAGGTTTCATTTGGTTCGGAACATAACAGGGGTGAAAAGGGACTTCTTTATGCTGTTTCGTGGGTTGCTGAGAATTCTGGGCAGTTTCGGTATTTTGAGCCTATCTCCCAATCCACTTATCCGTTTTTGATGATATTTATCTTTGTGGAAATAATAGAGAAATAGGAACAACTTTTATGTTGAGAGTTTTTCGAGTTTAATAAATTAAGAGGGTCATATTGTTGGTGGGGATTCGGTATTCATATGTTTTTGTAACTTAGTTGGTGAGGAAGATAAAGAGAATGAAGGTGTGAGTGAAGGGGCTGCGGTTTTGTGGTATATATAGGCTATATCTTAGGCCTTGTTTGGTTTATTAAATGTTGTATTAATAGCTTTTATGATTATTTAATTAATATAAGCATAACCATAGTTAATAATTAACTTGACTAAGGTTATAATTAACTTAATTAAGGTTATTTTATCTAACCATGGTTAATAATATGTGGCTCACATTTAGTGGAGGTGTGGCTGATTTTGGGCCACACATAGTGACTCACCAATGAGTCACCGATCCTATCCGTTAGCGGTTCTCGGAAATTCCATACGCAGCTCCGTCGTTTACCCGATTTCGGTTTTTGAGAGGAAAATAATGAAACGAAAGCAAAATGAAATAGGTAAGATTTATTGGAGGTGGATGCACGAAATTGGAGAGATGCGTGAGGTTTTCAACCACATATAATGAGTGGTTAAGAGTGCGTAGATGCGTCTTGTTAATACCCGCGAAAGCTTGGGGGTATTTTGGTCTTTTTACCTAAATGTCATGATTACTTGCATTTAATGCTCATAAATGCTTAGTGACTCATACTTCATGAGTCATCATGTATGACTCGTTGTCCTGATCTCTTGACGGGTCTATGCAGTTCCGTTTTCGACTCCGTCAGTTTCCCGATTAGGGTTTTACGCCCGCGTAACAGCGTAATATTTCGTTTTCGACTAAAAATTTTCAAACTAACCAAACTCGTTGGAAATAGGATTTAAATATAAATCATTTCGTTCACGAGTCAAAATTAGGTTTTCTGCTCAGTAAAATTATACTGTCAGTGAAAACGCAGACTGATTTCCGTCTGAATTTTCAACCCAAATTTTTATCCTAAGCTTATACCCTAAGATAGAGTATGAATATGATTTTTATTTCATAAAAATCAATCTCCATGAACTCGGAAAAAAATATAAATAAATACATTTATACCGGTTAATACAGCGAAAATATTTTTACTGAAAAAAATAAAAATCGGAAAATAAAAAGTAGGGTGTTACAATCACGGCCTGACCCTAACAGCTTCTGACTTTTTCGATCTTCTTTCTTTTTCAGTCCTGCTCGATCATGGCGGTGATGCCTATCACGGCCAGGCCGTGATGAGCTCTGTTTGGCTCATTTTTCTTCACTTTTCAAGCCCGATCTTCATGCAAGCTCCATCATGGTTAATCTTGAGCATTTTAATCCTTAATTCCTGCATAACAACACCACAAAACCGCCTTACCCGTTCCAAGGTAAAAATTAACCAAAATCAAATTAAAAATGCCTAAACTATATGAAAATGCATGCAAAAAATGAAATATGAGGTGAAATCACTCTCATCAAACTACCTCAAGCTTAAGATTTTGCTTGTCCTCAAGCAATCACTAAGGCCTGAAAATATAAACAATCAGAGCGTGGATAACCCGAGTAACTAATCCAAGCAACAAGCATATTCGAATAAGTACCCAAGAGACAATCAATTTCAAGTCCAATTGGAAGCTTGGGTTTCCTAAATTCATATTCTCACTGATTCGGGCACTCTTCTCACCTCACTCAAGTGTTTAAGGGTATATGACAATTCGCTCAATTTCCTCAAGGAAGGAATTCTACCATAAGCTTGACTATTAACAAGATCTCTACTTTATTAATGAAAACACATAAGAATCAAGAGGTCTTTTATTTTGGTTATAATGAGGTCATGGGATTAATCGTTAGGTGGGGAAATCAAGAAAAGGAAATTTCAAGAAGGCTAAACAAAATATCAAACATTGCAAAGCATGACACCTTCTAAAATACCTTTTTGGGCTTTGATTCATTTTTCCACCTTTCTTTCTTTCTTTTTATTTTATTTCTCGCTTTCTTTTTGTCATCCCCTTCTCACCTTTTCTTTTTTTGTTTATTTTATTTTATTTATTTGGAGTAGGGGAGACTTGCAGCTCAAGAGAAATATTTTTCTATCTTTCTCATCCCACAATTTATTTTTCAAACTACCTTTTTACCCTTTTTGCAATACTTTAAAAGGTGTCAAACCAAGCATTACTCATCAAAACATTTCAAGGTACCAAGACAAGCATTTTATTTTTTTTAGGCTCAAAATTGGGCAACTAAGGGGTAGCATCACTAGTGCAATAAATGCTTTTTACGCCAGTTAAAATTGATTTTATACGTCAGAATATTGCTGACGTAAATACAGTTGACGTTAATAGTTAATATTTTAACGTCAATTGTTTAAACAACTGACGTAAAATATAAAACTATTAACGTCAGTTCTTTAACACAACTGACGTTAATATTGTTCAAACTAACGTCAATTGTGTTAAAGAACTGACGTTAAATGTTTTATTTTTAACGTCAGTTTCCTAATACAGCTGACGTTAATAGTGTACTATATATTTTATAAAATACTATTAACGTCAGTTTTTTGATACAACTGACGTTAATAGATTTTTTTTTTAATTCAGTTTTAAAATATCGCTCCCCTAAGCTATCCCTGCATTCGAGAAATATCCCAAGAACTTCGAATATCACACACATTACAGAATTGCAAACACTACCCTTAAATTTCAATATTAACAATAAGAAAAGAAATATACAAAGTGTTCCTGCCAAATATCTCGGGTATGAAATACTCGGCCGAACGAGGATTAGTGGGGTGTTTTTGGATTGTGCTTGACAGAATGTGGATTCTGCTCCTACGTATCCAAAAGGGAATCAAAGCAAACGTAGTTCTAGAATGAGGGGTAAGTCCCCTATTTATAGTTGTTCTCTCAGGATCAGGCCCCGAAATAAGCGGAGGAATATTAGGATCAGATCGCGATCATGGGGAGAGATATCCGGAGCCTGATTGCCCGGAGTGGCATTATGGCCAGCGAGATATCCGGCCCAGTTAGCTGCGGATGGATAGCTATAGCTTGGGGCCGAGTAGTTATTCTCGGGCGTCAGGTGTGCTGACATGTCCTCGGCTTCGGAGGAATCTGGGTCAAGGCCCATACGCGGGGGTAAGCTCGGTTGGTCCGATGTATAGACGAGTTCTCGGTCTTACATTCTCGGCCAGTACACAAGCCCCCCGAGCTCCGAGCTTGAATAAGCGAAGGAGCTGATACGTATGAAAACCGAGCTTATTCTTCGGTTATGCAGTTATCCACATTCTTAGCTGTCATTTTAATCAAGTCTTCTCTATGTCAGAGAAAGCAATTATTCCCCTATTACTTCTTCGGCACGCCATAGACAAGAAACCCTAGATTTCTGCGCCCATTTAATGGAGGGAAAATCAAAGGTCGCATCGGGGCAATCAAAAGTCGCGCCCCTTTTTGGGCCCGATGGACAATGGGCTTCCAATCGTAGGCTATAAATATCTCCTCCGGCGCCAACTCCCTCCTACCTTGCTTACCCTTCTTTGCCATTCACCCTCGTTTTCCAAGTTTCCGCCATTGTCTCTCTGCTTGTCATCCTCCAGGTACGCTCCGTTTCTTCTCTATTTCTGGCCTTCAGATATGAGTTCTTCTGCGTCTTCCGAGTCAAATACTTCGCCTCTGGTTGAGCGCGAAGTTTCCCCAATTGGGGGATCCCCTTCTGCTTTTCTTGTTCCTTCACGGGAACTGAGCGTTGGGGAGGCGGAACCGTCCTCCTCCGGGTCATCTTCGACTGACTCAGATTCTTCCGAGTCTGATTCGCCTAGGTCTGGTTCTCCTCCTCCTAGGGTGTCCAAACCCGCCGCTCGCAAACAGCGTCTTAGGGTTCCTAAAGACCCTATTCCCGATATTACCCTCCCCGGATATACCTGGGTTAAAGGGGAGGTTGGAACCTTTTTTTCTGACTACCAGACTCCTGATTCTATTGTTGAACTTCGGTCTCATATCAATATCTCGGCCTCAGGGGACGAGTCCGAGTTTATCTGCTCTCCGTGCGCGAGCACCGAGTGTGTCTTTCTAAGGGCTCGTCCCTCCGAGCCCCCCTTTACATACATGTATAAAACACTTTTTGACAAACTGCATGTGTCTCTTCCCTTCACTGAGTTTGAGTGCGACGTTCTGAGAACCATGAACGTCGCACCTACTCAGCTTCACCCTAACAGCTGGGCTTTTATGAAAGCCTTTCAGATTTTATGTAAATACATAAAGATAGAGCCTACTACTCCGAAGTTTTTGTATTTTTATCAAACCAGATTTGGCGAGAAAAAGGGATGGGTATCCCTTAATGGGCTGAACCGAAGAGGTCTTCTTAGTTTATTTGCTTCGTCTTATAAAGACTTCAAGGTTGGCTTCTTCCGTGTTCGCCCTTCAAGTTCTCATACCTCCCACTTTTTTGACGAAAATAATCATGCCAAGTTTCCTTTATACTCGGCAATCCTCTCCCACGAAATTCGTCGGTTTCAGGTATCGTTCTCTGCCGGCCGAGGATAGGCGGGACATAGATGTACTAGAGGGTCTTCCTCGGCCCCTCCATTGTGCACGCCTTATGAAACTCCCCTTCTCCTCCACCCCGAGGTCCGACCTTAAAAGTAAGTGCTCGGCTTTTTTATTTCTTGAGTATTTTCTGCATGTGGTGTTATACTAACAACTCTTTCTTTTTGACAGGTTATCATGGGAAAGTTCGACTTTTCGAAGCTTGTCAAGGCTGGTGTTGGTAAAGAGGGTCGTGGTCCCTCTTCACCGAGAAAAGAAGAGGAAAAGACCTCCTCCCACCAAGGTTTCTGCGAAGGGGGCTTCGTCATCTGCCCCTCAAAAAGGAAGAGGGCGGAGGTTGAAGTGGTGGCCGAAGATTCTCCCCTTCCCGGCCCAAGCTCCCCTCGCCCCCTACTCGTGGAACGCAGATCGTGGGGCGACAACAACCACTTTCTACCCCCCTCGAGCCGAAATGGTACAACACCACCCTGAAGGCGGGGACTTCATCTCTCTGGGGTGAAGACTTCAACCCCTCCTCCTCTTTCGACTCGACCCTCTTAAAAGCCGCTGATCTTCGGCTTATCAAGCAGCAGGGGGCCCAATCCAGCATGGAGGCCCTCTCGGTCCTCTCGCCTTCGTCTTTGCGGCTTTGGCTCGTTTACGTAGCCGAGAGGTGACGGAGACCGAGAGGAAGTCTAAGCAATTGGAGTCCGAGTTCGCTGCTATGGAGAGGTTGAAGGGGGGATCTCTCCCGATTGCCTCCGAGAATGAACGCCTGACTACCACCATCGCCGATATCAACACTCGGAACTCCGAGCTGGATTCTCGGGCGAAATCAGCCGAGGAAAACCGAGCTCGAGCGGAAGAAGACAAGGCTCGTGGCAAGAAAAGATCAAGGAGGCTCAGGCTGAGATTGATCGGCTCAAGGCTGCCTTGGAGGCCGAGACTCGTGCCAAGATACTTGCTTGAGGAGGACGTACAGGAGGCCACCCGCTGCATTGTCATCGAGCACCGGAAGGTTTCGACAAAGGCATTGCCCAAGCCGAGGTTCTGCTCCCAGCATCGACCTTTCGGGGGCCGATGTGAATATGGAGGTGGTAAATGGGGAACTTGTTCCCATCATTGCCGAGGGGGAGGAAGAGGTGGACGTAGTGGGGGGTTCTCCGGACGATCATGTAGAGGCTGAGGAAAGCCATAGGGGGGAGTAGCTGTTATAATTTTTTGTTCCTCTTTTGTAATGGGCTCATGCCCTTGTAACCCAATTACTTGAATGAACATCACTATCATTTTGCTGATCTTTGTGTTTGGCTTGTTCATCGAATGTTCGGCTAAGGCCGAAATACCCTACCGTCCAAAATGGACGGTGATCATTACACGAAAAGCACGTGTTTTTCGTTTTGTGTTGTCATGCATTAAATGCTTCTGGAAACGCAATCGTCATGTATTAAATGCTTTTGGAAACCGGAAAAGGTTCACGCAATCGCTGCCTTTCGCTTGGTTTCGAGGTTTGTTTTCCCAACAAATTCTCACACATTATACTTCCTTTCGTGCCTATAAATAGGACCCTTCCCACTTGTTTATGCCTCATTCTTTTCTATCAGCCAAGTTCGTTTCTTACTTCTTTTCTACCCGAGTAATTTTATGCTAACATCGGGGTTTACGTTCCCTCTCCCGGTTAACATCCTTTTTGGGTTTCACACCCGCAAAATAGGATGTAAGTGGGAGATGGGATCCTGAATTCCTTTTATGGTTTAATCCTTCAAAAAGGATGTTAACTGGGAGAATGGCAGTCTTCGGGCGTGGCGAAAGGGGTAGAGGTCGTCTACTCCTGAGTCAGCCCGAACACCTCATCGTCCGGCTTTCTCGGAGGGGAGTGTGAACTACATCCTCCCTTGAGAGAGCGTGGTGGCGTTGAACCGGGGACTGGGGCCGAGTGGCCCTTGTTTTCAATTTCGGCTTTCAACCTCGGGCCGCACTCGATCCCGTGAATGTACTTTTCAAGAGTCAAACTTAGCTTTATTTTTGCTCATTGTACTCGGTTTCCTTGAATGTATCACTCGGCTTTATTTTTGCATTATTGTACTCGGTTTCCTTAATAAAACAATGGCTCATACTTGGCCTTTACGAATTTTGTTTTTTGCGCACATTCAGCTTTACTATTTTCGTAGCTTGAACTCAACGTAAATAACTATAAAGTAGCTCGGATTCGGCTAATAAGATCGTACCTGACCTTTATACTTAACTTTACGGCTCGTACTCGGCCATGAGGCTCTGACTTGGCCTTTGGAATTGAACGGCTCGGACTCGGCCGCCGGGCTCATACTTGGCCCCTCTGACAACGGCTCGTACTCGGCCAGGGCTCATCTTTGGCCCCTCCGATAACGGCTCGCACTTCGGCCGCCGGGCTCATACTTGGCCCCTCGACAACGGCTCGTGCTCCGCGGCCGGGCTCATACTTGGCCCCTCTGACAACGGCTCGTACTCGGCCGCCGGGCTCATACTTGGCCCCTCTGACAACGGCTCGTACTCGGCCGCCGGGCTCATACTTGGCCCCTCTGACAACGGCTCGCACTCGGCCGCCGGGCTCATACTTGGCCCCTATTACAACGGCTCGCACTTCGGCGCCGGGCTCATACTTGGCCCCTCTGACAACGGCTCGCACTCGGTCACCGGGCTCATACTTGGCCCCTCTGACAACGGCTCGCACTCGGCCGCCGGGCTCATACTTGGCCCCTCTGACAACGGCTCGTACTCGGCCGCCGGGCTCATACTTGGCCCCTCTGACAACGGCTCGTACTCGGCCGCCGGGCTCATACTTGGCCCCTCTGACAACGGCTCGCAGTCGGCCGTCGGGCTCATACTTGGCCCCTCTGACTGGCTCGTACTCGGCCATTAGAATAGGATGTCTGCAAAATAAAGACTTCGGCATGGCAAGGAAAAATAGAATCATATAATAAATTCTGCTTTTTATTAAATGGAGTCCGCGGTGTGCCTCGTTAAAACCTCCCCGGTCAAAACCCATTTTGGGAAAAAATACCGAGGTAGGAAAAAGAGTACAAGACACCGACTATATACATCAGTGTAATAAAACTTCAAATGAGAGGCATTCCAAGTCCTCGGGATAGGAATTCCGAGCAATTCTTCTAACCTATAGGCCCCGTTCCCCAGGTTTTCAACCACTCGGAATGGTCCTCCCCAATTTGCCGCTAACTTGCCTTCCGTGCGATCCTTCCTTGCTTCCCCTTTTATTCTCAGCACTAAGTCCCCACGCAGAAAATTCCTCGGCCTTACTTTTGAATTGTACCTTCTAGTGGCTCTCTGTTTGCAGGCTTCTTCTCTGATTCTGGCTTCTTCCCTAACCTCTTCTACCAAGTCAAGCTCGACCCTCATATTGCTCCCATTGTCGTTTGGCTCGTGTTGCACACGTCGGAAAGACGGTTCCCCAACTTCTACTGGGATCATGGCGTCGGTTCCGTGCGTCGGCTACCAAGGGTGTTTCTTGAGTGGTAGATTGAGGCGTACAGTGATAGGCCCAGAGAATACTTGGTAACTCCTCTGCCCAGGCTCCTTTAGATCTTCCTACTCTTTTCTTCAGCTCCCCGAGGATGATCTTGTTAGCTGCTTCGGCCTGCCCATTGGTTTGGGGGTGCTCAACGGATGTAACCTGGTGCTTGATACCGAGGTTGTCATAGAATTCCCGTAGCTTCTTATCCACAAATTGTCTTCCGTTGTCAGTAACTATTGCGAAGGGAATTCCGTGCCTACAAATAAGGCTTTTCCACACAAATTTCTGCACCTTTTCGGCAGTAATCTTAGCCAAAGGCTCTGCTTCGATCCATTTGGTGAAGTAGTCTACGGCTACCAGTAGGAATTTGACTTGGCCTTTGGCTACTGGGAAAGGCCCCAGTATGTCCATTCCCCACATTGCAAACGGCCACGGCGAGTTCAATGTGTGAAGTTCTTCAGAGGGGGTATGATTTATATGGGAACATCTCTGGCACTCATCACACCGCTTTGTCCATTCCATGCAATCAGCTCTAAGGGTAGGCCAATAATACCCTGCTCGGACTATCTTGGAGGCCATTGATCTGCCACCACTGTGAAAACCACAGATTCCTCGGTGAACCTCTTCCATGACATACTCGGATTGAGCGTTGGTCAAACATTTTAGCAAAGGTGCCGAGAATCCCCGCTTATAAAGCTCCCCGGCGATTATGGTGAAATGACTTGCCCTTAGCCTGACTTTCCTTGCCTCAGCCTGATCCGAGGGTAGAGCTTCTGAGGATAAGTATTCCCAGATAGGTGTCATCCACTCTCGGTCAACCAACTCGTTGGCCATCACCTCTTCTGTCCCAATGCTTGGTTCATTGAGGGTTTCTTGAATAACCGCTACTGGTGTGTCCGGCTTCTTTGTCTTTGGCAAGCTTAGACAAAGAAAATCGGCCCGAGTGTTTTCTTCTCGGGAATGTGCTCAATGGTGAACTTTTCAAAGCCGGAGATTAACTGGTTAACCTTACACAAATATCGGGTGAGCTGAGGTTCCTTCGTCTCGATAGCCCCGGATATTTGTCCGGTGACTAGTTGTGAATCACTTGGCACTTGATGACCTTCGCCCCCATTTCGTCCGCCACCTTAGTCCTGCTATCGAGGCTTCATACTCGGCCTGATTGTTCGAGGTTTTGAACTCGAATTTCAACGATTGTTCCAAAATCAAATCTCCTGGTCCTTCCGGAATCACCCCCGCTCCATCGCCTTGGTATTTGAGGATCCATCCACGTATAGATTCCACCATATATCCTCTCGCTTCGGTTTGTGGATGGAGCTCGAACTCTGAAATCGAGGCAGGCATTGTGACTTGGGGGTCCTCTCATCTCGTATTTCAAGCCAAACTCGGACAACTCTCTGGACCAAGCAATCATACGCCCCGCCAATTCGGGTTTTTTGAGTATCTGTCGATGGGGTGATCCGTCTTGACAACCACTTGGTGACTACGAAAATGCGGGCGCAACCGCCGAGCTGCAGTCACCAAGGCTAAGACCACTTCTCAATAACTTGATACCGAGTTTCGGCATCATGGAGCACCTCGCGATGAAGTATACTGGCATTTGGGCTTTCTCTACCTCCTGCACAATGACTGCGCTAATGGCATTCTCGGAGGCTGACAGATACAGATACAATTCTTTCCCCGAGATGGGCCTTGTTAATATCGGCGGGGAGGACAGAAAGTCCTTGAAGTCGACAAAAGCCTTTTCGCAGTCCTCGGTCCATTTGAAGGTTTGGGGCTTCTTCAAAGAACTTGAAGAAAGGCCGAGCTTTCTCTGGATTTAGGTAGGAACCGAGATAATGACGCCACCGTCCCGCCAACCTTTGTACTTCTTTAACGTTCAAGGGCTTCTCATCTCAATTACGGCCCGGCACTTATCGGGATTGGCTTCAATTCCCCGGTGGGTAAGCATAAAGCCGAGGAATTTACCCCCATGGACACCGAAGACACACTTTTCCGGGTTGAGCCTCATGTTAAACCTTCTCAACTGCTGAAATATTTCTTCCAGATCTAAAGGGTGGTGGCTGGGTCATCGATTTCACTACCATGTCATCCACATATACTTCCATGGTCCTGCCAATTTGCTTCTCAAATACTCGGTCCATAAGTCTCCGGTACGTAGCTCCCGCATTCTTTAGTCCAAACGGCATTACTCTATAAGCGATAATTTGACCCTTCGGTAATGAAGGCTGTTTTCTCCTCATCCGGGGTACATTCTAATTTGGTTGTACCCAGTACGCATCCAAGAAGCTTAAAATTCTATATCCGGAAGCCCCAGTCAACCAGCCCATCAATGCTCGGCAAGGGATAAGAGTCTTTTGGGCATGCTTTGTTCGAGATCCGTATAATCGGTGCACATGCGCCACTTGCCGCTTGCTTTCTTGACGAGAACGACGTTGGCCAACCATGTGGTGTATTCTACTTCTCGAATAAAGTTGGCCTTGACCAACTTCGCCGTCTCCTCTTCGACCACTTTCCTCCTCTCTTCACCTAATCTCCTCTTTCTTCGGGCCACATCGCCTCGGGACAGATTGCCAATTTATGACATAAAAAGTTGGGATCAATTCCCGGCATGTCCGATGTGGTCCAGGCAAATAAATCGGCATTTCTGCGCAGTACTTGTTTTATTTCTTCTTTCAGAGTAGATTCAAGGTGACCACCGAGCTTGGTACACTGCTCAGGCTGCGCGCCGAGTTGGAACTTCTCTAGCTCCTCAATAGGTTGCGGACGTTGTTCCCCGCACGTCCATCCTGGGATCCAGTTCAACGGAGTTTCTTGAACTCACCGCCTTGTCCTTCCCCTGTCTAGGGTTTCTCTTGGTGCGGGTTTAAGTTTGCACACCCTCAAACTATCGGCGTAGCACTTGTCTCGCCATCCTCCCGATCTGCTCGGACGGCCACTATATCTCCCGAGCTGGAGGGGAACTTCATCGTGAGGAGGTGGGTAGAGACCACGGCCCCCAACTCGTTCAAGGACGGCCTTCCGATCAGGATATTATACGATGTAACTGCGTTTACCAACACATACCTGACCATGATGGTTTTAGAAGCTCTGCCATCGCCAAAAGTGGTTAAGAGGTCAATATATCCCCGAGTATCAACCTGCTCCCCTGCGAAACCAACGAGTTTACTGTCATATGGCTGAATTGATTTCTCCGGGATCCCTAGCTTCTGAAAAGTTGAGTAGTACAATATTTCAGCGGAGCTCCCTTGATCGTAGAGGGTTCTTTTGACCGAGAAGTTGGCCAAATGTACTGTTATCACCATGGGGTCTTCCTGGTTGGGATCTACTCCTAGGAAATCATCATCGAGAAAAGATAATAGGGGAGAACTCCGGGAGGCTTGCCGGATACCGAGTTAATCGCTGCCGGATGGCCCGCATGATGTCTTCTCCGAGCTGAACTTGTGGTGCCTCCCCCGCGAACCCTCCCGAGATGGTGTTTATCACCCCCGAATGACATTATCCTCTTCCCGTCCTCATCACTTTGCCTTTCTCTGGTTTCTACTCTCTCCTCATTTCTTCGATCGCCGCCCCTCCTCGGGCCGGTCACCCTCTCTTCTTCTCGTTTCCCCCACGCCTCTCACTTTGTTCTTGTTGTTTCTTCGGACAAAGTTGCCGAGGTGACCCGCCTGAACCAGCTCTTCAATTTTATCCCGTAAGACCCAAAGCATTCCTCGGTGGTATGGCCATAGTTGCGGTGAAACCGACAATGCTTTTGGCGATCCGCATTTCGGGGTGCGGCCACTCTTTGGGAGGCTGCGAAGCTCATGTTGTCTGCGCTTCTTCGAACACCCGAGCCCTATTTGTGTTGAGGGGAGTATAATGATCATACTTTGGTCCCCTCGGAAATGCTCTACTGGGCCTCTCAATCTCGGCTTATCACCCCCTGCCCTCCTCTTATCTCTCGCTTCGGCCGGTCAGTCTCATCGGTTCGATCCCTTTTCTTGGACTCCTCTACCTCCTCCATATTGATATAACCTGCAGCTTTTCTCCTCAGTTCGTCCATATCGGCCGGCGGTTTGCGAGCTAAGTACCTGGCAAAAGGGCTAGGTCTCAACCCGGCCAGGATGGAGTGTACCGCAACATCCGCACTAAGATTGGGGATGAGTACCGCCTCCTTGCTAAATCGGCCATGAAGTTGCGCAGGGACTCATTCTTCTCCTCGCTGAAGTTCACCAGGGAGGCCGAGGTTTTACGTGGGGGCTCTGCTCGTGGCAAACTGAGCACTGAACCTCGCTGCGAATGTGTCAAAAGAGTCCACCGAGGCTGGGGGTAGCTGGGTGTACCAAGTCAACGCTGCCTCCTTCAGTGTGGTTGGGAAAACTTTGCACAGGACAGCATCGTCGTCCGTAAAAAGGTACATTTGCGTGGTGAAGGCGTCCAAGTGGCGCTCGGGGTCCGAGGTGCCATCATATTTGTCAATGTTGATGGGCTTGTAGCTGGCTGGCAAGGGGACCCCCATGATATCATTCGTGAAAGGATGCCTTGGCTTCCGCAGGCTGGCCCTGTCATTAAGTCTGTTCGTTTGGAGTGAAGATTCTGGGGCCTGCCTAGGGAATCCCTCTTCCTCTGCTCGGTTGTTGTGGTGGGAAGCCCGGAGGCGAGGACCTCCTTCCCGATATAAGTTTCTGGACCCCTCAACCTCGGGAGGTCGGCGCTCTCTTTCATGTGAGGAGGAGACCGACCTCTCCCTACTCGGCCTTCTCTCCCGACGGTCATTCTGCCGGCGGATTTCTTCATTCTCCCTTCTTTGGTCGTTAAATGCCTACACACGTTCAAATAATAACAATAACATTAACGCAAATCATCTTCAAAAGTATAATATATAATTTAACAAGTTGTTTAAATATTACCTTATTCCATCCATCCCTAATAGATGCGGAGACTATGTTCAGTATATGAAGCATCACATAATAGCCGCACGACCACCCGTCAGGTTGAAATCGAGACTACAAACAAAATTAATTTCAATGTCAGTTGAATATACATATCAATTAGTAATTATAATATTAATTATTTGATAAATAAACTACCAAACCTTGAGGATGGTCCATTCAGGATTTGCTTTAGCCTTAGAAGTCCTACTTCTCTCGTTGGTGCAACTTATGCTACTCGCCTTCAGCGCGCTATCATAAACAAATAATCACGTCAATTAACAAATTCATATATCATGTTTGTAATAAACTAAAAAAAACTGATATTAAAACTTAAATTAAATTTAATATTAGTTACTTACCTATTTACAGCTTGCACCAACTCCTGTGGCGGCTGTTGGTGGAGAGAGCATAAGAATATGACAGTATGCCTAGAAGGGTGAAGTACGAACAACTGCCAATGGTATTTGATACAGTAGGGAGCCAGATATAATTTTTTCTGTTTGTCTCCCAACAAGTTCCCTATGTATTTACTAAATGCATCGCCAGCAAAGAATTCGGGCACAAGGATTGATGGATCTAAGAAGCCGTAAAATGGTGCAACGCCCTTATCAAGCTGAAGACGATGGAGATACCTAAGATATGAAAAGGTGTGGATGTTAATTACATAATATATATATTGAAATTAAAATAAATTATTAAATGGAAAAATACCAAAAATAAATAAGTTATAAAATTAAAATTAACTTACGTGCACCAGAGACTCAAAACCGTGCTGGCCATCCAGACGTTATTTCTGCATGCGTGCCCGAGATCTTCACCACAGAAGGAAAATATGCTTTGTTGATTTGGGCGTGCCACCCATCCATCGTGCTCCAATGGACATTCAAAAATCTCAAACGCATAATCCTCACCAAGTGAGAACAAACGAGTAACAGGTGACAGCGACACCAACGTCGACTTGGCCTTCAATTTAGGAAAAATAAAATAGATAAGTTGTTGATAATTAAAAAAAACACAAGTAATTATTTGACTAATTTGGACATTAACAATGAATACATACCTTTGTTAACATTTCGAGCTCACGTCGTTTGAATTCCAACTCAAGCTCACGCCTTTTCATTTCCAACTCATGGCGTTGGACTTCCAACTCCCGCTCCCTAGCTGCCAACTCATTGTCCTCCACATGTTCCCTACTATAACTCTCTTTTTTGCTCACATGTGAAGGGTTGGCATACCCTACGGTGTCCTGGGATGAACCGATGGAGGAAAGCTCTCTGAAAAGCGCCTGCTTGAATTCTGGGTTGGATATTAAGCTTTGCATCAGATGTGTTGTAGTAGCAGGGTTGGACATGAGGTGCTGAGTAATGTCATCCAAAATTGATGCTTCATCGACCACCCGCTTTCGTGAAGCAGACTTGCCATAATATTCTTTGATGGTCATGTTCCCAGGAACACCGATAACCCGACCAGGATGGTTTTTCTTGCCTAGAGCAGTCATCAAGACGTCCCGCCGTCCATAAGGGACGAATGAGCCCTGGGAGGATTGTGCTTTAAGATTCACCTACAATGAAAAAATTAAAAAACGTGCAAGTGAAAAGTGTTAAAAATATCTATACAAATATCAATTGAAATCAAGTTAATTATTTACTTACAATCTTATCTGCCACTTCGCGAGTGGCATCAACTTTAAAAGATCCCATCTTTGTCATGCGACCAAGCTAACCGGGACATCCTCGCGGTCGATGTCTGACGGAGGACTTGATGGTGTGCCCTCAGGCACCTCTCCCCTTTCAATCCTAGCAGAGTGCTCTTCCTGCTTCACCCTCAGCCTATCCGCCATCATCTCCTTGATCCGAGTCTGGTACCCACCCTGAGACATGGTGTGGCGGTGGACGTTCTTCGCCTGATTCTGCCGACCCTTATCTGCCTTATCCTATTCAAACAAAAACACATAATTAAACACAGTTAAATGATCTATAAGAAGCATACAAAATTAACTTAATCAACCAACCTGAAATTCTCCATCCTGTCGACTCCTAACAAACATATCCCAAGTATCCCGATCAATCCAGGGATAATCCGAGAACATTTTATCAAGCCGCTTCTTCCCAGATACATAGTACCTGGTAAGATCATGCTTGAACCCATTCCAACGCTTTGATGCCATTTTCATACATTTATGACGATGATCCTCGTCATTTGGCATAGTCCAAGCTACCTACACATTAAATACATAACAACTGGATGGATTATAACTCGGATAATTATCTAATAATGTAAATCAAATGAATGTAAAGGTAAAATACCGTGATAGCCTCCCAAATCTGATCCTTAACGTTCTGTGGAACGTCATTCCAGTGGTTGTAGTTGATGCTTACGTGCTGCTTCGCTTGTAGAAACACCCACTTATTAAATTCTTTAGCACGGGGTCCCTAGGCATTTAGCTTAGCATCGAAGGACGCCTCAAGCTTCTGTCCGCTTTGCCTGTCCTTCTCTAGTTTCTTCAACGTCGTGGCTCCTCTACCCCGTTTCCTATGAGCCTTTGATGTCTGTATGGACAAAAAAAATGATAAAATAGAGGGTTGTAACATTATAAACTTACATTAAAAAGAAGGACTAAAGATAGTATATAACATGTAAACTTACACTAGAATCAGGCGTAGGCATGATCGGGTCCTACGTAGGTCCCACAGTGTCCTCCCGTGCATGTGGGCTATCCGACTGATCCATATGTATGCCTGTTCAAAAACAATATATATTTATTAACATAGGTTATAACTCAAAATAAATACAGAAGTATAAATAAAAATAAATGTATACTAAGTTTAAACAACCTATATCAATATCCCTTCGTGATGATCATCACGAGTGGCATGTACATCGTCCACCTGTGTCTCCTCGATTACAGTAGGCATGTTTATTGAAAAAGAAGGAGTCTTAGGAATATCAAGATTTGAATCTTCATTTTCATCACTATCATTATACATGCTTTTTCCTTGGAGAACCACGGACAACCTTTTGTTAGAAGGATCAGTGATGTAGAACACTTGTTTTGCTTGGGAAGCCATTATGAAAGGCTCATTTATATGACCTAACTTGTTGAGGTCTACCAATGTGAACCCCAATTCGTCGGTTTGTACACTACCGTTACTATCAACCCACTTACATTTAAAAACCGGCACTGTAAGCTTAGTGTAATCGAGCACCCAAATATCTTCAATATATCCAAAGTAAGGTCTCGGTGCTTTAAGGGATTTTGTGTCCTTTGCACTAGAGAAGTGCATTGCTTCGGCCACGATCATAACCCCACTATTTTGCATGGTACTCTTGTTATCTCTTTCCTTTGTATAAAAGGAAAAGTTATTTATGTCGTATCCGCTCCAACATATGACGTTGAAGCTAGGCCCACGTGCTAGCCATCTTACGTCATCAGAAGCAGTACTACCATCCTTCAGCATTTCTTCCTTGAACCATGGTAAGAAAGTCTTGTTATGCTTGTTCAACAACCACCTTTCGCTCATTCGAGGGTTTTCTTGATTGACTTTTCTTTTATGTTCAAATAAGAAAGGCTGAACACAATCGATGTTGTTCAATACATACAAATGTGCTTGAAGCACTTCCTCCCGACCCTTGCTATTAATTCTTAAGCTATGTGTACCCTTACCTTGACATCCGATCTCATCATGCCGAGGCTTAGGAACCCCTATAGGATCCGTGTTATGAAGGTAGTCCGAACAAAACTCAATAGCTTCTTCTGCAACATACCTTTGAACAATAGATGCTTCCGGACGATGAGGATTCTTCACGTACCCTTTCAAGATCTTCATGTAGCGCTCAACTGGGTACATCCATCTCAGAAAAACCGGCCCACATAATCTAATCTCCCTCACCAAACGAACAATTAAGTGAACCATTATGTCGAAAAAGGAAGGAGGAAAATACATCTCCAATTGGCACAAGATTGTAGCAGCCTCAACTTCCAAGTCATCCAACATACGGGGCTCAACGACTTTGCTACATATAGAATTGAAGAATGAGCACAACCGAGTAATGGCATGTCTCACATTTTTTGGAGCAATACCACGAATAGCAACAGGCAGAAGTTGTTGCATTAAGATGTGACAATCATGAGACTTTAAGCCAACCAATTTAAGATCACTAGAGACAAGCCTCTTCATATTTGAAGAGTAACCATGTGGAACTTTTATGCCCTGAAGACACCCGCAGAAACTTTGTCTCTCTTTTTTTGACAAAGTGTGACATGCTGGCGGCAAATAAGTCCGCTTACCATCCTCAACAACTGGAGCTAACTGCTCTCGTATACCCATAGCAACGAGGTCGAGACGAGCATTGACACCATCCTTTGTCTTGCCCTGAATGTTGAGAAGCGTCCCGTTCACACTATCACACATATTTTTCTCCACATGCATCACATCAATGCAGTGTCTGACATCAAGCTTGCACCAGTATGGAAGATCAAAGAATATCGACCTCTTCTTCCATATGTTTTTCTCAGCAGCTTTACCTTTCTTTTTGGACTTTCCGAATATAACATCGATGCCCTTTACCCTCTGATAAACCTGCTCTCCAATTAAGGCCGCCGGAGCTTCTTCTGTATCTTGGCATCCATTAAAAGCTTTTTTCATCTTACGATATGGGTGATCACGTCTAAGAAATCTCTGATGCCCAAGGTAAACCGTCTTCTTTCCATGATGCAACTGAGTGTAGCATGTGCCTTCTTCACATATAGGGCATGGTTTATGCCCCTTGATACTGTACCCGGACAAGTTACCGTATACTGGAAAGTCGTTGATGGTGCAAAATAACATGGCACGAAGCTTGAAAGTCTCATGAGAATACCCATCAACTACATCAACACCTTCCACCCAGAGCGTTTTCAAGTATTCAATCAAGGGACTTAAATAAACATCTAAGGCATTTCCCGGTTGCTTTGGGCCCGAAATCATCATAGACAACATCATGTATTTGCGCTTCATGCACAACCAAGGGGGCAGGTTGTAAATTATCCACAGAACAGGCCATGAACTATGAATACTACTCAGGTTACCATAAGGATTCATTCCATGCGTAGCAAGTCCAAGCCTTATGTTTCTTGGCTCATCGGCGAAATCCGGAAACATAGTATCAATATTCTTCCATTGCACAGAATCAGCAGGATGACGAACCTTTCCATCACGTTTCCTCTCATCATTATGCCATCTAAGATTCTTCACATCTTTCGCATTGGCAAACAATCGCTTGAACCTTGGAATTATTGGAAGATATCACAACACCTTCGCAAGAGGACCCTTTTTTCTCACATCTTCAAGATCATCATCATCATCACCACCCTTCACTTTGTATCGTGATAACCCACATTTGGGGCAATCGTGATTGTCTTCATGAACACCGGTGTATAATATGCAATCATTGGGGCATGCGTGTATCTTCTTATACTCCATACCCATCGGACACAATACCTTCTTGGCCTCATAATTACGGTTAGGCAATGTGTTTTCCTCCGGAAGCAAGTCTTTCAACACTTCAAGCAATTCCGTGAAGCTTTTATCGGTCCAACCATTTCTCGCCTTCACACAAACCAATTTTAGCACCGCCGACAACCGTGTATGAGTAGTACACCCTGGATATAAAGGCTTACCCGCATCACCGCACAACCTATCATACACATGAGATCGATGAAAAGATTCTTGTCCAATATCATGGATCATGTCCTCTACTCGATCATCCTCCATATCTACGTCAACGTCCTCACTGTGGGAGACACTTGCCGTACTACTCAACAACACATCACCATGCCATATCCATCTTGTATTACTCAAGCAAATCCCTTCACAAATCAAATGAGTACGTATATCATTCACCGTACATTTCCTCGTATTCAAACACTTGACACAAGGACAACAGAACATTCCATTACTATTAGGAACATTCCTTTGAGCAAATTCTATAAATTCTCCCACCCCCTTCAAATACTCAGCACTAGTGCGCTTACAAACCATCCAACTACGATCCATAACTAGATAGGTTCTGTAGATATACAAAACATATATCCAAGGCTTTTAAAAATTATTTCAAATTTACACCATTTTCAGGATTCTTAAGACAAAAGAAATAAGCAGATGAAGATAAATTAACAAAACATAATTCCAATGAGCAATATATTGTTGATGTCACATGCTACAAGCAACTCTAAATTTCTTCCCATTTTGAAATAGGTCATGATAGCAGAAGAAAAACAAGAGAAAACACAAAACCCACGACCAGAAATAGAGACATTCCAAACAACTCAAACTCACAGTTTCAAGCTTCAACTACAAAGACTACAGTTTCAACATACACTCAAAACCAAACATAAAAAAATGTGCCCTAAAGACTCACCAGAAATAGGTGCTCGCGTGGTGGCCAACGTTCGATGTGGTTACTGAGAGCAGAGGGACAAGGAGAGTTAGTGTGTGGGAAAGGGAAAGAGAGATGTCAAGTTATTGCAAAGAATGAGCGGGAAAGACAGAGTTAGGGTTAAGAGTGTACCTCACGGTGGTGGGGAAGAAGACCTCGCGGTGGTTGCGGTGGAGATGAGCTCGCGATTAGGGCAGAGTGAGAGTGAGTGTGAGAGTTGAGAGTCAGAGTGAGAGTGAGCGTGAAAGAGAAGAACAGAGACGTACAGAGCGAAGTACAGAAGGTGCGCGGGTGTAAACGTTATGATCAAAAACCCAAAATAAAACAATATTTTACGTCAGTTATATTAAACAACTGACGTTAAAAATAAATATTTTTTATTTAAAAACACTTTTAACGTCAGTTGATGAAGACAACTGACGTTAAAAGTGTATAAGTTTCTTTAAAAATTTAACGTCAGTTGTATAAACAACTGACGTTAAAAGTGTTAAAATCACTATTCATTCTGCACGTTTATAATATATGACTGCCAACTCTCAATGCGCCTTGGAACCTAATGCTCTTAATGATCAACTTAATTTTTTAGCAACTTACGACGCCTAGTAACTTCATCCCCTGCTCCTATAAATAGCTTCCTTCCTTCCTTTTATTTTTCTGCTTCATAATATGGCTCTGCCATGGAGATTAACTTCATCACTCTTTCTTCCTATTCCTAGACTCAAAGATCTTTGTCTTAATGGTCAAACAACTTCTGAGGTTGTGTAAATCACATAACATGGGTGATAAGGTTGTGTAAATCACATATGTGAGTTGCTCACCTTATCATCCTTCAGGAGAATCGGCAGCTACAGTTCCAAAACCTCAGCTTTGGAAGCAAGTGATTGTTCCAAGACCATTGCTGAAACAGATCGAGTGCACCCTTGCTCAGCCGCTCTGGAAAACTTAGTCGCTCGACTCTCCTCTCTTTCTCACCCGTGAAGGGAACGAAGCCTCAACAAATGTTTAGGATTTTAAACCCTTTCAATGTAACTTTTTATAGGATTTTAAAATTTTGAATGTATCTTGTAATTGTATTATTGATACACTTCATGAATGAGATCCGGTTTGGGTTATTGATTCAACTTATAGCATTTTTACTTCACACATATATTTTAGTTTTCAAAACAGAAACACAAAACATAAAAGCAAGTGAAACTGAAACTTTGAGGAAGGCAATGCGGAAAGGTACGTATACTAGCTAAAAAAAATTATTAAAATAACCTTTAACGTCTGTTGATGAAAGAACAGACGTTAAAAGTTAAGTGACTCCTTTTAACGTCCATTCAATAAACAGCTGACGTTAAAAAGTTCACTTTTAACGTCAGTTGTTTATTGAACTGGCGTTAAAAGTGAGTCACTTAACTTTTAACATCAGTCCTTACAACAACTGGCGTTAAAATTGAATTAATGAAGTCTGATATTTACAAAACTGCCACCGCCTCCTTTTTAACGTCTAGCTTTTGGTTAACTGACGTAAAACGTTCCCGTATATTACATTATTTCCAGTAGTGCATTTAATCAATCAAAGCTCGGAAGGCCGGAAAAATACCCAGCCCCTCAATCATTTTCAAAAATGTTTTCAATTTTTTTTTTAAGTTTCAAAACGGTTTCAAGTCAAGTTCTAGAGAATACAATCCAAGAGGAATAAAACACTCTATCACAAAGAATGTGGTAGATTTAGTGAGTACCCCCTTTTTGGCTCAAAAATCTCACATTTAGTAGTTTAAAATCAATGAGAAACACAAATCTAAGGAACCACATGCTAATTATCAACTATCAAAAGATCATCTCAAGCATTTTTATTTTTAGCCTTATCACAAGAATTAAAAAAAATTGGGTTCAAAAATTCACTATCTCAATTTATTTGGCACCAAGTTCTCACAATTGGATGCATAATCTAATCAAGGGGCAATCTAATCATGTGATCCTGCAAAACTATGCCTATATGAATGCAACATGAAAAATGCAAAAATGCAGAAAAATTTCAAAAATACCCCTACCCCTAAGCTTAAAAACTTACATTGTCCCCAATGTAAATAATCAAGTCAGAGAGAGAAGAAAAATAGAACAACTCACTGAGGTGGTAGATGGTGCTGGAAAATGTGTCACGGTCGTGATGCTCATCACGGTTAGGCCGTGATCAGTGCAGCTACAGGACGCCCTGGCCTGTCACGGTCGTGACTACCATCACGACTAGGCCGTGATACACCCTGACTTTGTGGTCCTTCTCATCACGCCCGTGATGGATATCACGGCTGGGTCGTGATCCTTTCTGATCTTCTGGGTTGGCTAATCACAGCCGTGACCACCGTCACGACCTGGGCGTGATGACTTCTTACTTCATTTGTCCCTGCCTTTTTGCTCTTCCTTCTTTCATAACCTGAAAATACTTGGCAAAATCATCAATTAGTTATCTTTCTTCTCTTAATCCACTCAGATTATTCAAAAACAAAATTCAAAAACAAATGGAAAAGGGAAAGAAAACTTGGGTTGCCTCCCAAGAAGCGCTTATTTACGGTCTTAAGCTTGACCATGCTTCTTTCAATCAACCGGGATCGGATGGGCCTAGAAGTACAAGAAAACTTCTCTTCCATGGAAGTCCTTCAAAGAGCCGATTTTGTTCGTATGGCCAATTGTGCTTTCGCTTTGCTCTTTTCACTGAGTTTCATGGCCTTACTTCCTCCCGGCGGAAGTTTTATATCCTCATGAGGAGCAACTCCAACTTTATTACCATTTGGTGCATCATTTATCTTGGAAAGCTTCGGAGTTGCTTCCATGTTGAACTCTTCCTTCACCTCTGGAGACATTATATCGATCCTGCACACATGACTCTCAAAAGGAGGGTTGTTATATGAGTTAGTCAAATCAAAATCTACCCTACCTTCCTCTACATTCAGAGAGAGTTTGCCATTCTTTACGTCTATTATCGCTCCGGCGGTGGCCAAGAAAGGCCTTCCTAGAATGATGGGGAATTTAGAATTCCCGTTCATATCCAACACCATGAAATCGATGGGAATTAAAAATTTCCCCACCTTTACGGGAACATTCTCTAGTATACTTAGAGGACTTTTTGTTGAGCCATCCACAAATTGTAAAGAGAATTTGGATGAACTCAATTCTTTTGTTCCCAACCTCTCCAAGATAGTAAGCGACATCAAGCTCGCACTAGCTCCTAAGTCACATAAGGCTTGGTCTATTTTCACTTCTCCAACTGAGCAAGCAATAGAGAAACTACCTGGATCTTTTAGTTTAGGAGGCATATTAGTTTTTATCATGACATTGTGCTCCTCAATTAATCTCTTAGTTTCTATTTCTACTTGCTTTCTCTTGACCAACCTTTGTGGGAAAGGTATTGGGGGTTGGTAAGGTGGTGGAGGGACATACTTTGGCTCTGTCTCTTCATCTTTGCTCATGTCCTCCTCACATTCCACATCCTTTTCAGCTACCCCAAGCTTAGCATCCCTCAAGTATATGGCATTACAATGTTCATTGGGATTAACTTCGGGTTGTCCCGGAAACATACCCTTAGGTCTAGGGTATCTACTAGCTTGTTGGGCAATCTGAGTTTCTAACATCTTATTATGGATGGCTAAGTTATCTACCTTAGATGCTAACTCTTTTATTGCCTCATTGACTGTCCTACCTTGTTGCCTAAACTCTTCATTTTGTTTTGTTTGAGTTTCAACAAAACTTTCCAAAAGAGACTCAAGTTTAGACTTTTGTACCTGAGGATACCCCGATGCGGGTTTCCTATTACCTTGGCCTTCTTGAAATTCATGGTTCAGCGTGTTGTTGTAGTTCCCGTAGGAGAGGTAAGGGTTGTTCTTCCTTCCTTGGTTGTAAGAATTTGGGGGAACATAGTTTGGCAACTTCGGGTTCGTGTCGTAGAAGTTGTGACAAGAGTTCACTTGCTCCCCCGAAGCACCGGATCCATGAGCAATACCACGTGGGCATTCCATTATGTCATGTCCCTGCATTCCACAAATCTCACAAACAATGTTAGTAGCACCTATTGAACTCACGTCAGCCCTTTCAAGCTGATCAAAGCGTTTATTCAGTGAGTCAATTTTAGACATAATGAGATCAGTGCTATTCATTTTAAATTTACCCCCCCAAAATCTTTTTCGGGTTAATACCTCTTTCTGAACCCCATTGGTGGTAGTTGGTGGCCACGTTTTCAATGATGTTGAATGCCTCAGTCAGAGGCCTATTCATAAAGTCTCCACCAGCTGCGAAGTCAAGTGACACCTTCGAAGAGTAATCCAATCCATTGTAGAAGGTGTGCACTAATAACCACCTCTCGAGTCCATGATGTGGGCAAGACTCTAGCAATCCCTTGGAGCGATCCCAAGCTTCAGATAAGCATTCTCCGTCTTTTTGGAAGAAGCCGGTGATCTGAGTTCGTTGGTAAGCCGTCTTGGATGAAGGGAAGAATTTCTCCAGGAATGCCTGCTCCAGTTCGTCCCAAGTCGACAAGGTATTGGCGGGCACTTGCTTCAGCCAAGCTTTTGCCTTTCCAGTCAAAGAGGAGGGGAATAACCTTAAGCGTATAGTATCGATCGGGGCACCTTGAATCCTTATCGCGTCGGTGAACTCCAATAATATCTCCACATGATCAGTCGGGTCCTCCGAGGGCAATCCTCCGAATTGATGTTGCCTAATCATGTTAATTAGCATAGGCGGTATAGTGTAGTTCTACGCCTCGATCTCTGGCCTAGCAATCCCAGTTTGCAAACCCCTCGTATTTGGGGCTGCGTAGTCCTTCAATGGTTTTGTATCCGGTAGATTCGCCATGAGTGGAATGGGAATCAACCTCTCTCTCTCTCACTTTGTAGTCTCCTACGTCTATGAAAGGTCCTTTCGATTTTGGGGTCAACCTCTATAAGGTCTCCAATACTTAGGGATCTTTGCATAAAAGAGAAAAAAAAAACACAAAGAGATAGACACTCTAGAAGGAAAAAGAGATAATTTTTTTAAAAAAATATAAAAATTAAATAAAAAGAAAAAGTCCAGAAAAATCAATTTAAAAATTAAATTGAGAATCGAGAAAGCACAGTCCCCGGCAACGGTGCCAAAAACTTGATGTGTGCGATCCGGCAAGTGTACCAGATTCGTCGCCAAGTAATAAAAAGATATCAATCCCACAGGGACCGTGATCTCTAATCACAACTAATTATCAAATCGATTAAACTGGACTATATAAAAAAGATTTTGAAAAGGTTTTGATTTTTGAAATAAGAATCAAGTAACAATCAAATTTAAAATTTGCAATCAAACAAAATAGGAAAGTAAATCAATTTGGGGGTTTTCAAATCTAAAGAGATTCCTAGGAATTGGGTTCCAACAAGATTGTTTATGTTACTAAATTGACTACCCCTTGTTAATTATCAAAATTGCCTTGAAGGCGAATTTATCCTAAATTAGTTAATGCTCCCTCTCGGGTTACAAAAACCGTTCCCAATTAAACCAACCCCTACTCTCGTGGTAGTTGAATTTAGATTGAACCCTTTAAGTTTTGTGACAATTCGTTAATCCTCGAAGGACCGCTTCTAACTCTTGTGATTTAAGTCCTAAGTCTGATTCTATAGATCTGATTCCTAAGTTCACCGCTAGGTTCCTCCTTAGAATATCTACGACACGCAAATAAGTGACCACCGAATTCACGAGTAATGAAAACAATAGAAATCAGATCTAAAGCAAAATCAAAATCAACGAAGGTAAAACATCAATTCACAACATAAAAACAGATCTTGGGCTTAGCCCCAATCCCTAGAAATAAAGCTACTACTCAAGTCTTGCCATGGTGATGCCAAGCTTGGTTAACAACAACATAAAATAAAGCCTAGGAGAAGAGAAGAAGAAGAAGAGAGAGATCCGAAATCTATGCCTAAGAGTAGCAGCCAAAAGTCCTCCTGAGTCTCTGCCTAGATGCCATATTTATAGATTAGGGAAGTTTGAATCCCAATCAAACACAAATTCAAATCAATTTAGTTTGTTCAGATCCAAATATTGCGCGTCACGGCCATGATGGCCATCACGACCAGGCCGTGATGGATTCTGCCTTGGAAATTCTTCACTGGTTGGTCTGTCACGATCGTGATGGTCATCACGGCTTGGCCCTGATGGCCATCTCGACCGTGATGGCTATCACGACCTGGCCCTGATAGCTTGACTTTTTCGTTCTTCTTTCTTTTTCAGCCCTACTCGATCATGGTCGTGATGCCTATCACGGCCAGGTCGTGATGGGCTCTGTTTGGCTCATTTTTCTTTACTTTTCAAGCCCCATCTTCATGCAAGCTCCATCATGGTTAATCTTGAGCATTTTAATCCTTAATTCGTACACAACAACACCACAAAACCGCCTTACCCGTTCCAAGTTAAAAATTAACCAAAATAAAATTAAAAATGCCTAAACTATATAAAAATGCATGCAAAATGTCAATGAAATATGAGGTGAAATCACACTCATCAGTAGTCTACTACTTGGGTTAAGCAGTCAACTACTTTGTTCTTCAGCATTCCAGAAACGTATTTTAATCAAAGTAATCAACTACTTATATAAAGTAATCGACTACTTCCGTCAGGTAGTCTACTACTTCAGTCAGGTAGTCGACTATTCATCTGAAATTCTTGAATCTTGGTTCTGTTACACTAAAGTAGTCGATTACTACTATAAAGTAGTCGGCTACTTCATGAAAAACAGAATTAAAATTCTTTAAATTTTCAAAATCTCTTCTAAACTTTTTCTCTATAAATAGGGGTTACTTTGGCACTAAAATTAAGACTTTCCAAGTAACAAAACTCTGCCAAAATACCTCCACAAAAATCATTAGAGCTTTCGTACTTCATCTTGTAAAAGGCAATTATAGTTTCTTTTGTATTTCCTTTTTTGAAACAATTTACTTGTAAGCAATAGGAGAGTTGTTTCATTGATTTGGTGGGGCATCCAAATTAATTTCAAGGTGGGGAATCCTTGAGACTAAGGTGAGGCATCCTTAGGAGGTAAGGATTATTTTGAGTGGGCAATTTCAAAATAATCAAGGTAAAGGTGGGGTATCCTTTAATTTTTTATAATTGTAATCTTGTAAACAATTTTCAAAATAGTGGATTCTCTCAAGGGTTCTTGAGAGCTGGATGTAGATCACCCAGGTTGTGATCGAACCAGTAAAATCGTTTGTGTGATCTTCTCTTTCCCTCACTCTTCTAGTTCTTGAAATTATTGTTCAATTGTTGTTCTTTATTGTATTTGGTTAATTGTGGTGGATTTAATTCTCTGTTGTTTAATTGAGGTCATTCATTCATAATCACCCTCTTCTTCTACTCAATTTCTTTACATCATATACAGTCCTTCTTGAACAATTTTTTAAAGAAAGCAAAGTTTTCAAGTTCACAAGAAAGTGATTAAACCTCAATCGCCCCCCCCTTGAGGTGCCATATTGATTAACAATTGGTATTTAGAGCTAGGGTCTTGAATAAGGCTTAATAGCTTTCAAGATTATATTCGAAAATGGCACTTGAATCAAGTAGGAAACATAAACATATTTCTACCACTTCTCCTCCAATTTTTTATGGTGAACGATATCCTTATTTTTATTGAAGGAATAGACATAGACTTATGGGAAACTATTGAAAATGGTCCCTTCGTCCCCAAACAAGGTGTTGGAGATGAAGAGAGAAACAAATCCAAAAGTCTATGGACTAAAGATGAAAAGCAAAAATTTCAACTTGACTTTGAAGCTAAGAACATCCTCACCACCACTTTGTCAATTGATGAATTCTTTCGTATCTCTAATTGCAAGAGTGCAAAAGAAATTTGGGACACTTTACAAGTGACCCATGAAGGAACTAGTGAGGTTATTAGAAGATAAACACCTTCGTGCATCAATATGAATTATTTAAAATGAATCATGGTGAATCTATCAATGAGGTTCAAAATCGTTTTCAAGTCATTGTAAATCAATTGCTTTCATTTGAGAAAACTTTCACTAATGTAGATCTTGTGACTAAGGTACTTAGGTGTCATAGTAGAGAATGGCAACTAAAGGTAACAGCCATCATGGAGTCAAGGGATCTTTCAACAATGTCTCTAGCAACTTTGTTTGGAAAGCTCTAGGAGCACGAGTTGGAGCTAACAAGGCTCAAGGAGAATGAAGAAGTGGATAAAAAGGGCAAAGGAATATCACTCATGGCTTCTTCCTCCAAGAGAGATGAAAGTGACAAGGAAAACAATGATTCTAGTGAAGATGACAAGGAAGATGAATAAATCAATTTACTAGTAAGGAGATTTAGGAAGTTTCTCAAGAATAAAAGTAAGGTGAAGAGATTCAATAATTCCAAGAAACCTACCAAGAAAGATGCACCATCATCAACACCATTATGCTACGAATGTGGAAAGCCGGGGCGCATCAAATTCAAATGTCCTACTCTCCAAAAGAAAGATAAAGGCGACAAGAGGCCTAAGAAGGAAAAAAAGGGGAGAAGGGAATATATAGCATGGGAGGACAACAACCTTAGTTCATCAAGTGATGATAGCAAGGAAGATGAAGTCTCCAATCTTGGCTTGATGGCAAGTCAAAAGGATGACCAAGAGGTATTTTATGATGAATATGCATTATCTTTCAATTATGATGAATTTCAATTAGCCTTTGAAGAATTGCATGAGGAATCTATAGAACTTGTTAGAAAGGTAACCAAACAAAAGTCAATAATCTCTATGCATGAAAATGATAAAATAAAATTAGCTAAGGAGATAAATGACTTGAATTTATAAATTAAATCTATGACCTTGATGCATGCTAGTTCTAGAAATGATATACCTAGTTCCTCAAAATGTGATCAATACATGTATCTTGAAAAAGAGAATAAGGACTTAAAGAATACTCTTGCTAAATTTACAAATGGTAGAAGGAATTTAAATAATTTGCTTGGTAATCAACAATATCCTTTTGTAAAAACCGGCTTAGGGTATAATTCTTTTGATAAGAAAGAAACACATTCAACAATATTTGTTCCATCTAGTAAAAATGCTAGAAATAAAGTAATATGTCATTATTGTTGTAAACATGGTCATATTTCTCCAAGATGCTATGTTAAAAGAATTGGTCTTGAGAAGGCCAAGATGATGTGGGTTCCAAAAAATATAGTACCCAAGACTAATATTCAAGGACCCAATCAAGATTGGGTACCTAAGTTCTAAACTTGCTTTGTAGGATTGCTTGAGGACCCATGGAAAGGAATGGTATCTTGATAGCGGGTGCTCCAAGCATATGATGGGAAACATATCAAAGTTCATTCATCTCTCCCCAAAGCAAGGTGGTCATGTAACATATGGTGACAACAATAGAGGTAAAATTCTTGGTATTGGTAAAATAGGAAATGAGTATACTACCATTGAAAATGTTCTTTTAGTAGATGGTTTAAAGCACAATTTACTTAGCATAAGCCAACTTTGTGATAAGAGTTATAGGATTGTGTTTGATAGTAAATGTTGCATGATTGAATGTTTGCATGACAATGGAATTAAATTTGTTGGAAAAAGAATTAACAACATTTATATGCTAGACCTAGATGATATCAATAATAATATTCAATGCTTGTTGAATAAAAATGATGAGTCTTGGTTATGGTATAGAATGGTAGCACACATTCACATGGAACACCTTAACAAACTAATTTCTAAAGACTTAGTTATAGGTCTCCCTAAAATCAAGTTTCAAAAAGAAGGCTTATGTGGTGCTTGTCAAAAAGGTAAGCAAGTTAAAACTAGCTTTAAATCCAATAATATAGTCTCTACTAATAGACCACTACAACTTTTGCATATGGACTTATTTGGACCATCTAGAACTATGAGTTTAGGTGGAAGTTATTATGCACTTGTGATTGTTGATGATTTTTCAAGGTTTACATGGACTCTTTTTCTTGCACATAAAAATAATGCTTTTATGCCTTTAGAAAATTGGCTAAACAAATTCAAAATGAAAAGGATCCAACAATTTCATGTATTAGAAGTGACCATGGAGGTGAGTTTGAAAATCATGATTTTGAAAATTTTTGTGATAAGCATGGTATCACTCATAATTTTTCAACACCTAGGACCCATCAACAAAATGGAGTTGTTGAGAGGAAAAATAGGTCTCTAGAAGAATTAGCTAGAACCATATTAAGTGAATCAAATTTACCAAACTACTTTTGGGTCGATGCGGTCAATACCGCTTGTTATGTAACTAATAGGGTTCTAATTAGACAAATAATTAAAAAGACTCCCTATGAGTTATATAAAGGAAGAAAGCCCAAGATAGCTCACTTATATGTTTTTGGTTGTAAATGTTTCATTTTGAATAATGGAAAAGACAATCTTGACAAGTTTGATGCCAAGGCGGATGAAGGAATTTTCTTAGGCTATGCATCATCTAGTAAATATTTTAGAGTGTTTAATAAAAGAACTATGATTACTGAAGAGTCTATTCATGTTACTTTTGATGAGACTAACCCCCAAAAGGATGGGAAAGGTTTTATTGATGATTTTGTAGAAATTCCTCATAATCCTTGTGGAAGGCAACAATCCGATGATGATGAAGCACCAAAACAAGAATCAATAATTGAAGAAACAAATGAAGGACTACCCAAAGAATGGAGATTTTCCAAAGACCATCCAATTGATAATATAATTGAAGATATATCAAAGGGAGTAACTACAAGGTCTTCCTTAAGGGAATTATGTAATTGTATGTCTTTTGTTTCTCAATTTGAGCCTAAATCCATAGACGATGTCATTCTAGATGAGCATTGGCTAATAGCTATGAATGAAGAATTAAACTAATTCACTAGAAATCAAGTTTGGGAATTAGTCTCAAGACCCAATAATAAGCAATAAATATTTCTAAAAATCATATCCAACATTCTAGAACCAAACACATATAAATTCGGCACCACTTCATTAGAGATCACATATAAAAAGGAGATTGCATAATGGAATAAGTAGAGACTGGTAAACAATTAACGGATATTTTTACTAAACCCTTGACTAGGGAAATTTTCTTTTATATCAGTAGAGAACTTGGTATAATTGATGATCCTAGTCTCCATTGAATTATATGTTCCTTTCTTGTTGTTAATATGAGAAATGCATGATTTGTATGTATTCAATATATGAAATATGCTTGATTTGTATGAGTTTTTATACACAAATGATGGTTTTGCTTGTCACGCTAACATTTACTCCCTACGCGCTTCTATTTCATACTTTTCTCCTATGCATTTAATGGTTCCTTTTTTATAATGTCAAAGGGGGAGAAAGGTCTTGTATTTTTGTATTTTTTCCAGAAATAATGCACAAATTCAAGGGGAGTGCTAAAGTTTTTGTGACTAAGCGTATTTCCAAAAATATTCAACATCTTCATTCAACAAAGGAGTTAACAATTGATATGAAGAGCTTAAAGCATTTGTCATCATCAAAAAGGGGGAGACTGAAGTTCAACATATGGTTTTGATGATGATTGAAGTATAAGTTGTAAGTGATTTAATAAGTGTTTTAGAGTTAAAATGTTTAGAAGATTTTGACAAATGGATTCAAGATATTAAAAACAAGTTTCGGGACTTTCATGTGAAAAAGACAAGTAGTCGACTACTTGGGTTAAGCAGTCAACTACTTTGTTCTGCAGCATTCCAGAAACGTGTTTTAATCAAAGTAATCGACTACTTATATGAAGTAATCGACTACTTCAGTCAGGTAGTCTACTACTTCAGTCAGGTAGTCTACTACTCAGCTGAAATTCTTGAATCTTGGTTCTGTTACACTAAAGTAGTCGATTAATACTATAAAGTAGTCGACTACTTCATGAAAAACAGAATTAAAATTCTTCAAATTTTCAAAATCTCTTCTAAACTTTTTCTCTATAAATAGGGGTTGCTTTGGCATGAAAATTAAGACTTTTCAAGTAACAAAACTCTGCCAAAATACCACCACAAAAATCATTAGCGCTTTCGTACTTCATCTTGTAAAAGGCAATTATAGTTTCTTTTGTATTTCCTTTTTGGAAACAATTTTCTTGTAAGCAATAGGAGAGTTGCTTCATTGATTTGGTGGGGCATCCAAATCAATTTCAAGGTGGGGAATCCTTCAGCCAAGCTGGGGAATCCATGAGGTTAAGGTGAGGCATCCTTAGGAGGTAAGGATTATTTTGAGTGGGGCATCTCAAAATAATCAAGGTAAAGGTGGGGTATCCTTTAGTTTTTGATAATTGTAATCTTGTAAACAATTTTCAAAATAGTGGAATCTCTCAAGGGTTCTTGAGAGCTGGATGTAGATCACTCAGGTTGTGATCGAACCAGTAAAATCGTTTGTGTGATCTTCTCTTTCCCTCACTCTTCTAGTTCTTGCAATTATTGTTCAATTGTTGTTCTTTATCGTATTTGGTTAATTGTGGTGGATTTAATTCTCTGATTTTTAATTGAGGTCATTCATTCATAATCACTCTCTTCTTCTACTCAATTTCTTTGCATCATACATAGTCCTTCTTAAACAATTTTTTAAAGAAAGCAAAGTTTTCAAGAAAGTGATTAAACATCAAGTCACCCCCTCTTGAGGTGCCATATTGATTAACATTAATGATATGTAGTATGTGGACCTTCCAATATAAAGAAAACTCAAGAGGAAATTTTCTCATTTTCTGTTGAGGCAAATTATCAATCTGATTGAAGAATTTAATAACATTGATTTTGTCAACTGTGAAAAACAAAATTATTTGTAACTTGTGTACTTTTTTTTTGGATTTGAATTTTTTTCATGTTTTAGAAGAAAATGTTATGGTCTCGTTGGGGAGAAAAATATATAAATTTTTGAAATATAATTAGTAGATTCAACAATCATACATGGTGGGTTCTTATAAGAAAAAAACTTATGCTTTTCGCTTTTCAAAATAGAAGAGGATTCAAAATCCTTTTTATCCTCCATCTTTGATTGATAAGAATGATAGGTTGTCTTTTAAACTTGAGATTTATTCACAGGAATGTTGCAGGACTGAACAGTTTGAGCAAGCTCGACAGGAAATTTGGTTTCACGCTCTATTTATCAAGATGGTACACCTTGCTTTTACATTTATTACCATAATGTAATAGCGTAATTTGTTGAATTATTTATCCATTTATGTAGCATAATTAGTGTTTTTACCCATGTGTCGCATGGGGTATAACGATAGTTTTTTTTTTCTCAAAAAGAAAATAAAGTAAAAGAACACACAAAAAAAGAGAGAGGAAAAACTAAGGCTGGAGCCTTATGTCAAGCTCATCGCCTAACAACAAGGAGCCAATGCCTACTGGGGGAATGTTCCAAATCTTCATGCCTACGTTATGTCTTCTACCCACTTTTGTCTGAAAGTCTGTATAAGTGTTAGCTTCATAGTAGATATGGTTGATCTGCACATCCCAACTTCTATTCCTCACGTCTTGAATAGCAATTATCACGATAGCAACATGGATGTGGAACTGGTTCACTTCATTTAACAACTGGACTGCTTCCAAGGAATCTGATTCCAACACCACTTTTAACCCAAATCCTAGACCAGCTCTAAACCATGCTTGATGGCAAGAGCTCAGCAAGGAACACATCACCATGACCCTCAAAACACGTGAAACCATCAATTCAATTGTCTATAGGTGAACGACAAACACCTGAGCCCATAGCACCCTCAGTAACCAGAAAACTCCCATCAAAATCCACCTTAACCTCATCACCATTAGGAGGACACCAACGAGTCAACCTAGGAATGTCCTTCCTCTGATCATCCTTGGCAAGAAAAGCAAGAAACTCATCATGAGCGGAATGATTTCTATAAACAACCGCATCAAAGGACCATGGATCTTCACCCATGCGCATGTTGTTGCACCAACACCGGGACCACCACAAGTTTGTGATAATATAAAAAAATACATAAAATTTAAAATGTTTGCACTTTTGGGGGAAAAAAAGAAGAATCAATACTTTTATTTTAATTATAAACATCGTTCACATAAAATGTCAGAATATGAACAAACAATATGATGAATAATTTTACAATGTCGGGTGATGTATTCAGCACAGGAAACTATAATTCTTATGAAGGCAGAAATATTTGAAAATGTTATGTAAATATTAAATATAAACTTCAATATGTTAAACATTTTATTAAAATGGATAGATATTTCAAATTAGCATATATTGAAATTATTATGTATGTTGTCACAGTGGACTACATGGAAGAAAACAAATATAAGAGATGTAAATGAAGTAAATTGCAGAAGTGTAAGAATAAGAATATTACACATTTTGGTAATCATATGAAATACTCTTTTATCTTTCCCAAATAAGAAAGAGAGCTGAATAAATGAAGAACATGACGATGAGTGCGAAGAATTTGAGATAACATTTGAGAATGAGTTCCTAAAATTTGGAATATGAAGAATAAGAATACAACATAAAATTATTTATAGGAGAATTTGGTTAAATAATAATTCAAATTAACGTTTAATAGAGTTGAGTTACAAAGGCGACAAAATTGTTGAATTTAAAAAATCTTGAGTTGAATATCCTTTTTTTTTTGTAGAGATTATTGCTCATGTAACTTCATATCTTGTCATTCATGAATTGTTTCAACTATGTGCATTTGAGGAAAGACAAATGTTTCCTCAAGGAAGTGCTATTAAAAGGATTCCTTTATTAATGTTTACTTGAGGAAATGCTATTAAGGGTATGTTTGGCGAGACCAATTCATTAGAAAAATCGATCAGATTAGGGTTTGCAGCCTTTTTTGGTAAACGTTTTACTAGTTTTTTTTACTAGCTTATAACGTTATTTCTAGACATTAATTGAAGTAGTGTTTGTAATTGTAGCTTATAGCTTATCATTTTTCTTTCGTTTTTATCCTTTCTATTTGAATCAAATTCCTCACTTATCCTTACATAAATAAAATAGAAAAATACTAATCCTAATATTTTCTAATCCCTAATTTACATCTATAAAAAAATAAGTATAAAAACTATAAGTTAAAATAAAAATAAAATTTAAGTTTTTTAGATGATAAATAAATTAAAATATTAAAAGTGATAATTATCTTAAAATATAATTTATATAATTCATATAAAAAACAAACAAACATGTCCTTTTATATTTATTAGCTAGTTCAACCGTGTAACACCTCGTTTTCTCGCATCTTAACCGGTAATTATATTCTATATGTAACACCACGTTTTCTTGTCTCTTGACCGGTAATTATATTTTATATTATTAACGGGATCCATAAAATGATTTTGAGAAAAACAAAATCATAGTTGGAACCTATCATATCATGGAAAGTTATGGTGAAATTTTGGGTTTAAAACTCAGGACGATTTAAATCGGTCTGCGTTTTCGCTGACAGTATAATTTTGTACCGGTCAAAAAAACCCTAATTTGACCTGAAACTGAAAATTTTTATATTTTATCATTATTTTAGTGATAACGTCTATTTCTAGAAATTTCGCTCAAAAATAAAATATTATGTTTTATTCGGGCGAATCTTGACGAAAAATAATCGAAAACCCTAATCGGGTAAACGACGAAGCTTGAAACGGATCTGCAGAGGTATGCCAGAGGATAGGGGCGATGAGTAAGCATGGATGACTCACTCCATGAGTCACATGGTGAATCACCAAATGTGATGATAGGGCTTTTGAGAAATATCTCAAAATATCCTTAAATATCTAGATATTTATGCAAGCAAAAGACCAAATTACCCTTGATCCTTTTTGTTAATTTCTTTCATGAACAACCATGGTTAAGTCACCAATTTGGCATGGTTACATTCCTTCCCTTGGAGTGAATTTCAAACCTCTCTCTCTCATAAACATCCATCCGTCATTCATTTTACTTAAAACATCTTAAGTCATCTAAATCTTAAGTTTTAAGATCAAAGACATAAACTTTCATTTCTCTCAAATGTTCTTCAATGTTCAAGACTTGTTCTTCATTTCTCATCCATATTTCATCATCTTAGAGGCAAGATTTCATGATTCTTAATTCATGAAACTTGCTCCTTAGATCCTTGCCTTCATTTTGATCCATTTGGTTCCTAAATCCAAGAACATTCAAGTTCTTTTTCTCCTAACACTAAAGTCGGTCAAGACCCTAAATCCTCATCCCAAATCTTGTTTTGATTTTCTAAGACCATATTCCTACTCCCCTATATGATCTAGACACTTGCTATTTCACACAAAAATCCATTTGGAGCTTGTTTGTGAAATGGGTTTTTCTAGCCTACATTATGTTCATCATTTTCTCATCAACGAAGGGGTAATTTCTCTTGGTCCTAGTTAGTGACTTGATTCTATGCTTCATTAGCTTCATGGATATGTAATTTATTTCAAGTTACATACTTTCGAAAAATCATGTATTAATTCATAGGAATTTGCATGATGTTGTTTTTGGACTTTGAACAATTTTTCTACCATGAAAATGCCTATGTCTTTATGTCTACAAAAAGGTTTTCAAAACAAATCATCCTAGTCCTATAAACCTAAAGAGGCCGTGAGATATATCTAAAGTTTTTGCCTTGGTTTTTGTTTGTTTTAACTAGTTAAGTTGTTGTTGATGAAGGTTGGTGTTGGAGTTGGCTTTGTGGCTTTGCGGAGCAAAGAAGAGCAACTTGCTAAGGGAGCTACAAGAGGTAAGGGAGGAGTGAACCACCTCACACCATATTGGTGGGTGTGAAGATGGCTTATATTTGTTTGTGATTGGAAACCCTACACCTAGGGTTATCCACTTGGTTTGGTTTGATCCTCTATGAGGACATGATTGTAACAGTGGTTATGGTTAGATTTGTGTGTCTTGATATGCGATCTTTGTTGAAAATTGATATGATTATATGCTCATGAACATGCTATGTTTGATTGGCTTATTCATATGCCTTGGTTTGATTAATTGGTTTGAATTGTCAATGTGGTTATAGCATAACTTTTTGAGTAGTTATATGCTATGTTGATGTATGGTTAAGGCTATGAGTGTTTTTGGAGAAGTGGAATCTTCTCGTGAATCGTGGTCAAGTTTCAGCCACATATGAAACAAATTGGAGTTTAAATCCAATCCCCGAGTTTTAAGTGGATCTCACAACACTTAAGTAGGGATATGAACAACGACAATGAAGAAAGGAAAAGAACAAGTTCTTACGCTATGAAATTATGCAATTATTACAAGAAAAAATTTAATTAAAAGCCTACTCTAAGTGAGGCATAGGTACGATTTCCTTAGAATCCTCACTTAGAATGTTTTGATTTTCAATCAAGGTAACTGTGCAGTTGAAATCGTATTTGGAAATCAATGGACATTAGTTTTCATGAAGCAGAACCATCCAAAAAGGATGTTTATTTTAGTTCGTGTTTGAGTTATAACTTGAATGAGAAAAAATTTCTATACTTAGCCCACTAATTAAGTGACTTCGTTTAAGTCATAAATCAGTTAAATCAAAATGATTTTGATAAGAACAGTCCTTATAATGAACTTTACGTATTAACTTTTTGTGATGACTCTAAAGGTTTTCAAAACGGATTTCAAAACCCAAATGAATGAAAGATGGAACCATGGTTTAGGCATTGAATGATTTCACTTAAATGAGGGACTTTTGTAAAGTTTCCACGTGACATTCAATTGGTTGACAGTTGTTAGGCCATAAGAGTTCTATCATTTGGAGTTTTAAGAGTGATGAAAAAGGAAGTTAAGCCTTTAGAACTCTTCTTTTATTTTGATTTCGAACCCTTAATGCTGAGGTACTTAAGGCCATAAGACTGAGGTATTTAAGGAGATGTGTTTACAAAAGAAATGATTTAAACATTTGGATTTACCATCAAAAGGATTTTAAAACCAAAGTAAACGTGTATTCCAAAATCTAAGTCGAGGAGTAGGACTTAGCGATTAAAAGAAATGGAATGTTTATAGTATGAGATATAGTGGAGCAAGACTATGTCTTCATACCCTAGATGATTTTATCATCCAAGGATCCATAATACTTAATAACCAAGAGTGTTCTAAGATTATTTACCGAGTAAGTAATCTCATTCGGGAAGAACCAGAAGAAATATAATGGATTGGGGAATGACCAATCTCCATAATGCACTTTAGTGTTGAAACATGGATAGACCAATGAGGGGATCCTGTACTTGTGCAAGGATTCACGGGTTGGTACTATCTTGCCTCTAGAATGATTATTGATTCCATCAAAGGAATCCTGAAATTTATCCAGCGGATAAATACGAACGTACATGCCGTGATCGGCTTGATCCAAAGATTATTGTCAGTAAGGCCTTTGTCCCTAGGAATTGGGCATACATGTTCTGTACGCATGTGGATTGTAGGGTGACGATTCTTCAATGATCTTGGGAATGTCGGGGTTAGGATGACCACGGATGGCCATTCAGGATGATGGGTCATGGAGTTCTATGCAAAACACCGACATCTTCTACTTGATGCTGTACAATCCTGGTTATCGATGGCGTTTCACAATCAATGGGGTTATTATTATTGATGCACAAGTATGCCTAATGTTGGTAGTTTTGAAACGTGTGTTCTAACCGCTCCTTCCGAACATTCTCTTAACTCCTGAGTAGAGTCAGATCTTCCTTGAGGCTATGTAGGTATGAGACTATGCAGTTTCAATCAGTCATCTCTCAGTTCTTGTGAGTTTAATTATGTAGGTATGGGACTATGCAGTTTCATTGGGTCATGTTTCTGTATAAGCCGTGTCTTGTAATGCTTTGATATTGTATGCTTTTGATCATATGTATATACTGTATGTTGTTGGTATATTGATTAAATTGTTGATCTGCAATTGGATGATAACATGAGATATGTTAGTAAGAGTATGGATATGCATATGTGCCATGTTGTGTCGTGCTGTTTTCATATCTGCCATATGTTGTGTGATGCTGGGGATCTCACCTTCTTTGTTTTATATGGCTGTGTCTGGTTTGGCTATGCTCCTTTTTGTGATCTTCTAAGAAGGATGGGATGTCGAGATGTCGCTCGTCTGACCCATCAGAGGTGTTGAGGTTCGAGCATGAGGACGACATAGAGAAGTCTCTAGAGGACGTCACTTCCAGCTTTCGGATGGTTCAAGACGAGAGTGTTTGTGTTTCCCATCATGCCTGATCGTCCTTTTCTTCTGATAGGCATGATTGTCGATGGTTAGGAGGCTATGACTTTTCCTTTGTAAGGGGAGAGGGCCTAGTACGAGAGTTACGTTGTAGTGGCTCTGGTAGTGCCTTTTGTGGCGACGCCGGTAGTGGGCTCAAATAGAGTTTCCACTAGATTTCGTCAGTTAGTTTGTCTTTCTCATAATGTATGAGAAAAGATTGTCTTTTATGTATAGTTGGGCCAATGTAGGATGTACGTGTGTGATTTTAGCTTTTATGGAGATGTGACTCAAGTACCTTATGCTTTTAGGAGCTGCGACTCCATATCTTTATGTTGGGTCTGTATGTATATATGTTTTGTTCGACGAGTCGGGTTGGGTTTTTTATGTAAGTCTATGTTTGAACCTATGACCTGAAATGCAATAAGAAATATTTTATTACACATTACCTGTTTCCAGATATTTACATTTATGTCTTGCGAAAGCGAAAAATTTCCCCATTATATTACAACGAATTTTAAATTACATTATTTTCGGTCTTAAAACGTTACTAGGGATGAGAATGGGTAGGGTCTGGATAGGGTACTATAGTACCCGTCCCCATACCCGCGTTTGGAAAAACTACCCGGACCCGGACCCATACCCCCATGGGTAGCAACTTTAGTACCATTACCCGTGCCCTCTGGGTACCTAAGTACCCACACCCGCACCCGTTACCTGCACTTTAACTAAGAAAAAAAAACATTACAAATCAAAGTATTAAATCAAATAAAAACATCTAAAACATCCAAAAGGAGTAAATATCACAATAAACATCCAAAACAATAAATTCATGAACTTGTAAGTCTGGAAAGGAAAAAAACTAATGAGCCCTAGGTTTAGAACTTTTATATAATTTTATTCCTAGAAATTGATATATAATTATAATTATATATACAAATATAAATATATAAATATATATATGCGGGTGCAGGGCGGGGTGGGTACTAGAGTACCCGTACCCGCACCCATATCATCTCTTGTTTGTGGGTAATTACCGCCATACCCATAAAGCGGGTAATTACCCTTCCCGTTGTGGGTATTTTTTAGGGTACCCATAAGGTAGGGTCCAAATTGTCATCCCTAAACGTTACGAACAATGTAGCATCCGAGAAGGGTGTTATACTATATTTTTACCCGCGATAAAATGAATTTGAGGAATTTATGTTATATATGTATCATACAGAATTGTTTGATTTTAGGTAATAGGATGTGTTTCTTTTTTCCTATATTTTTCGTGAAGACAATAATTGTATAGATAAAATTACCTCATATTGGACTTCTATTCGGGGTTTCTTTTTGTGGGATTTAACCCGTAGATTTATTAGTAAAGATTTCTATCATGATAGGGCATATCTTCCTAAATATATGTTTAACTAATGCTTTGTTCATAGGTTTTGGTTAATGTTCCCCATGTTGTATTTTTTTTATTTTTTTAATAAATTTATTGGTTTATTACAGATGATTGGTGGAGACTGATGTGCCAACTTAGTTCAGATGTGAATTGTTATTGTGACGTTTTTATATGTCAATTTTCATTATTTTTTTTTAAAACACTAACACAATATTGGGACGGGAGTAGGTGGAAGTGTACTAAATATTTGAATATTTAGCAACGCTTGTTAGTCTGGGCCCCTCTGCATTGTTATTTGTTACCTTCGTTTTCTTTTTACTGTTCGTTAAGAATTTAATGCCTGCGGGTTAATAACTACATTGAGAAATTTAAGAAGATAGGTGGCCCATATCTTTAGATCCATGCAAGGTTGCGTTACCCTCACCCTAAACTGCCTTTTGCATTATCGGGTCCCGGAAGAATTAAATTCCCTGCAAAAACTTGTTGTTGTGTCACCTTCATAATCAAATCTTTCGTCTGGTATCAATTTTTACATGTTTGATGGTTCCAGTTAATCATCTTCTTAACTCCTTAGTTGTTCCGTAAAATCTTTCTTAGCAATTATGTTTTCGTTTTCTTTCCCAAGATCTCTGAAATGAAAAGCTTTGGAACATTCAACATTTCATGTGCCCTTTCACCGAAGAAAATAATTTTTTTTTTTGTAACGGGGAATTTGAGACTGATGTAATTTAAAACTAGGAAAATATTAACAAATGTCTTGAAGACACTCGTTAAATAACTAAGAAAAGAAAGTTTATATGGGGAATTTGTGTATTTAACATTTGAAAAAGATGAAATGCTTGATTTTTCAATGAATACTTATTTTTCTTAATTCCTTAAAGATCCCTAGGAGCACTTGTTAGCACGACTCTTAAAACTATGGCAAGTGAGACAAGTGTACTTTCCTTTTTCTTTCTTTTTTTCCTCCACATTCTGCACATTAAATGTGTGGTAAAAATTCATATAGGTTAGCACTTATCATACACTTAATAGGAAGCTTAATTTTTACATAAATGATCTTTGATTATTGTCCTATCATGTATATAAAATTAGGATGAATACATTGTTTAGAGATGTGAGTAAAGTGTGACGTTTTTTTTATAGGCAAATGTTATGTGACTTGAATGTTAATTTCAGATGTTCAAATATCATAGAAATTATATAGAAGGTTTTATTAGAATGAGATCCGCAACCGTAATCGAGGCAACATTGTAGTTTTGGTAGTCTTCGTAATCATATCGAACCCGCAGTTGTGGCCACGTCGACTTCATTTTCTCACAATTATACACAATGATGATAAACACAACACAATCGTTGTACCCAATGTTTTATATAAAGGTCCGTGACAATAATTCCGATTGCAACATTTTGGTTTTGTAGGTCTTTGAAACGAAAATGCGACCACAATTGCGGTTTGCATAGGCTGCATATTCCTGCAATTGTCCATGATTGCATAAACGAAATGCAACGCAACCACGGCAACAGTTTAAAACCTTAATCGTAACTATTACTGCAACCCCAATTAAAAAAAACAATCTTATTTGCATGTGGCAATGTAACTCACTTTACAAATCCTTAATGGCTAAAACTGCCACCCAATTTTTTCAAATAAGTGGCCCTTCCACTTTTTTGTTTCTACTTCATTTAACGAGTTACATGAACCCAGATACATCACAACAGCTATACTCCCATCAATATAGTATATATCTGTCACAAGGACTCTGCATTCTGCAATCATTATCTCTTTGGCAGCACCTATTTGATGATACAAAGTAGAATGGGGAAAATGTATACATTATGGCTCTTCTCTGTTGAAATCTTGGTACGGTTAACCATATCTGGCAGTACCGAAATTCCAGCAATAATAGTCTTTGGAGACTCCTCTGTTGATTCAGGTAACAACAATTTCATTCCAACCATGGCAAAGAGCAACTTTGAGCCATATGGTCGTGATTTCTTTGATGGCAACCCTACTGGCCGCTTCTCCAATGGCCGCATTGCTCCTGATTTCATCTCTGAGGCCTTTGGCATTAAGCCATCAATTCCTGCTTACTTGGATCCAGCTTATAATATATCAGATTTTGCTACTGGTGTTTGCTTTGCATCTGCTGGAACTGGATTTGATAATGCTACTTCAAATGTTGCTGTAAGTGTTCAGCTACTCATCTTGCTATGCATTTTTTTTGAGTAAATTAATAATACTTGCACAGATTTCATCCTCACAAAACACAGACTTCAAGGTAAATTAACTCATCTAGACCATTCAAAAAGAGTTTAGTCCCATTGTCTATACAACAAAATAAGACATTAACATCATACTCCCTCTAATATTTTTCCATGGTAATTTTAGTTATTTGTTTTTGTCCCAAAACAATGGATCTTTTATAAACTCAAGATATATTTGATAATTTTTTTTTCATATATACCTTTATCATATAATTAAATTTAAAGTGTGCACATTCCTAGTGGAGGTGAAGTAAATGTGGTTAGAATTTGTAAATAATTATTCATATTATAAATAAGGGTATTTTGATACAAATGTAAACAAATTAATGATTTCTTAATCTGTGTGTAGAAATCTTAAATTACCATAAAAAACAGAGGGAGTACTTTTGTACAAGGAGAATGCTAACAAGTGTCCTTAGGGCATTGTTTAAGGAACCAAAAAAGGAAAATTTGTATGAGAAATGATGTATTTAGAATTTCGAAAAGTATAACACTTAGTTTTTTAATACAAATTTTTTTTTTTGGTTTTTTAACAAATACTTTTAGGACACTCGTTAGCAAGACCCTATCTAGCAAAATATTTTCCATCTCCCAAATTTCATGTTTCAATTCCCGTCCCATACTAAAAAAACGAGAAATCTAATTGTCTTATTTTAAAAAATAATTTAAAAATAAAAATAATGTATATTTATCATATTTTAATTGGATGAGACAAGAAATGACACAAGAAGTAGGGACTAAAAATTTGTATTCCATACTTTTATACTTTTGTATACTCATTTATTTATTTTTTCTCTCTTCATCACATCATTTCAATCTACGAATTGTGTCATATAAGATATGAGTTATGTTATTTGAACACAAAATTTGGACACGTATGTGACGCCGTATATATTTATCTCTATGTATTACTTACTTTTTATCTTCTTTGTATACACGCTTCTCAAAGTGTCCCTATTTTATGTACAAAAATCATTCCTCACAAGATATCCCTTGATCACTTTGATATTTAATAAATATTTCTGTGCAAGTATTATTTATATTTAATTTAACATAGATAATTAATGTTAAGTTTTAATTATTATCCAAATTATTTTTTCATGCATGAAAATATTTTGTACAAACTAAACCAATGGAGTTTGTGTTTTGCAGGATGTGATACCTCTGTGGAAAGAAGTTGAGTATTATAAGGAGTACCAAATGAAGTTGAGAGCACATCTTGGTGATGAGAAGGCTAATGCAATATTAAGGGAGGCTTTATACTTGGTTAGCATAGGAACAAATGACTTCCTCGAGAACTATTACATATTACCTGAACGTAGGTGCGAATTCACTACTGTTCAGCAGTTTGAGGATTTTATCATTGGTCTTGCTGAGAATTTCTTCAGGGAAATTTATGACCTTGGAGCAAGGAAAATTTCTCTGACAGCGTTGCCTCCGATGGGGTGCCTGCCACTGGAGAGGTTCATGAATATTCTGCACCATCATGGTTGTGTGGAGGAATACAATAATGTGGCTTTGGAATTCAATGGAAAGATGGCAACGTTGGTGGCAAAGCTCAACAAGGACCTCCCTCAGCTTCAATTGGTTGATGCAAATGCATATGATATCCTTCTTCAAATCGTTACACAACCTTCGAGCTTTGGTAAGTTTATCAATTGACCATGCAATTATATACTTTTGCCTCCTTTGTTACTCAAGTAAATCCATCTTTTTGATGTGATCCAATTTGGGAATCACATGAATTGGATCTATCCTTGAGCTTAGTCCTTCCTCCCTCCGGTCCATATTATAAGCAAAAAATTAATGAAACACACATATTAAGGTGGTTAATTAATCTCATTGAATCTTATAAAAAATTATGTTTGTTACCTAAATTACCCTTCATCTAAAACTTCAATCTTCATTAAATGAGTGATTGTAATTTGTATTAAATGAATGATATTTTGATAATAATGTCATTAAATGAATCATTGAAAAATAAAATTTGCTTATATATTAGATCGGAGGAAGTATATTACTTGAATTAAAAACTAAAGAGAGGGTAGAAGAAGTGAATTGCACAAAGAAAATCAACACAATCGCATCAATTTAATTCAAGCAACAAAGTGAAGACATTAAATGTAAAGTGGCGAGAAACATAAGGAACATAAAGGAATTTAAACAACAAAAATGGAAGAGTAAAGATATGGAAAAGGCATCACATTCATTCCATAAGAATTGGAAGAATCAAGATTCCCCACAAAGAGATGGAAACTTTTTTATAAGAATCAAGAAATAGTTCGAGCTAATTAAGAACCAAGAGGAGTCATGCTCACTCAAAGAAAGCTCAGTGTATGAGCCAATTCTCTCAATTTCATTCAAAAGTTCCAAATGAAGTCATTCAAGTCATATTTATGGAATCGAAAAGAGGGGTCTCCCTAAACCCAAGGTAAGTGGCCTAATTTACTCTCCCAAAAAGGCTAAGAAAAGGATGAAAATAATGCCTTCAAATATCCCTTAATTCCTAAAGTCCAAGTACCCATAAGGAAAAGTAATAATTTATTACAAACCTTAATTGAAAAATCCTAATCCCAATCAGTGGACTAGCCGTACGTGCAATCAAGGTGGAAAATGTGATATAATATTGGGCCTCCTTCCAAAGCTCATCAAGATATTGACCTCTTTATTCAAAGCTTTGTGGACCCTCTTCAATTTGGTTCTTGTCATTGGTCTTCGAAGCCTTTCCAAGCTTCGATCATGAACCTATTTGGTTGATAATTTAATTAGTAAAGCACAACAATAATTTGTAATTAATCTTATTGTTTAACTGATTGGTGCCTCAAGCTATAATAGAATTTGGAACATATATTTTTTAGGCAAGACTTAAGTATAATTTTATAGATATATTAGATGTTATTTTCCAATAGAAATATGATATGTGTAACAGTTCATCAATGAAATTACATAACATGTGTAACAGTTACACATGTCTTATTGTCATTGAAAAAAACACCTAATATATGTATCTATAGAATTGTACCTAAATTTTATCTCTCTTTTTTATATAAACCCTTGGTTTCCAAAAGTCATATTAGACCCTGACTAATCTGAGTCGAGCTAGGAGGAACTATATAAGCTATATAAGAGAGCAAAACAATCCCAACAACTATATGAGTGAGAGAAAATATTTCATAATATATATATATATATATATATATATATATATATATATATTACTGACTGCAAATATTAAAGAAGAGTCCACTAGAGTATCAAATCTGGAGGTTCAATTCAAATAATGAAGTTGTTAGCAGTTTGTAGGATCATGTCTAACCCAAAGAGGAAAAAAAGAAAAAAGTCATGGGTAGCTTGGTTCATTATAATGCTCAAGGCTTTTCCGTTGATATTGAATATATTGATGAAATGGGTCCACAAAGATTAAGGAAGGATTCGATCGAGTTGATGTACTAATGTGAACTAGGCATATAATTCAAGTGATTAAGTTTGGAAATTTTCAGTATATGAAAAATTAAAATTAAGGAACGACTTTTCTATTTAAAAAAATAAACAAATCCAGCTGGAAGATACCTGATAAAAAAATGAAATAAAAACATAATGTTAAGAATCAAGGTTTTTATGATTCGGTCAAGTAAACTTTTAGGTAGCTAGGTTCCTGTTGGGTGGCATTAAATGTACCAATTTTAGTTTGGTATGTATGCTACCCTTTTATAAAATTGTACTTATAGTCTGTCACCGTTAACAATAAGATGTAAGTGAAGAAGAACAAGACTGTGGGTGAATATTGCATCTATTGAGTAGTATTAAAAGAATGAATTACAATATTAACTTGAGCACCTATTTATACAAGTTAGAAGGGAGGAATTCTGTTTTAACAGAATCCTGATACTAAGCTAATTCTGTTTTAACAGAATCCTGATACTAAGCCTAGAGAAACTGAGTCTGTTGAAACAGACTAACAGACTAGGGACATAATAGGGACATAATTCTTCACTCCCCCTCAAGTTGGTGCATGAAGATTTATCATGCCTAACTTGCCAAGGAGAAACTCCAATTTATCTTTTCCCAGAGGCTTGGTAAATATGTCAGCAACTTGATCCTTTGTACCAATCTTTAAAGGTGCAATTTCCTCAGCTTGCACCCTTTCCCTCACAAAGTAACAGTCCATTTCCACATGTTTAGTCCTCTCATGGAAGACTGGGTTGGCAGCAATGTGGAGGGCTGCCTGGTTGTCACAAAACAGCTGAGTTGGTTCTGCTTGTGGTACTGATAGTTCTGTTAGGAGCCATCTAACCCATATTAGTTCACTGACAGTTGATGCCATGGATCTATATTCTGCTTCTGCAGAAGATCTGGCAACCACAGTTTGCCTTTTTGTTTTCCATGAGACAGGTGCTCCTCCTAGAGTAATGACATAGCCTGTGCAGGATCTCCTGGTTAAGGGACAACCACCCCAGGCTGCATCGCAATAGGCTTGAAGCTGAAGGTTGTTATCACTTGGGAGGTGAATGCCCTGTCCTGGAGTGGTTTTGATGTATCTGAGTATTCGATGTGCTTTGCATCCATATGCTTCACTTTAGGGGCAGTCATGAACTGACATAGAGTATTGACAGAGTAGGTTATATCTGGTCTTGTTACTGTAAGATACAATAATCTTCCCAGCAGTCTCCTGTACTGAGTAGCATCTGCATCAGCATCATCTGGTTTTGAACTTAGCTGGCAATTTTGTTCCATAGGAAAGTGACTTGGCCTGCAGTTTTGCATCTTAGTTTCTTTCAAGATGTCAATAGCATACTTTCTTTGAGTTAGCACCATCCCTTTGGCAGATCTAGCCACTTCAATCCCTAGAAAATACTTCAATGGTCCTAGATCCTTGATGCTGAATTCTTTGTTGAGATAGTTTTTCACCTGCTGCATGAAATTGGAATCATTACCAGCTAAGATAACATCATCTACATATATGAGAGATGTAAGAAATACTCCCCTTTCATTATAGATGAAGAGGGAATGATCAGCTTTGGATTGTGTGAATCCTATCTTTCTTAAGGCCTGAGTGAATTTCTGGTACCACATTCTTGAGGCTTGTTTCAAGCCATAAAGGGATTTGTTTAATCTGCACACTCTTTGATCTCCCTTCTTAGCAAAGCCTTGAGGTATCTTCATGTAGATTTCCTCCTTTAAGTCTCCATGGAGGAATGCATTGTTTACATCTAGTTGGAGAACGAGCCATCCTTTGGCAACTGCTATGGTTAAGAGACTCCTAATGGTCACAAGTTTTGCCACAGGTGCAAAGGTTTCATGGAAGTCCTCTCCTTCCACCTGTGTGAAGCCTCTAGCCACCAATCTGGCCTTGTATCTTTCAACTTCGCCATTAGGTTTATACTTAATTTTGTAGATCCATTTAGAGTCTACTGCATGTTTGCCTTGCGGAAGTTTAGTTAAGGTCTATGTTTGATTTTCTTCCAGAGCTGCAATCTCCCTTTCCATGGCTTCTTTCCAGTAGCTATACTTTACTGCCTGTGAAAAATTCTTAGGCTCATCATGCTCAGAGATGGCCACAAGGTAAGCAGCATGAGTAGAAGAACATTTATTATAACTTACATAATTAGATAAGGGGTAATGCACAAAGTTACCTGAAGGGGGAATGGATACAGAATGTGTAATGGAAGGTGGTAGTTCTACCTCATAATCTTTCAAGTAACTTGGTAGCTGCCTTACTCTCCCCCTGTTATCATTCCTGTCCTCAATACTGGCATTATTTTCTAGAGTGATTGTGTTGTGATCGAGCTCATCATGTTCTTCTACTTCTGTATTATTTCTATTTTTGTTGTTAAATTGGCAAATATGTTCTGTCTGTTGGAAGACAGGTTCCCATTCTTCAATCTGTGCTTTCTGTTTTGAAACTGAAATGCTGTTTGCTTTAAAAGGAAAATCGTTTTCAAAGAAAATAACATCTCTAGAAATATAGGTATTATTGGTGGAAGTATCATGCACTTTATAACCTTTCTGACCTAAAGGATATCCTATGAAAATGCATGGTCTCCCCCTTTCATCAAACTTTCCTTCTTTCTTATGTTTTAAGGCATAGACAAGACAACCAAAGGTTCTCAAATGGTCATAATTAGGTTTCTTGTTGTGTATGACTTCATAAGGGCTTTTGTTGTTAATGATCTTTGAAGGTAGTCTATTTATGATATGTCCAGCAGTGAGCACACAATCCCCCCAAAACTTGATTGGGAGGTTAGCATGAAACCTAAGGGCTCGGGCAGTTTGTAAAAGATGCCTATGCTTTCTTTCTACAACACCATTTTGTTGTGGTGTATAAGGGCAGCTAAGATCCATCATGATCCCCCTTTTTGCATAAAAATTCTGTATGTGACTAGAAGTGAATTCCAGTCCATTATCTGTCCTTACCCTCTTTATACATTTTCCAAAATGATTTTCTATCATGCAAATGAACCTAGGTAATAGTTGCTCAACTTCAGTTTTGTGCCTCATTAGATAAACCCATACTCCTCTACTAAAGTCATCTACAATGGAAAGAAAGTAGTGAGCACCCGAGATTGAAGCAGTTTTATATGGTCCCTAAATGTCACAATGTATAAGATCAAAGCATGACTTGGTTTTTATTGAACTTGCAGGGAAAGGCAATCTAGTTTGTTTAGCACGAATACAAGAATCACAATGAGTATTATTATGAGTTCTAACAATGTCTAATCCTATAGTAGCTAATTTGGCCTCAGAAGGATGTCCAAGCCGAATGTGCCAAAGGTGACTATTAACAGGTTTCCCAACTTTCATTGCTATGTTTTCCTTCTGTGTAGGCTCAAGTATGTACAAGCCATCTTGATGCCTACCCTTCCCAATCAGGGTCTTGGAATGTAAGTCCTGTATAAGGCAAAAATCAGCGAGTGAAGATTATGGCACAATTGTCTTTGTTTAGCCAACTTACTAACAGACATTAAGTTGCATTTAAAATCTGGAATATGCAAGACTTTATCCAGCTTTAGGCCATTGGCAAGATTGACATTCCCTACACCTTTCTTGGCACACTTGTGCCATTGGGAATATGGACAGGTTGTTCTTTTGATTCAATTACTTCCTTTAACAGACTTGAATCATATGTGATATGTTCAGTGGCTCCTGAATCTATTACCCAAGTTTTGCTAAAGAAGGAGTTACCTGCAGCATTGGTATTTGATCTTGCTTGCAAAGCACTTGATCCAGCATTATGTTCTGCATTCAGCTGTTGAATCAATCTGTCATATCTTTGTAAAGTCGGGCTGGAATAGGACTTTCCGAACTCGACTTGTCTTTGCTCTAGCCACAGGTTTCTTGCCATTCCAAGGACCTTTCTTTTCTTTGTTTGGCTTTCTCCAGTCCGGATACCCCACTATTTCCCAACACTCTTCTTGTGTATGCCCAATTTTCTGACAATGACTGCATTTTGGCCTTTCTTTCTTATTTCCTTTGTAATCATCTGCAGGGTGCTTTGTGTTCTGTGCTTGAAAGGTCAGCAAGATCTGTTATTGGCTTATGTGTGGCTGAAATGAGTCTTTGTTGTTCATCTTCAGCCACCATGTGATAGGCATGACCAAGACTAAGGGTTGGCATCATGCTAAGGATCTGAGACTTCACAGTACTGAATACTTCATCAAGACCCATGAGAAAGTCATAGAGTTGTTCTCTTTCCTTTATACTTGTAAACCGCTTCTGAACATCACACTTGCATCCTTCACACGTACATTTGGGCCAAGGTGAGATGGACTGAACTTCATCCCATAATCCCTTCAACTTGGTGTAATATGCTGATACTGATGAACCTTCTTGCTTGAGGAGGGCAATTGCACGTATAAGTTCATAGATCCTTGGGGCACTTTCTTTTGCAAATCTTGCTTCCAGTTCCACCCAAATTTCCCGAGCCGTGTTTGCATATTGGACACTGCGTCGAACCTCTTTGTCCATCGCGCTTTTGAGCCATCCCTTTATCATAGCATTGCAACGCATCCAATATGCAAGATTAGGAGAATCGGATCCTAGATAGGCAGGGATCCATCAACAAAGCCTATTTTATTCTTGGCAAAAAGGGCATTGCTCATGTCCACAACCCATTCCCCATAATTTCCATCATGTAAGGGCTCACTTACAAATATTTGCCCTGGATGATCAGAAGCATGAAGGAAATAAGGGGATAGGATGTCAATCTGAGTGTCAATATTTCTTCCATTCTTGGAATGAGACTTGGTTTTGGATTCATCGCTGCTGGAAGAGGAGGAAGATTCTTGATCTTCTCCTACTGCTGACATTTTGCTTCAACCAGGATTCTTGGCTTTGAGCTTCTACCAGGATTATTTCTAGCTCACGATACCATGAAGAAGAACAAGACTGTGGGTGAATATTGCATCTATTGAGTAGTATTAAAAGAATGAATTACAATATTAACTTGAGCACCTATTTATACAAGTTAGAAGGGAGGAATTCTGTTTTAACAGAATCCTGATACTAAGCTAATTCTGTTTTAACAGAATCCTGATGCTAAGCCTAGAGAAACTGAGTCTGTTGAAACAGACTAACAGACTAGGGACATAATAGGGACATAATTCTTCAGTAAGGGCTCGTTTGGTGGTCAGGATAAAATAGGGGTAAATAAGAGTAGGATAGGATATGAGCAGAATAAATTGTTATCCTATCCGTGTTTTGTGTCCACCAGATAATCAACTGGATAGTATTATAATTTTAGTATGAATTTTAAAATTTTGGTTTTTATTCTAAATATTTTAATATTTTATTAGATTTTAATTTTTTTTGTAATTTTAATTTTATAAATTATATAAAAATATAAAATTATCTTTGTGATAAAAAATTACATCTAAATTTTTAAAATATTGTTTAACTTAAATTAATTTTTTTATAACTTTAAATATTTGTTTTTAGTTTTTACTTTGTATATAGGTATTAGAATAATATTTTATATTTTTCAGTTTTTTAAAATAATATAAAATAATAAAATTAGTCTTGTGACAAAATAAAAATAAATTTTAAAAATAATTATTAATATTTTTATTTTAAATATTTTTATTTTATTATACCTTTTTCAATAATCATGTTATATTTTATTATACTTTTTTGGTTTAAACCCGGTGTATCCCAACGCTGTTAACGAATGACCAATCACTATTTGCGGAACGTGACTTTCACTGGCCAAGCATATTTTATTATACTTTAAATTGTTATTTTATTATAATTTAACTATTTTATATAAAAAATAATTTTTTATTTTATTATACCTTAAATCACATTATCATATCCTGTTGAGTTCTAATACAATAAAATTTTAACCAGATGGACATGATAGGATAGGTGACAGGATTGGTTTATCATATCCTGCTGACTCATCAAACAATAGTTTCACACATGATATGATAACTTATCATATCATGTCTATCCTGACCATCAAACGAGTCATTATTATATTTCATTAAAATCCACCGTGGCCTGACAAAATTACTACTCTTCAATCTTCACAACTCATATTACAGTGGTTTTTTTTTATTATTACAAAAATTTAGGGTGAGAGGATGATGTCTCAATTCAAGGCATGGAAAACCTTCGGGCTCTAAGAATATTTATAAAGTGATTTACATTTCCTCTATCTAAGAGACTATTGGGGATTCAAACATGTAATTTGTTAGATACGAGACTCTGTCTTACTCCGTTACACCAACTCTCAAGGTTTTTTTTATTTATTATTACAATGGTCTTTAAAGGACTAAAAAAAGTATGCCAAGATATGAACCAAAGTAGAATATATATCTGACACCAAGTTAACAATAAATATCCCAAAATTTTATTGTTAAACAAAGATTAAAGAACACCTAAATAAATTTTAAACTTTCATCTATCTGCATATCATCCTGATATAGTATGATCAGCCGAGGCAAATTCCAATTTGAGCAACCAAATAGGTGAAGTTAGGGATGGCAAAAAGATTCATTTGTCCATTATCCATCCAGCCCATACAAGCATAGATTCATCCAATCCATTTATTACAAATTTTTGTTTTTTAATTGATTGGATCGAATTTTTTAAAAAAAAAAATGGATTGGATCCAATTGGACTATTTTATTTTGAGTATGGTTAGTGATTCATCCACCATTATTTTAAATTCATTAGATCACATCATGAAAACAAAAAAAATCCACCGGATTGGAAACCAATTTGGATGCAAATGTCGACATCATGTAAGTCCACCCATATCCAACCATTGCTAGTTGAATGGAAGCCCCTCGCTCGAAGTATGCTTTTATGTACTCTATAGCGTCAAAATGCCGGATGGATGAACTATTGCAAAACGGTTAGTTTGAGGCCCACAAATCTGGTAGAGAGGGAGGGAGGGAGATGAAGAGAGAGAGAGAGTTTTTTTTTTGAGAGAGAGAGGGAGGGAGGGAGGGAGAGAGTTTTTTTTTGAGGGAGGGAGGGAGAGAGGTTTTTTTTTTAAGATGATGATTTTCATGGATGGATTGGAAATCAATAAAATAATGTTAATGTTAATGGATGGATTGAATGTATTTTATTAGATGGATCACAGATGGATTAGATTTTTTAATAAATTTTCAATGGATTATGATGGATTAATGAATTGTTTTTAATCCGTCCATCATAATTCGAATATAAATTTATCCGATCAATCCATTTTGTCACCCTTAAGCCCTTAGATGGAGTTATTGCTAAGTTCAAAGAATTGAATATGTTGGCAGTCTGAACACTGTATTTATATGCACTATTTTTGAATTAGCAGGTTTCGAGGTTGCAAGAGTGGGATGCTGTGGAACAGGGAGATTTGAGATGAGCTACTTATGCGACCCACATAGTCCATTTACGTGCACAGACGCAGATAAATATGTATTTTGGGATTCCTTCCACCCCTCAGAAAAAACAAGTCAGATAGTCTCAAATTATTTAATAGAAAAACATCTAGCAAATTTTCATTGATTTTAATACAAGGGGGAAACATGTCCTTCCTGTTGTATATGTCTGGGATTTTATCGTAATGGATAAAACCATTTTTATAAACTTAACCTTGCATTTTAAACATTCATATATCATGTAATATTTTTCAGTACATTCAATGTATCACTATTTGTTGATGTTAGAACATACAATAGCAGCAGAACATTGAAAACGTAGAAACCATAAAGCAGAAGAAAAGAAACGTGATTACGTGAAAAGCAAAGCAATCTTGTTCAACTATATTTTCCTTCATTTTTTCATTCATATTTATGTGAAGTACACTCACAGCCATATCATGCTGTCAGCATAGGACACATATCCATTGTCATTAGTAGACACAACCATACATATACAGCAAAATACTACCGACTAAAGTAAAGAAAATAATTACACCCATTATTAAAGTATTTTAGAAAAGTTTTATAGTATCAGCTTAACACTCCTTGATATGATTTTAAAAAGGAGCATGTAAATTTTCGGATCTATCCATGAGTGACAACCAAAATTCAAAGAAGAAGAAGAAAATAAGCAAATGGGTGAAGGTAAGAGATGAGTATGGCGCCACAATTCCAAGGAGAATTGATAAGCCAAGGTGAGGTTCGTCACAAGAATCTTGGATTTTTTATAAGAAAATTTGTGTTTCAACCAAGAACCTAGGAGAGAGGCTAAACACTCTCACAATTGGTAAAAACCAAATTGAACATCAAAGTTATCATTTCAATGTGTTAGGCATGTTACATATAAGCTTGTGGTTGCCAACCTTTGGCCTCCAAAAGATACCATAACCTCCCTCTAATGACTCAATTAACACACCCACTAAATGGCTAACTTAACTAAACTTAATCATGCCACTAAATGGTGATTTAATGTTGTCTTTCCACCATTATGTGACTGCTACACTTACTTCTCACATTACAAGTGTAACCCCCTTATTTAAATAAAAAAATAAAAGGCTAATAACTTAAAAGAGTTACTTGAGGCATGCAAGCCAAAAGATTCCTCCCAACTAAGCCACCAAACTCGTGTAAAACTGAAAACAATATTTTCACCATGATATAAGCCGAATCTGGTCAAGAGGCTTGAAATACGATTTTTAGATAATTTCCCTAACTTTCCAACGCATCAAAGAACGTATCAATCAGAGATTTGTAGCTCAAGATACAGCCAAAACAAGAATACGGGTTCATGACAAAGGAAAAAAAAATTCATCAAAAACTAATTTGGCCTTAAATTAGACATCATTCTTGGTTTGCATCATTCCCTCCCTCTTGAAGAGAATTCGATCTCGAATTTATTGCCTTTGGGAATCGTCTTCATCCTCCGGGTTCAAACACAACTCTTTTGAATCCATGGGGAACCTCTCTTGTAATTATTTCTTCAACTTCCATCAAAATAGAATCATCACCTCTAGGCAAAAATAGGAACATCACCTTGATTTCTTTTACAATGAGACTCTCAATTTTTTTTCAACATTTGCCTCACTCTTTTGTTGTTTCTATTTGTTTTTTGTGGTTTGGGCTTCACTATTCTTTTCTTCAACACCTAGGAGAGAAATTTTAGAGAAAGTAGAAGAATCCCAACATTTGATTCCACAAACTAATCTAGAAGAAGGTATTAGAGTAAAAGATGGCCATGACTTCTCAACTGAATTTGAAGAGTTATTCTGGACTTTAGGGGTAGGCAACCCAGTAGTCTTCATCTCCTTATCCTCCTCTTGCAATTCAACTCCAATTGATACTTTACATTCTTCCTTGGGAATTTCATTTTCAATTTCCTTGAATGGCTTGCAAGATTCCTTTGGAATCACGTCTTCAATTTCAATGAATGTCTTGCAAGCTTCCTTTGGAGGAACACACTCAACTTCCTTCAAAAGAGAATCAACACAACTAGGCAAAGAATTATGAATAGCATCAAAACAAGCATTCAAGTTTGTTTCTTTCACCTCACTTTCTTTTTTTGCTCTCATCTTTTCTTCAACCATTTTCTTCCAACATGCTTTATTTTCAGAAATTTGTCTTTTCATTCTCTCCTCTTTTCTCTTCCTTTTTTCATACTCTTTATTCTCCCTTTCAATTTTTCTATCGCATCTCCCATATCTCCTTCCTACATGCCTCCTCCTTTTTATTTCTGCTAGCTTGTCAAGAATCACATTGAACTCCTCCATGCTTCTTTGCAATCTTTCCATTTCAAGGATTAGTGTTGACATGATATGTGATGGGAAGAAGAAATTTTTGAAAAAAATCGAAGAACAAAATCAAAAGTCACTCTAGGAAGGATGGCTCTAGCTACCAAATGATATGATTCTAAAAAGGAGCATGTAAATTTTCGGATCTATCCATGAGTGACAACCAAAATTCAAAGAAGAAGAAGAAAATAAGCAAATGGGTGAAGGTAAGAGATGAGTATGGCGCCACAATTCCAAGGAGAATTGATAAGCTAAGATGAGGTTCGCCACAAGAATCTTGGATTCTTGATAAAAGAACAAGGGTGGTTCAACCAAGAACCTAAGAGAGGCTAAACATTCTCACAATTGGTAAAAACAAATTGAACATCAAAGTTATCATTTCAATGTGTTAGGCATGTTACATATAAGCTTGTGGTTGCCAACCTTTGGCCTCCAAAAGATACCATAACCTCCCTCTAATGACTCAATTAACACACCCACTAAATGGCTCACTTAACTAAACTTAATCATGCCACTAAATGGTGATTTAATGTTCTCTCTCCACCATTATGTGGCTGCTACACTTACTTCTCACATTACAAGTGTAACCCCCCTTATTTAAATAAAAAAATAAAAGGCTAATAACTTAAAGGAGTTACTTGAGGCATGCAAGCCAAAAGATTCCTCCCAACTAAGCTACCAAACTCGTGTAAAACTGAAAATAGTATTTTCACCATGATATAAGTCGAATATGGTCAAGAGGCTTGAAATACGATTTTTAAATGATTTCCCTAGCTTTCGAACGCACCAAAGAACGTATCAATCAGAGATCTGTAGCTCAAGATACAGCCAAAACAAGAATACGGGTTCATGACAAATGAAAAAAAAATTCATCAAAAACTAATTTGACCTTAAATTAGACACCATTCTTGTTTTGCATCACTCCTCCTTCAAACTTTTCTTAAGAATTATGATATTTAGACACCAAAATTTGACATCATGGGGGGACACCCTAGTTTTGAGTAGGTTATTTATCTTTACTCTTTTAGTTCTCTTTCTTTATTTCATTGGTTCACAACCTACTCAAAACTAGGGTGTTCCCCATGGTGTCAAATTTTGGAGTCAAAATATCATAACTCTTTTCTTAAAGACTCCAAACTTGCTTCTTAGCTCATTAAACTTAGCACATGGAACTAATCATCGTGCAGATTTTCTAGCCAACAAAGGTCCTATGAGGTCCTTTTCTTGGACAGTAATCGATAGGGCTTCGCCCTTACTAGCTTTGATTTTCAGAGAGGATGCCTTAGATTGTAGTATTCCTCATGCTGTTGCTTAATTTTGATTTGCTCATCCTTATTCATCAACAAAAAAAAAATGCCAATTTGCCAATGCAACACGTGTTTCCCACCCACAAACACTGTGTTATGACCCAAGAAACACCTTCTGGACCTAAGCCAAGAGATGGCAGCAAATGTGATAGGCCCAAATACTACTTAGCCCAAGTAGGTTGCATGTTGTTAGGATAGGAATGATCTAGAATAATATGAGTCACTATGATGAATCATAGAAGTTGCTAGCTAGTTGGTTGCTAAATTGAATATATGTAACCTAATGCAAGGAATGAGAAAAACAAGAAGGAAAACATTTTGCTTTAAGGAGGTTGCTCTCCTCGAATAGGAGTGTTTCTATTTTCCTTTACTCTTTCTATTAGTTTCTGTTAGGTATACTTTCATTAACCCTCTCATGCCTCCATTTTTTTCCACCTTCACTACCAACTCCACCACCATTTACAGCCCATCATCCAACCTCTATTTCAACCACGGCTACACACCATTTTTGGACCCTACTCACCAATATGCTCTCAGCCAGATAAAACAACTCGGTATCAGATTATTACCTATAATTCGATAATGTTTCTCAGTGTATTCTGTGCATGTATGCTCCCGATCACCTTGAATGCTTCATTTCCAGCCTCCGAGATGACATTCACAGTGAGCTCTGGTTGCTGCGCTCTCGCCCCTACTTTGTGTCTCAAGCCTTTGAGTTAGCACAACAAATTGAAGCCAAAATGTTAATCCCTAAGATCTATGTTGCGAACAATCCATTCTTCCCTCCCACAATGAAAGACGAAGCAGACACGGTGAAATCACCTGAGCCCAAAGCCGTTGGGAGAATCCTCTCCGCAGTTGTCACGTCGGTCTTGGAAGTCATTGAGAACGAAACTGTGATTATCAACGAGGTATCCTTGGTTTTGGATCCACTGATTATTGTCCCCACCTCTCCACCCCCTGATACGGCCAGCCCCGTCGAATTGCTGCTTCCAAACCCAGTTCCGTGTACCAAAATGGGTTGCAGCTTTGTAGATCGGAGTATCCCGGGAGCCATTGAACCCCCCCCCCCGATGGCTTTCATTCCGATGACGGCGCCGCCTACGGACCAACCTCCACTTGGCCATAGGTACCATGGAAGCATTGCAAAGGAACATTAGGGTTGGGTAATTGTTTTTGGAAGTGTAGTGCTACTGCTACTGGGCTAGTAATTTTCGGATCCTTCTATTTCTTCTCTTGGGCCTTTCTGACTTGCTGTATCATTTAGGCTACTACAATTTTTTAGACATCTTTCTCTATTCTATGGGCCAGCTCTTTGGGCTGAAGAATTATAAGTTTTGAATTTTTACACCTTGAGGACAAGGTGTGTTTGGAAGACCAAGGGGATGTTATGGCCCAAGAAAAACCTTCTGGACCCAAGCCAAGAGATGGCAGCAAATGTAATAGGCCAAAATACTCCTTAGCCCAAGTAGGTTGCATACTGTTAGGATAGGAAGGATCTATAATAATATGAGGCACTATGATGAGTTATAGAAGTTGCTAGCAAGTTGGTTACTAAATTGCTATATATGTAACCTAATACAAGGAATGAGAAAAACAAGAAAATTATGAAAGAAAGTATTTTGCTTTAAGGAGGTTACTCCCCTCGAATAGGAGTGTTTCTATTTTCCTTTACTCTTTTATACCTTATACACTACAACGTGCAGATAAGATATCTGATAAAAATAAAAAATGAGTTAATAGCACGACTTGTTAAATTCTACATGAGTTTAGTTATGCGACGTTGTCTTACACTAAAAAACAACTTTTTTTCCCAAGTTATATTTAAGCATTTTAAATATTAAATAATTAACTTTTTATATTTAACATACAACTCAAAAATATTCATTTACCTTCCAATCAGTAACCTTTGAAATCATTCTATAGCCCTTTTAATAGCTTAATATATAAAAGTAGTTTTTAATACAAGTGAAACAATTAGATTACCTAGGGAGTTGGATAACTCAACTGATTTGAGCTAAGGCCCTGTTTGCTAGTTTGGATAGGAAGAAAAGGGAGAGGATCAAAATAGAATTAAAGGGAGGGAGGGAGGGGAGAAGAAGGAGAGTATATCCCTCTCCTTATTTGAGAGTGAAATGAAAAAAAATGAATTGAGGAGGAGAATGAGAGATTAATTAAAATACGTCAAAACCTTTCCCTCCAATTAACAGAACTCACAAACAAGAGGGGGAGAAAATTAACCTCTCATTTCCTTCCCTTCCCTCCAAAAAACAACTCACAAACATAATCTAAGGATATAAGGAGTTGGGGGAATAGGAAATCGAAGAGTTCGAACCCTGACAAAGGTGAAAAAAATTAACATAATAACTAACTACTAACATTTGTCTATAAAAAAAACAATTAGATTACCTCAATCACTTATTATTACCATATTCTAGCATAGACCAAGCAGTTTTTGCAAATATTCATCATACAAATAATTAATTTTTTACATAATCTTTTGCTAATCAAAACTCACTAGGCAAAAGCCCAAAAGCATGCAGATTTTGATATTTGCATTTTTCCCCCAATTTTGACATCAGTTGAATTCAAAATTATAATAACAGCCGGATTGTCAGACCAAAAACCAGTGGACCGTCACTTGGCTGTTCCGGTTGGAAACCAGTTGAATTGGAATGCATCATTGCTCCCGCCAATGTAAGCATAAAATTTGAAGCCTGCTAGAAAGAGGGCTATGTTGTGGTTGGGGACAAACTCCTTGAATCCTTGTTGCACAAATCATCAAGCTAGTAACATGAATTGAAAGAGGGCGAAAACATAATGGAACTCCAAAATTTACTAAACAGTAGCTAGGTCGATAGATAAATCATATACCCGAAGGCATAAAAAATAATTGCAAGGGTTTGTTCAGTAAAACATGCAACTCAACCCCTTGGAAATAAAAATTACATCATTGCATATTTTTGTGTATTAAGGTCAAGACAATATATGGTTACCGGACTTCGATCTACAAACAACATAAACGCAAACACTTCATCCATGAAAACAAAATTTCGCGTAAACTTGTCTATAACCAAGAATAACATCAAAACTATAAGCATATTCATGATTGGGTAAAGGACCCACAACAGGCATTCCGGTGGCATAACTTAATCATGTACGAAAACATCATAGAACCTCAAGTTTCACTGTAGTGTAACGGCAGACAGATTTGAGTTTCAAGCTGGTACTTTTACTTCTTATAGTTCTTAGCTTACCTAAAAAAAGAATCAGCAAAGAAAAACAGTTATGATAGGATTTTCCTATCAGTAAACAGCAAGAAACAGAAATAAAGAGCAGAAAATGACAACGGATGATTTGCCTCTTGTATTATTGAATGATAAAAGAAGGAAGTTATAGCTCCCCCAAGTCTGGATGTCAGTTCCAGACCCCTATTCACAACATAAAACCTTTCATGCCTTCCTAATTCTCTTTTTCCCCAATATATCCCCTTTTGCATAACAGATTGTCTCTTTCTATAACCACTTCCTTATTCTACGGGATTGACATGCTGAATCATCCTCCTAGAATCAAGAGTAAACCCCTCAGGGTTTATCTAGACTGATACGGGTCTTGGGCCTGCGGGTATAGAACAGAAGGGGTTTGGGCTGGACTTGGTTTCTAACAAGTTAACACTCAGGAAATCACATAAGCCACTACATCATTTTACAGTGGAAGTTTTAGGCACAAAATCAGGCTATCAATTTAAGGAATTAGTTCAAATTCAATGCTTGTTTCCATTCATTCATGATAGAATTAAAAGCAGTTTACAATCCCCTCCTATTTATTATTAAATTAAAGCACATTTTTCTAGAGAGTAACTTAATCTCTTAATTTTTTATGGTTACACTTAATCTCTTACTTTACTACCCCTCAAAGAATGACGTGCCATTCTTAACTTCTTTTATATTTTAAATTCAACTTCTCTTTTAAACAAATTATGCATACCACCTTTATAATTTTACACTTTTTTTTTCTTTTTATCTATATTTTTTAGATTAAATCTGAATTTGAAATAAACCATGCATTCTAATTTAATCATCCCTATGTTAGTGAATGGCACGATCTGGGCACTGAGCACATCAAAGGTGAGTTTACATGCTTGACTACTTAAACAGATTTATATTCAGGATGATTGTAATACCACAATTAGCATTACTTAAGGTTTTTAAACCATGAACATTTTAAGGTCCGTAAGCCATAAAATTTCTCTCCAAACTCAAGTTTTCTTTATCAGATTGTCAAATGTCTAAAACACATAAAACACGACAAAACATTTTGAAATATTTTGATGTGTTTAAATACTTCAAAACACTGATAAATGTTTCTAAACTAGGAACTATCTAAAGCAAACCTCACCATAACACTAGAATTTGTTAGATATTGGTACTTCAACAACAACAACAACAACAACCAAGCCTTATCCCACTAGGTGGGGTCGGCTACATGGATCATACGGCACCATAATGTTCTATCATGAATCATATTAATAGTTAAATCATTGGCCTCCAAATCTCTCTTAATAGTTTCTCCTATAGTTTTTCTTGGCCTACCTCTGCCTCTAGCTATTGGATTGCCCTCCACTTGGTCCACTCTCCTTACTACAGAATCTAAAGATCTCCTCCATACATGCTCAAACCACCTAAGTCGAGATTCAACCATCTTTTCTACAATAGGTGCTACCCCAACTCTCTCTCTAATGCTATCATTCATAGTCCTATCACGTCTAGTTTTTCCGCTCATCCAGCACAACATTCTCATCTCTGCTACATTGGTTTTACTCTCGTGTTGATTTTTTACCGCCCAACACTCCGTCCCATACAACATCACCGGTCTAATAGCTGTACGGTAAAATTTTCCCTTTAGCTTAAGAGGTACCTTTTTATCACACAAAAAACCCGAAGCCTTCCTCCATTTCGACCACCCTGATTGAATCCGATGGTTTACATCTCCCTCAATTTCTCCGTCATTTTGTATAATAGACCCAAGATATTTAAACCGTGTGACTTGTGGTATGTTGTGGTCTCCAACTTTCACCTCTAAGCTAGAGGTGTTTCGCCTTTTGCTAAACTTACATTCCATATACTCCGTCTTGCTTCTACTCAAGCGGAAGCCATGTGCTTCTAAAGCTTGTCTGCAAGTCTCCAAGTCTCCAACCTTCCATTTATATCATCTCTCGACTCTCCAACTAGGACTATATCGTCTGCGAAAAGCATGCATCGCGGTGCTGGCTCTTGAATGTGCGCCGTAAGTACATCCAAGACCAAGGTAAAAAGATAGGGGCTCAAAGCTGACCCCTGGTGCAGACCTATGGTTATTGGGAAATCTTCTGTGGCTCCACCCTGCGTTCTCACACTAGTCGTGGCCCCCTCATACATATCCTTGATAGCTCGAATATAGGCAATCCGAATACCTTTCTTTTCTAGGGCTTTCCACAAAACCTCTCTTGGCACCCTATCATACGCTTTCTCCAAATCAATGAAGGCCTTGTGTAAATCTTTTTGATCCCTTCGATATTGTTCCATCACTCGTCGTAGCAAGTAAATTGCTTCCATGGTCGACCTCCCGGGCATAAAACCAAATTGGTTGTCGGTGATTTTGGTTTCTTTTCTTAGTCTCCGTTCAAGCACCCTTTCCCATAGCTTCATAGTATGACTCATAAGCTTAATCCCCCTATAATTTGTGCAATTTTGTATATCTAATATTTTTATTTATGTTTATAACTACTTAAAACAATTTATATTTTTTAATAAGCCCCACCTTAATCGATTCTATCCTTGAATGAGAAAAAACCCTCTACTTATTGTATTGTGCAGGATATGATACACCATAACCATGCTTATTAGGAGACATAGGTTTCAGCAATACGGTAGCATGCCAACTAAGCCCCTTAAGGTCAGTGCTTTCACGCTTACATTATTTTCTTCCTCTACCTTGGAAGAAAAAATGGCCTTTACATGATCTTGTTTCACCTTTTACAGTATGCTATCTCTTATAGGCATATAAGTAGCAACCAATGTTTTCTAGAAAGTTCTAATTATATTTTTTAAATTGAAAACTTACATAAGATGAATGGTAGAAGGACCAGATACAGCAGCCACTTTCTGTGCCCGGTGTGCCTCACACTTATAAAGCTCCTTCATTTCCTTTTTCATGCGACGTGCCTCCTGCCGTTCCTCCTTCACAGCAGCCTACAAAACAACACAACCATCCTTGTCATAGTAGTAGATGCATAAAATTAAAACATAAACAAGGGCTAATTATGAAAACAACTGCCAACTTCTCATTAGAAGTTGATAATGACTGCATAGAGAATTGAGGCATCAGAGATTCAAGAAGTAGCATAAAAATGAAAGTCAAAATAATACAAATACCTTCCGCTCTTTCTTCTCCTCCTTTGACTCTTGGCCATGTTTTTTTCTCTTGTACTGTTCAGTTCTGGCAGTGCTCAGGTCCTTAACCTTTTCAGCAGCAGGTTTTCTACTACCAGGCAAGAAGTCGATAGGGAGTTTCTCTTTTCCTTTAAGGGATATTATTTGACTAGAAGAACTCAAGGCTGCAGACACAGTTTCGGCCAACTTCTTTTTCCTAGTTACTCCCGGTGCACCAATCTTTCCAGGATGGTTATCTAAATTTGAGTAGGTTGAAACAATTGTCTCACAATCCCAAACTTCTGATTCATCACTACTTTCTTGAACAAGAACAACATCCTTGTCATCATCATCATCTTCATAACCCTCAGCATATTCCTTGCAACGGCGAATCACATCAGCAGCAGAGTCCACTTGCTCCTCACTTTTTGGTGCCTCTTTATTCTTCAACAGATCTGCAGGAACCTTATAGTTGTCATCGTCAGGTTCTAGGTCATCCATCACATGGTTGTTAAGAGAGAGTTTGAGCTTCTCAGCAAGGGACTCGTCTTCTGCTCGATAATGGTCATAATCATCATCATCATAATAATAATCATCATCATCATCACCATCAGTTCCATACTCTTGGCGTTCAAGCTATAACATAGAAGATATACCAATAATTAGAAACTTATGGAAAAAGGTGCAAAGGCAATAAACAGAGGTTAATTTGTCCACGCAATGGAAATAAAGGATGACACCCATAATACTAAAACAAAGACATTCAACATACTTCATCATATAATATATTTGGTAAGGGAAATCATCAAAGAAATAGATTATAAAATGTGAATAAAATAGATTATGAACAGCAGAACTCACTATATCAAATTGCTCATCCAACAGACGACGAGCTCTTGGCTTCTCATCAACACAGTCCACTCCAATAACACCATTTGCAACCCCATCCAGAGACTCAAGATCATCTGTAACTTTGGAATAAGCAGAAACTGGTAATACTTGTGCATTGTTTTTATTTATCACAGAGTCCTCAAACAAGTTTATACCATTACTTATATGTGCCTTCTCCTTGGCTTCCACTGCTTTTTCTGCATCTTCATCATCATCGAGGTTTGCCTGGACAACAAAGTCTTCATCCAAATCTTCATCATCAGAGCCAAACCGTGACAAATCACTATCATCAAGCAATGCAGACACTTCAGGATCAATCGCTTTTTGAAGCCTCACGCTTGTAGTCTTCGATGCAACATCATATATAGACTTTTCCTTGGGCTCTCCATCTGCTTCAGAAATTCTTAACCTCGAAGCATCATATGCCTAAACATACCAACAAAAAATGCAATTAACCAATTTCAATTTCAAGATTGACCTCATAGTAACTACAATCATTGATCTCATAATTCAAACATCAACAGCTTGTTTGTATTAGATGCACACCATTGAAAATTGGCTCTGAATAAAAGGCCAAGTGAATTTCCTTCCAACAAAAGCCATTGAAAATTGTGAAATAGGCACCGGGAATCATATCTTCCAGGTTTGTATTGGGTAACATCTTAACCAAACGCTTATAAAAAACATCTTAACCAAACACCAACATTTTGGTCTTTGACAATGTACTTCACTTGGAATTTATCTCTAAACCATTCAATCCTTAAATTGTTCCTTTTTAAGCAAGGAAGGAGCAAGGGGACCATGGTCCCTTCGAAATATTTTGTGAACATCCATTGAAATTTTTTTAAAAACTTCATACAATTTTATGTTTGCGTAAATAGCTAAAGTCCAAACTATCAATTTCTTCTATTTCTATACACTACACTACAATTCCGTCACTAGAATAAGTAACATATTCTCACCATTCAATATGCATAAACTCAAAAACTCCAGAATTTTTTTTTAAAAAAATGCAGTATCATTGTAACAAAAACAAAAAACAAACCGAACCTTTACATCACGAGGAAGGTGCTGAAGCGTAAACTTGGGGTTGTGATGGAAAGCTGAACCACCACCAGCATTCTTAATTTCCCTCAAATGCATCAAGTAATTATACCCATCATCCGGAAACCCCAGTTCCAGAATCTCCTTCCTTACCTCCTCCGGCAGCGGCACCGACGATCCCTTGAAAACTATGTTGCCATCCTCTTCGTTGACTCCGGGGCCATCGTCGAATATGGAGTTGGAATTGGCGGCGTAGTGATCGTCGGCGCCGGGGACGAAGGAGGCGGCGGAGATGGGGTTATTGTCGACGCGGACGAAAACGCGGTCGGCGCCGGGGGAGTCGTCGGCGAAGGAAGGGTGGGAGGAGTCACGGGCGAGGAGTTGGAAAGTTGCGGACTTTTTCTTGTCGATGAACTTCTTCTTCCTGCCCATTATGTGAACAAACAGAACAGGTCAAGTGAAGTGGAGTGGTTTTGCAGTGTGTGGCTGCTTCGGTAAAGGGGTTGTGCAGCTTGTGCTATGTATCATAAACCCTTGAAAGTGGAATTCGGATTATAGTCTAGTTAATCGGGCCCAACACGGATCAGGCATCAAGATTACTAATGTCATGTTTGTTAGAGTAGAAAACAAAAGGAAGAAAAAAAATTTTATATTTTTCTCTTATTTGATGAAAGTGAGAATAAAATTGATGGGACTAATCTTAAAAATTTGTCTTTGATCAAGCGAGAAGAAAATGAAAGAAGAAGATAATGTTTCTTGTAAAATGATTTTTGTACCACTATTTTTGGGTTATTATTCAATTATTTAATAAATTTAAATAAATTGAATAAAATTAACCATTTATTTAATTATATTAAATTTAAATTAATAAAATAAATGCATTAAGCTAATAAATTTTATTAGTTAAAATAACTTAAATTGATTAAATTAATTTAAATTATTTGATTATTTAAATTAACTTAATTAATAAAGCCAAAATATTTGTATCTTACTTTAAGTTAAGGGTATTTTTGTCTTTTTAAAAACAATTACATTTCTATCTTCTCATTTTCTATCCAACCAAACAAATGGGTGAGAGAAAACACATCTTCCTTCTCTATTTCTTCCCTATTTCTCTTACATCAAACAACACATCAAATTTACTCTATTTCTCACCCTTTTGTCTCTTCTCATACTCTCTCACCTCTTCATATCTTCTCCTTTTCTTCTCACAACCAAACAAATCATAAAGGAAAGGCAAATTAAAAAACTTGTATTAAAAAGTAAAAAAATAAATCATCATTTTGATCCCTGAATCTGTAGATTAGTGTCAAGTTAGTCCCCCGTGTTAAGATATAGTCAAAAATGTCCCCAAAACTAAAAACTCTTCAATATGTTATGGTTCCTCCTAAAATTAAAAAAGTCAATAAATTGGACATATACGATTGACTTTTTTCTAATTTTAGGGATTTTTTGTTTATTTCTTAATATAAGGATTCAACTTGCCACCGTCCTACAATTTCAGGGAAAAAAATGATTATTTAGTCAAAATAAAAGATAACACTTTGTTCTAATCTAATGACCAATTTTATTTAATTAAAAAAATGCCTAACTTTCATTGGATCGCAATAAAATGAATGATAGGGATTTAGAGTAACTCTTTTATGCTTTTTTGGTTGATGAAAGAAAATGAAAATAGTGAAAATAGAGAGAATTTGGGCCGAAAGAAAAATGTAAGAAAAAAGTAGATTTCGTAAATTGTTTGGTACGAGAGAAATATAAGATTAAAAAATAAATGTGACACTTTCTATTCGCTTGTTTGATATGATAAAATTTGAAAAGAAAGAAATTGATTTTATATTAAATAGACAATTTTACCCCTATTCTATTATTATTATATTTTTGTTTAGAAATTATTATATTTATATTTTATATATTATCATTATATGCTAACATACAACTTTATAAATGTTATGTATTTTAATTCTATACATTTTAAAAATATATTATATAAATTAAATATTAATTTTTTAATGTTTCTTTTCCCTATTTGTTTCATACTTTCGTACGTTTACTTTGGGGTTGAAAAGACGAAGGCTAACATTCTCCAACTTTTTTTTTAGGAGGACTGTTAATTCATGGGGTATAGTTGATATTTCACTCCAATGAAAAAATAAAATAAATAAATAAATAAACAAAAAACACTTTTCTCTGTCTCCTAATTAACTCATCTCTTTCCCTGTTTCAGATCTGTATCCTCCCACCACGACATCCTTTAGATTTGTGTGACTCGCTGCCAAAACCCTTTAGTCTGGGAATGTAGTGATAATTTTCTTTTAAATACACGTAATATTTCTGTAATTACCATCTTTATTAAAGACACTTAAATAATTTTTTTTATAAAATAAATATTAGTCAGAATTCATTTTGAAAAATATTCAATAAAAATAAAAATAATTTAAAAAATAAATAAAAATTGTTGGGTCGGTCCAAAAAAAAGACAAGCCATATAAGATTGGACTTGAACACCTATTTTACGGTTCATTTTGAATCCGAATCTTTTTTACTGGACGCTATAAAGACCGAACCCCACATAAAGCTAGCCTGCTGCCGGCCGGGCAGCCGTTTTGCCCCCTCTACTTATGTTTGACAGATAATTATTTAGGGTCATTTTTCATTCATTTGGTGTTAAAACATGTATTCATTTTGATATCAGTGTGGCAATGCATGGATGAAATCGACGCGACGTCGTTGTAAAAGACATCTCAGAGGGTGGACTTTTTGGTGAGGCAAAACGGTGCACTTCGAGAGAATAGTGACTGAATAAGAAGACATTTTTTTCTTGTCACTTGTGGATATTTGGATAAATGGGTGTCAATTAAGACCAGTTTTGTATATCTTTCTGTTGGAGCTGAAGCAAACCACCACCAGCATTCTTAATTTCCCTCAAATGCATCAAGTAGTTATATCCATCATCCAGAAATCCCAGTTCCAGAATCTCCTTCCTCACCTCCTCCGGCAGCGACGCCGCATGAGCGACCTCGCTACGTCGCGGCGGCACCGACGATCCCTGGAAAACTGTTGCCATACTCTTCGTTGTCTCCGGGGGCATCGTCGAATATGGAGTTAGAATCGGCAGCGTAGGGATCGTCGGCATCGGGGATGAAGGAGGCGGCGTAGATGGGGTTATTGTTGACGCGGACGAAAACGCGGTCGGCGCCGGGGGAGTCTTCGGAGGAGTCCCGGGCGAGGAGTTGGAAAGTTACAGACTTCTTCTTGTCGATGAACTTCTTCTTCCTGCCCATTATGTGAACAAACAGAACGAGTCAAGTGAAGTGGGGTGGTTGATGAAAGACGGGATGGGAGTATTTTTGTTGTTGTTTTGCCGTGTGTGGCTGCTTGGGGAATAGGGGATGTGCTATTTATTGTAAAAGTGGAAAACGGGTTTAGGATACGTTTGGTAAATAATTTAATTAAGAGTTTATTATATAAGATTTTATCGTATGAGGGCTTATGTCATAAGTGCTTAAAGAAAGAAAAAGAAAGAAATGGACATGAGAGGATTCGAATAGTGAAAAACACGGAGAGGGTGTTTAGTGCATAAGCTCTTATGATAATTCCATAAGCTTCTCCCGGTGACTTATGAAAATAAGTCAAAAATTCCTTATGGGATGACATAAGTTATTTTTATAAGATCTGCTAAATACATTGCATAAGAGCTTATGTCATCAAAAAAGTCAAAAGAAGCTTAAATAAGCTCTTCCAAACGCCACCTTAATAATCTTCTTAATCGGGTCGAACACGGATCAGGCATCAAGGTCACTAAAAGCTTGTATTTAAAAAAAAGATGAATTCTTCGATATTTAGTCAATATTTTGGATAATTTTTACCCCTCTGATCACATCATGACAACCAATGATATATCATTTAAAATTTTACAACACATCTATATCTTGGTCAATTCTTCTGAAGGGTATTATTGTAAAAACAAAATAATTTATTTTTACTTTTCATTCCAATTTCTCTCCTCTCCTCACCAGCAACAGAATCAGACAAAACAAGTCCACCACTCTAGCCCTATCAAAACATTAACATGAATGAATGAATTGGGTCATCGATGATGAATTGACTATTATAATAATAAGGAATAAGAATGAAATACTCTTAAGGATGGGAATGATTTCGAAGAGGAAAACCTGGAGGAGACTGCAGAAGAAGGTGAAGACCAGCAAACACAAGGATCCAACCACCACTACCCCTTCGTATATTCCCCTTCCCCAACCCATTCCAACAATTATCACAATCTCACCATTCCAACATCAAGAAACCCACTCATCTCACTGACTGCTGAACTTCCATAGAGCAAAATGACATGAGGATGGATGGAGGAGGGGAAAGGAATTGGAATAAAAAGTAAAAATAAACTATTTTATTTTTACAATGATACCCTTCAGAATGATTGACCAAGATATAGACGTGTTGCCAAATTTTAAATGATATGGCATTGGTTGTCATGATCTGATTGGGCTACATGAGCAGGATAAAAATTATCCAAAATATTAACTAGGTATCGAAGAATTCACAAAAAAAAAAAAATCATCATCTTGATCCTTGAATTTGTAGAATAGTGTCAAGTTAGTCTCTCATATTAAGATATAGTAAAAAAAATCCCCAAAACTAAAAACCTTCATTATGTTATGTTTCCTAAAATTAAAAAAGTCGATAAATTAGACTAATATGATTGACTTTTTTTTCAATTTGAGAGAAGTTTTTTGTTATTTCTTAATGTAAGAGGTCAATTTGTCGCTGCTTGGGGAAAGGGGGATGTGCTATGTATCGTAAACCCTTGAAAGTGGAAAACAAATTTAATAGTCTTGTTAATCGGGTCGAACACGGATCAGGCATCAAGGTCACTAAAAGCTTGTATTAAAAAAACTCATCATTTTGATCTTTGAATTTGTAGAATAGTGTCAAGTTAGTCTCTCATATTAAGATATAGTAAAAAAACATCCACAAAACTAAAAACCTTCATTATGTTATGGTCCCTAAAATAAAAAAAAGTCGATAAATTGGACTTTTGGTCAATTTGAGGGACATTTTTTGTTATTTCTTAAAGTAAGAGACCAATTTGCACTACCCTATAATTTTAGCGAAAAAAATGGTTATTCACTCAAGATAAAAGGTAACACTTTTATTCTAATCTAATGACCAATATTAGTTTAATAAAAAAATCATCTAACTTTCATTGGATCGCAATAAAATGAAGGAAAGGGATTTAGATAAACTCTTTTATGCTTTGTTTGATTGATAAAAGTAAATGGAAAGACAGAAAATGAAAAGAATTTGGGCAGAAAAAAAAATGTTAGAAAAAAAGTGGATTTCATAAGTTGTTTGGTATGAGAGAAAATGAAGAGAAAGAAATATGACATTCTTTCTCCGCTTGTTTCATATGATAGAATATGAAAATAAAGAAATTGATTTTATATTAAATAGATAACTTTACCCCTGTTCTATTTTTATTATATTTTTTGTTTAGAAATTATTGCATTCTATATTTTATATATTATTATTATATGTTAACATACAACTTTATAAATGTTATATATTTTAATTCTATACATATTTTAAAAATATATTATATAAATTAAATATTAATTTTTTAATGTTTCTAATTCCCTGTCTGTTTCATACTTTCATACGATTACCTTGGGGTTGATTTGGCGAACGCTAACATCCTCCAACTTTGTGTTGGAGGACCGGTACTTCATGGGGTATGATTTGTTGAAATCAATGTGATTTGGATTTAATTAAGCTTTAAGTTTTGATGTTAACAAAAGGATTAAATTTGCTTTGCGAAATGTTAGTTGATATCTAACAAGTTTATTTAGTTATGCAAGAATACTTAAAATTATAAGATATGGAAACTTAGAATAAGTTTTCATATGTATCTGCTTGGACTCATAAAGAGAAGTGCACGTCCACCCGTGTAGACGGGCTGCTCAATGTTTTGGTAAAGTTATTTATTTATTTAATTGAGTAGACTGATTTCTTTAAGTAGACGAGGCACTAAATGTTTACTAGATGGATTTTAAATTTAAAATCAAATAGACTATTTTTAACTTACCACGTCAGTAGACGAGTTCATTGATTGAGTAGACGAGCCTTAAATTTTCTAAGTAGACATGTCTAGCTTGCCACGTCAGCAGACGGGAATACTTGGTAGAATTAGATAAACGGAAAAATAAAATAATCAAGTAGACGAGTTCTGAGTGCCACGTCACCAGACGGAGATTATGATAACTCACTGAGGAATAGCAAGTCCAAAAACTTGATAGACGAGCTTTGTATGCCACGTCATCAGACGAGCCTTATGAAAGAACGAACAAACCTAATCTCACAAATATGAGTAGACGAAGTTTTTGATTAGACGAGCTCTATCTCATGTGAAAATAAATACAATATAGTTCCCTCGGATTTATTTCAAATGATTGAATTTATTTCAATAGAATATTTGTTCTTCACTTTTGTTTCATCTGCTTTAATGTTTTACCTTGTTGTAATAGAAACATAGTACCATCAAAGAAATACAAAAAGCAGATCAGTACATTGAAAATTGCAACACGATCTGTACAATGATAACTTTATGACTGAAAAAAGCTGGATTGTACACAAAAGAGGAACAACAGTTTTCGAGCTGCAATGCTCAGAGCAGTGAGCCTCCATTTCGTGCTACCTTGATAACCAAGAGTACATTTCAGCATTGCCAAGATCAAACCTTCAGTCACAATGGACATTATTTCATCTCTAAATGAAAAATTCAAAATGACAGTTGAAGCTTTTCAAGAGAAGGAGAGGGTCACTATAAATAGAAGACCTCAAGTACTGAAGAACAACTTTTGCAAGCCCAACCTCTGTCAATATAATTCTTGAGAAAACAAGCTCTTATTCTTTTATTCTTTGATAAGCAAAAGTTTGTATCTTAAGTTTGAATATTGTGAAAATATTCATCTAATCTTAAACTTTCATATCCTCACACATAGTGAGTTAAGAAGATCATAAGTTAAATCTCTTTGTTAGAATTAGAGCCTAGAAAGGCTTGGTAAGAAATGAATACTTGTACACCTGGAGAGGTGTTGAATACTTGGTTGTAATCTATTTGGAGAAATACTGGATAAAACCTTCAAGTCGAAGGGACTGAACGTAGCTCTTGGTTGGAAGAGAGTGAACCAGGATAAAATCCCTTGTGTGAATCTTCTATCTCTAAACTCTTTCAGTTTTATTCGTTTTTACTGATTGAGGGGTTTTGATATTGCTTTTGTTAAAGCTTTTAAAAGATTTATTTCTGTGTGCTTGCTTCTGTTTTAATCTTCTTGTGTTCAAAAATAGTTTTAAAGGTTGTTTTTCGAAAATTATTAACAAACACAATTCAACCCCCCTTCTTGTGTTTGCATGTGTCAACTTCAGTTGGTATCAAAGCTCAACCTCGAAAGGGTTGAGCATCTAACAAGTGATAAGGGAGTACGATCCAACAACCATGGATGTAGAAGGCCAAGCTATCAACAGACCTCCACTCTTTGATGGAACAGATTATGACTACTGGAAGAAGAGGATGATAGCCTTCTTGGATGCACATAATGTAGATATTTGGGAGCTTATTGAAACCGGCTACACAGAGCCAAGAGATGAAGCTGGAGCTGCTGTTCCTAGAGTCCAATGGACTCAAGAGCAGAAAAAGCAACATCAGCTGAATCTGAAAGCTAAGCACTATCTCATGTGTGAAATAGACAACTATAAACACGAGAAGGGGGGTTGAATTGTGTTTATCAAAATTTAAGCAAAGTTGAAATCTTTTCGAAAACAGAAGCTAGGTTTGGATGAGTGGAAGGATACAGGATGGACGAGTGACTTTTGGCAACCACACTACTTGATAGACGTAAGAAAACTAAAGATTTTAAGGAAAGAGAGATTGACACGGTTATTTATCCTGGTTCACTCTTCAAAGCAAAGAGCTACGTCCAGTCCTTGGCAGCACCAAGATTTATCCACTATAACTGATCAGGTTACAGACTCAAGTATTGTTTGCACACCTATCATCTTCAGGCTCCAAGACAAGTATTCTTTGCACACCTAGCCTCTTCAGGCTCAAGACAAGTATTCTTTGCACACTTAGCCTCTTCAGGCTCACTCGGGTTTGTTTGAGAGATTTGGTTTGTAATAAATACAACTTCTAACAGACAGATCTTTCACTAACACTCAGAGAGTGGTTTAAATGTAAAACTTAGGAAAGTCTGCGTAATAACTTCAAATGATTGAAGAATACAGAATGAAAGAATGAAGAAATTAATGCGCAGAGTAATGGCTCTTTGATGCTATGTGTATTCTCACTGCACTTCATCTTCAATGACTTCTGTATTTATGGTCTTCAAGCATTTAGGATCCGTTAGAGACATTCCCTCAGATGTTGGCTTCAAACAGAACTTCATTAAATGCAATAGAGTCGTTCTGGGCAGCCATTATTGCAATAGGAACATTGGTTGTACTCTAACATGAAGGATCATGGCTTTATGCATCGTGATACAGCCATATCAGAGTTGTGCAAAGAGCTTTTTGTACTTTGCTGAGTACAATTCCCTTTTCGAGTAAGGACCAGAGGTACTAGGGAATAAAGCATGTTGGAAGCATTCTTTAACTGGTCTTTGGTTCTGATATCCGAGGTTTCTAGAGAGAGTAACTTCTGACTTTTCTTGATTCTGGTTCTTGAAATAAGATTCTGATAATTCTAAGAGAATTCACATTCATAGGATAAGCGCGTCCATCTTGAAGATAACCGCGTCCATCTACCCATTTAAGATTTTACATATGGACGGGCCAGTAGACGAGCTTCATATGCCACTTTAGTGGATGAGCGCTTCTGTTACCTTGATGGATGAGTGCTTTTGTTACTCCAGTGGACGAGCGCTTCAATCACTCCAGTGGACGAGCGCTTCTGTTACATTAGTGGACAAGCGCTTCTGTCACTTCAGTAGACAAGCGCTTGTGTTACTTTAGTAGACGAGCACCTCTGTCACTTTAGTAGACGCTGGCTTTCATCACTTTAGTGGACACTGGCTTTTACTTTAGTGGACGCTGGCTTTCATCACTTTAGTCGACGTTGGCTTTCATCACTTTAGTGGACGCTGACTTTTATCTTAGTGGCTTTTATTTTAGTGGACGCTAGCTTTCATTTTAGTGGACGCTGGCTTTTATCACTTTAGTGTTGGACGTGAGCTTCTATCACTTGTGTTGGACGGATGATTATATCATTTGCGTTGGACGGATGATTCTATTATTTACGTTGGACGGATGATTCTATTATTTAATCTGCACACTCGATAGACAGGTTAGCAACCAATATGAAGGTTAATTAAATCATTAACCAATGTTTAGTTCTCATCAAAACTTAGGAAAATGCACATCAAACATTTTAGAGACTTAACAATCTCCCCCTTTTTGATGATGACAAACATTGAGATGATTTAATGAACCTCAGAAAATATCAACAAAGAAAATAGCATATATAAGATAGGTTGAAATTTTCTTAAGCGGACAGGTCATGCAGATGTTAGATCAGACATTAAGTTTGACTTGTTTTACTTTGAAATTATTATTAGAGCTATCTTACTTAAGATTTATCTGAGAAATTATGGTAACTATCAGAGCATACTCATGTCCATGTATTATTTAAGATTCATATCATATTCATTCTTCTATAACACATTTCTATCACATTTCTCATTTCTCCCATTCTCCCCCTTTTGTCAACATCAAAAAGGGTTATCAAGTTTTATTTGTGAGATATGTTTAAGGGCAAGATAACATGTTAATAAAATTATAGTAATGCAGCAAGTATATGAGACATACTCCACTTAAACTATTGTATCATCACTCCCCCTAAATTAATGCTTAGTTAAAAGAACATGTATATAGGAGTAATGACAGATTTAACACAGACAGGTTAACATTCAGACATGTCATTCAACAATGCAATGCATGTTTAGATTATCTCTAATAAATAAAAACCTTTCTTCTGCGAGGGGCTTAGTGAAAATATCAGCCCATTGATTTCCAGTTTTGACAAACTTAATATCAAAGATGCCTTTCAGAACATAATCCCTAATGAAATGATGTTTGATTTCAATATACTTAGACTTAGAATGCTGAATTGGATTTTTGGTTAAGAATATAGCACTGGAATTATCACACCATACAGATATGTTATGTTCATAAATAGAGTAATCCTCAAGTTGATGTTTTATTCATAAGAGTTGAGAGTAGCAACTAGCAGCAAAGATGTATTCTGCTTCAGGAGTAGACAGGGCAATGGTTGTCTGCCTCTTGCTTGACGATGAGACTAAACTTGCTCCAATGAAGTGACACCCTCCACCGGTGCTTTTTCTTTCTATTCTGTCTCCAGCAAAATCAGCATCACAATATCCCACTAATTTGTATTCCTTTGATCTTAAATACAGCAAACCAAGATTAATAGTTCCAAGCAAATATCTAAATATTCTTTTAACAGTCTTAAGATGAGATTCTCTAGGACCAGATTGGAATCTAGCACACATACAGACACTAAATTGAATGTCGGGTCTGCTTGAAGTTAAGTACAGTAGAGAGCCAATCATACCTTTGTAGACAGTTTGATCTACCTTTTTACCTTCATCATCTTTGCTTAGTTTTGCATTGGGTTGCATAGGGGTTTTTATGAGCTTTGAATTTTCCATTTTGTATTTCTTGAGTATCTCCTTGGTATATTTTTTGTTGATGAATGTAAATTCCATCACTTGTCTGCTTGATTTGTAATCCAAGGAATAACTTCGATTCTCCCATCATGCTCATCTCAAATTCAGCGTGCATTAGATTTGAAAATTCCTTGCACAACTTTTCATTAGTTGCTCCAAAAATAATATCAACAACATATATTTTTGAACTATAATAAAGTTCTCTTTAGAGCATTTTTTGAACAGAGTAGTGTCTACTTGTCCTCTAGTAAAACCATTATGCATGAGAAAAGAACTGAGTCTATCATACCATGCTCTAGGTGCTTGTTTCAAACCATATAATGCCTTTTTATGTTTGAAAACGTGATCTGATTTATCAGTATCCTCAAAACCAGGGGGTTGTTTAACATACACTTCTTCAATTATACCATTCAGAAAAGCACTTTTTACATCCACTTGAAATAGGGTAATTTGGTGTTGTGCAGTATATGACATTAAAATGCGTATGGCTTCTATTCTAGCTACAAGTGCAAATGTTTCAGTATAATAAATACCTTCTTGTTGGTCATAGCCTTGAGCTACTAAACTTGCCTTATTTCTGACAACTTTACCATCTTCATCCAATTTGTTTCCAAAGACCCATCTTGTTCCAATAATCGACTTGTTTTTAGGCTTAGAGACAAGAGTCCAGACATCATTTCTGGTGAACCGGTTAAGTTCTTCTTGCATAGCAAGAATCCAGCTTTCATCCTCAAGAGCTTCTTCAATGCGTTTAGGCTCCAAATCTGAAATAAAGGCCACATTGCTTGATTCTCTTAATGTCGATTTGGTTCTTACTCTTTCAGAAGGATTTCCAAAATAAGATTCTTAGGATGATGAGTGTTGAACTTCCAATATCTTTTGAGATCATCATGAAGATCTTGACTTGTCTGCTGACTCGTATGTTCCACTTGTCTTTCAGCCTCAGGCACAGGTTTTGTTTTGGTTAGATCGGGTTGTTGACTTACTGGCTTGTTTATATCAAGACCTGCAAGATCGTCTTCTAGATCTGATAGTTCTTTATCAGTCTTTAATCCATCATTGAATTTAACATGAACATATTATTCAATAATACAAGTTCTTGAATTGAATACTCTAAAAGCCTTAGACTTTTCAGAATATCCTACGAAAATACATTTATCTACCTTAGAATCAAACTTTCCAAGATTATCTCTGGTATTCAGAATAAAACATTCACATCCAAAAGCATGAAAATAAGATATGTTGGGGCTTTTTCTTTTCCACAATTCTTAAGGAGTCCTTTTTAGAAAAAGCCTAAGAAGTATTCTGTTTTGTACATAACAAGCAGTGTTTATAGCTTCTGCCCATAAGTACTTAGGGAGATTATTTTCATTGAGCATAGATCTAGCCATCTCTTGCAGAGATCTGTTCTTTCTCTCAACCACTCCATTTTGCTGTGGAGTTCTAGGTGCAGAGAAATTGTGAGAGATTCCATTCTCCTCACAGAACTGTCTAAACTGCTCATTTTCAAATTCTCCCCCATGATCACTTCTAAGGGTAGAAATACAGAAACCCTGCTCATTTTGTACTCTTTTGCAGAATACTGAGAAAGCCTTAAAAGACTCATCCTTGTGTGTTAGGAAGAGTACCCATGTGTATCTAGAATAGTCATCAACTATGACAAATCCATATTTTCTTCCAGCCAGGCTGGCAACACTAACTGGTCCAAACAGATCCATGTGTAACAACTGAAGAGGTCTAGAGGTTGATACTTGGTTTTTAGATTTGAAACTTGATTTTATCTGTTTACCTCTCTGACATGCATCACACAAGACATCTTTCTTAAAACTAATATCAGGCAATCCTCTCACGAGATTATTCCTTTTTAATTCAGAAATTAGTTTGATACTGGTATGTCCTAGTTTCTTATGCCATAACCATCTCTCATCCTCTTTAGACATCAGACAGGTTACACTTTGATCTAAGAGATCAGACAGTTCAATCTTATAAAGATTTTGTTGCCTTTTAGCTGAAAAGAGGGTTTTGCCACAACAGTCTTTAACTATGCATACATCCTTGGTAAAGGAAACATCAAAACCACTATCACATAATTAACTTATGCTAAGCAAACATTGTTTTAATCCTTTAACCATAAGAACATTAGATATAGAGGGGAGAGGGGGTTTACCACCAATAGTACCAATTCCTATAACTTTCCCTTTCTGATTCCCTCCGAAGGCAACGTGTCATCCTTTCTTAAGTTGGAGGTCTAGGAACATAGACCTTTCTCCTGTCATATGACGCGAGCAGCCACTGTCTAGGTACCAGCAGTGGTGTTTTCTTTGTCCTGTTGAGGACATCTGCAACAAAAGTTATTTGATCTTTAGGTACTCATATTTTTCTGGGTCCTTTTTTGTTAGTTCTAGGAGTCTGTGAAGACTTCCTTCTCTTATTATGGACACACTTAGACATAACATGTCCAGTTTTTCCATAGAAGTTACAAACAGGTGTATATTTGGTTACAGTTGACTTAACATATACTGTAGAAGCTTTAGTTGATACTTTATGATATGTCTGATGGACATATCCAATACCTTCTTTGTTAAGAGAGTGTCTGACTGCCAAGTAGCTTAGTCATATTGTCTCTATGATAAGCCCCTGGCTCATCTAGTTTTATCACTAAAAAACCTTGGTTTTGTGCTAATTATATCTCGTTTCGCCCAAATTAGATTTAATTGTCCTCAAGCAACACTTTGAGTCTCTTAAGTACTTTTTAGGATATTTTAGTTAATTTTGAGTCAAATAAAACATTTAATGCTATCTTACATTTTCAGGTTAAAAGTGAAGCTCTTGGAATCAAGGAAAATGAAGGAAGCAATGGAAAAGGAATTCTGGAAGTTTCGCCTTGCGAGCCCGAAGACCAGCCTGAACAGCAACAGTCACCCTTTCTATCTCGCCTCGCGAATCACCATCTCGCCTCGCGAGACTGAAGGCCTGACTGTGCCAGAGAAGTCCCCCTTTTCGGTTTCGCCTCGCGAAGCAGGTCTCGCCCCGGGAGCGGGTGAAACCCAGAACAGCTATTTATAGGCTGTTTTAGGGCAGAATTTGGGGGGATCTGCACCTGGAGGCCAGACGGCTGGAAGATGGTTCCAACCCAAAAAGGGGATGTTTTCCTTGCTCTGGGAATGGGAGAAGATTGGAGGATTCTTCTATGAGTGTTCTTCATCTCTTCTCCCCTTTGCTTTTATATTGTCATTCATTATGAGTAGTTAAATCCCCTTGTTGTTGGGGTTAGATGTAGCTTTTCTGAACTTGTTTGTATTTGATTTGGTTTCAATGCAAGTTTCTATTTCTTCATGAGTATTTGATTCTATGATTAATGCTTTCCTTGGTTTGATCACCCTTGGGATGATTTGTTGCTTTGATAGACAATTGACAAATTGATGTTAAGGCATGCTCATGAATCAAATGCCAAGTAGTTCATGAACCTAGACATAGGTCTTGGGGTGCTTGCAATCTTTTAAGTCTTGATTCTTCATGCAAAATCTCAGATTAATCCACCTAAGACATTAGGGTTTGATTTGGGGTTTTGGGCTCATTCCACCTAAGACATTAGGGTTTGAGTATTTAAAAAGACTTGATTGTCATAATTGAATTAGGAATTGTGTTGGTAACCATTTCATTGAAATTAAGGGAGGATTAGTGTAGTCTAACCCTGACAATCTTGACCACATTTCTGTTGCCCTCCAAGTGTTTGATTAAATATACAAAAGACCAAAAACATTTTACTTGCTTTATTTCTTTACTTTATGTTTTGATCTTACTTCATACCATAGTTTAGTCTAGATAGTTGTTGACTTTGTGAATTGGTAATTGGCAACCGATCCCTGAGGACGATATCTGGTCTTACCACCGTATTACTTGTTTACGACTGGGTACACTTGCCTATTAAAAAAACCGTATCAAGTTTTTGGCGCCGTTGCCGGGGATTGGCTTTGCCAATATCAGTAGTAACAAGGGAGACAACTAATCTAGACACTTTTATTTTATTTTTCTGTATATATTTGATGTCTTTCTTTTGTTAGTTTTGTATATATTTGAATTTGTGTTTCTTTAATCTTGGGCCTTATTTGTCTGTGAGGTGGAAATTGATTTGACAGGATTATGGACTACAATTGTTATCATCCATCTGATGCAGAAATTGAGATGTCTGAGCTTTAGCTGCGGGCAGATATGCTGCAATTGGCCATGGACATCCATCAAGTGAGCAATACGTTGTCAAGGGCCACAGTCTCTCCTCCACCATTGGTAGGCTATTCTGAATGGGGAAATCAATTTCCCAACACTTCCACTCCATGGTGGGGGAATCCTCCAAACAATGCTTGTGTTGATCAAGAGGAACATTGGGAATCTTCCGCACCTTCATATCAACCACAACCATATCAATGGTATGATGAGCCATCACCATTGGAAGTTGCTTGGGAGAACTTCAAATCCGAAATCACAGTCAATTTTGAGCAACCTATTCCGGATGGTCGGTCTCACTTAGAGGATATTTTGGAGAACTTCATGGTAACAACAATGGAAAGTTTAAAAAATCAAGAAGATACCATTCGATGTCTCGAGGTACGTATTGAGAAAATTTCTAACCAACTATCTGAAATGCCAATTGGGAACTTGATGGATGATGATGAAGGTAATGCAATAATGTATGATGATGAAGATGATGCCATAATGGATGAAAAGGAAGATGAAGAGGTGGGAGAAACCGAGTCAAGAAGAGAAGAACCTGTTTGTGAGGACATAGTTGCACCACCTCCCATTGAACCCTTGACTAAAGAGATTGAAAGGAAGTGGCATTTGGAGGACATCTATTTCACCATGTTAGAGGATGATGAAGAACTGTTGGAATTAAATGATTCTATTGGCTCCTATGCATGTGTTGATTGTGATGGGAGAAACACGTGTGTGGTTTGTGCTGAGATTTCTACATATATGGAAGGTGATGGATTTGGTAATGCAGAGAGTGAAGATTGTGTAGAAGCCAAAGCAGCACCAGTGATCCTCTCAACTTGTTTGCCACCTCACACTGTGAAGCAACCGAGGATGGAGTTCAAGCCTCTGCCTGAGAGACTGGAATTTGAATCTTTAAATATGAAGGCACTATGGCCAGTCCAAGAGGTTGAACCCCATTTTTATTGGGAAGACTTTATTGACAAGGAGGTCAATTTTGACCCGAGAGGAATTGAAAAGTGTTTCCCATTTGAAGAAGTCAGCATGATTTATGAGCGCTCACTTCCATATTTATGCTGCAGGCCATGGGATCCGGCAGGATCATATTACACTTTGAGCATTCCTTGGCCACTGTATCACAAGCAGTGGGATCCCGGTGGAACCGCCTTCATGAGTTTTTCTAAACCTTTTTCCTTTTAATTATCTTCGCTTTGTTTTTCTTTACTTCGAGTCATATGTGTGTTGACTGTTGTCTCGATGAGCTTGATAGATTCTAATTAAATCTAGCATAGATTGAATGCATGATATTTGTTGACTGTTGATGATTTCCCCTATGTTTTGAGAATTGAAAATTGATCCCCATGTGAAAAATTGAAGATTGAACTTTGAGAGATTTTGTTGTAATTGCATGATTTATGATAAGTTTGGGGTGAAGGGATGCACACATTAGGGATTGAATCTTTGTCAAACAATTTGCGAAAAAATGTCCAAGTGAGGAACTTGAGCCTCCAACTTGTTTTTAATTGTGTGAATCACTTTTAAGCTGCACTTTCCCGGATTTGCTTGAATCTCTTCATGGTTTGCATGCTTATGTGGTTGCATCAAATGATTTAGGCAATTTTCTTTGAAATAATTACTTGGCTTAAATTGAACCAATCCCTAATGCATGTTCCCTAGTTAGCCACATTGAGCCTAATAAGCCTATTGTTTCTTGATGACCTTATGTTATAAGCCAAAAATCCGGAAAACCATGTTAACCCAATCTTAGGATTAGGATAGCATGGATGCTTAGCAAGACAAAGGTTGAAAGAAACTAAGTTTGGGGTGGCTACAAGGATATGATATGTTGTTTTGGATTGAGAAAAAAAAAGAAAAATAAAGGTTGGAGCCAAAGGCAAAAAGGAAAAAAAAAAGGTACAAAAATGTAAAAAAAGGGTATTATAAGAAAAAGGGCTGTAGTCACCCTAAGCATCAAAAAGAAAAAATGAAAAAAAGAATAAGAGTGGAAGTCGAGGTAAAAATTTTCAGGCTCTCTTAATTCCTAGGGATGTAAAGCCTAGTACCTTCGAATATCCTACCTTTAGCCCGGCCCTACAACCTTTAAAAGACCTTTTGATGTTGCATGCATGTTTTCGTGGGAACCATGTTTGAGATGAAAATCAAATTCATGGGAAGTGCTCTTGAAATTAAAATTGAGTGAAAGTTGATAGCCTTGACAAATTGAGCGAATGAGTGAAATACTAAATGCCCTTGTGAGGAAGGCAATTGTTTGAAATTGGTGATCTTCCTTTTGTGTGTAACTTGGATCCTCAACTTAGATTACTGATTGCATGAATGATAGGATTCTCTTTGTTTAAAGTAAATGAATGTGGGGATTACTCTGATGCAAAAAGGGGGAGACATTGAAGAAAACTGTTTTGATATAATTGCATGAAATCTGTGCGAAATTGATTGAATCCTTTAACCTTGCCAAGTTTTAGTCTTTTTGAGTTTTGGTTTGCTTGGGGACAAGCAAAGTTTAAGTTTGGGGTATTTTGATAAGCCTCTGGCTCATCTAGTTTTATAACTAGAAAAACCTTGGTTTTGTGCTAATTATATCTCGTTTCGCCCAAATTAGATTTAATTGTCCTCAAGCAACACTTTGAGTCTCTTAAGTAGTTTTTAGGATATTTTAGTTAATTTTGAGTCAAATAAAGCATTTAATGCTATCTTACATTTTCAGGTTAAAAGTGAAGCTCTTGGAGTCAAGGAAAATGAAGGAAGCAGTGGAAAAGGAATTCTGGAAGTTTCGCCTCGCGAGACAGGATTTCGCTTCGCGAGCCCGAAGAGCAGCCTGAACAGCAACAGTCATCCTTTCTGTCTCGCCTAGTGAATCACCATCTCGCCTCGCGAGACTGAAGGCCTGACTGTGCCAGAGATGTCCCCCTTTTCGGTTTCGCCTCGCGAAGCAGGTCTCGCCCCGCGAGCGGGCGACACCCAGAATAGCTATTTATAGGCTGTTTTAGGGTATAATTTGGGGGGATCTGCACCTGGAGGCCAAACGGCTGGAAGAGGGTTCCAACCCAAAAAGGGGATGTTTTCCTTGCTCTGGGAATGGGAGAAGATTGGAGGATTCTTCTATGAGTGTTCTTCATCTCTTCTCTCCTTTGCTTTTATATTGTCATTCATTATGAGTAGTTAAATCCCCTTGTTGTTGGGGTTAGATGTAGCTTTTCTGAACTTGTTTGTATTTGATTTGGTTTCAATGCAAGTTTCTATTTCTTTATGAGTATTTGATTCTATGCTTAATGCTTTCCTTGGTTTGATCACCCTTGGGATGATTTGGTGCTTTGATAGACAATTGACAGGTTGATGTTAAGGCATGCTCATGAATCAAATGCCAAGTAGTTCATGAACCTAGACATAGGTCTTGGGGTGCTTGCAATATTTTAAGTCTTGATTCTTCATGCAAAATCTCAGATTAATCCACCTAAGACATTAGGGTTTGATTTGGGGTTTTAGGCTCATTCCACCTAAGACATTAGGGTTTGAGTATTTAAAAAGACTTGATTGTCATAATTGAATTAGGAAATGTGTTGGTAACCATTTCATTGCAATTAAGGGAGGATTAGTGTAGTCTAACCCTGACAATCTTGACCACATTTCTGTTTCCCTCCAAGTGTTTGATTAAATATCCAAAAGACCAAAAACATTTTACTTACTTTATTTCTTTACTTTATGTTTTGATCTTACTTCATACCATAGTTTAGTCTAGATAGTTGTTGACTTTGTGAATTGGTAATTGGCAACCGATCCCTGAGGACGATATCTGGTCTTACCACCATATTACTTGTTTACGACTGGGTACACTTGCCTACTAAAAAAACCGTATCACTCTACCATTAACAAATTTGGCAAGATCAGAAGTGAGCTCTTCCAATTTCTGTTAAAGTTTTTCAACTTCTTCAGATGATGATGTTTCACTTGAGATCTTAGCTTCATTAGACTTTTCAGTCTTCAGCTCACTGTTCTCTTTAGTCAGCTTCTCGCACTCTTGAGATTTTTGTGTATGCTCACTGGTGAGCTTTACATACTCTCTCTTGAGGGATTTGAAGGCTTTAGATAAGTAGTTGGATTCCTCCATCAACTCCTCATAGGCATCAAGTAATTCCTCATAGTCAGGACGTACCTCAACGTCAGAGTCCGAGTCAGTGTTGGCCATCAAACAGAGATTGGCTTCTTCCTCTGTTTCTTCATCAGAAGATGTTGACTCCAGATCCTCCTATGTAGCCAACATTCCTTTCCTCTTATTCTTGAAGAATTTATTAAGAGGGGCCTTCTTGAGTTGAGGACATTCAGCCTTGATGTGACTAGGCTTCTTGCACTCATAGCAAACAATTGGACTTTTGTCTGTTGAGGTGGATTCTTTGAAGTTCTTGTCCTTCTTGAACCTTCTGAATGGCTTATCCCTCCTAAACTTCTTTTTCTGTAGGAGAAGCTTTATCTTCCTGGACAGGAGAGACAATTCTTCATCACTCTCAGAATCCTCGAGTTCTGATAGGTCAGCATCACTGGATGACTCATCTGCCTTTAGAGCCTTGGAAACTTTTGCTGACTTTTGATCAGCTCAGAGCAATTGACTTGCCCTTCTTTGGTGCAACTTCATCTCCAAGTTCTTGCTCATGAACAGTGAGTGTTCCAAGAAGTTCATCCATAATCAAGGTAGTGAGATCCTTGGCTTGAGAGATAGCAGTGACCAAAGGTCTCCACTGTTTAGGTAGACTTCTCAGAATCTTTCCAACCTTCTCAGCATTGGTATAGACATTGCCAAGAGATTTTAAACTGTTGACTATAGTTTGAAATCTTCCTATCATTTGAGCAACAGATTCTCCGTCCTCCATGACAAACAGTTCATACTTTCTGACAAGTATGGCAATCTTTGACTCTTTGACTTTGGATGTTCCTTCATGTGTGACAGTCATGTCTATTCTTCAGGTCCTTTTACCTCTACACTGTTAGATGCCCAACCCAGAGGATGAGCTCTGATACCAACTGAAATAGACAACTATAAAAACGAGAAGAGGGGTTGAATTGTGTTTATCAGAATTAAAGCAAAGTTGAAATCTTTTCGAAAATAGAAGCTAGGTTTGGACAAGTGGAAGGATACAGGATGGACATGTGACTTTTAGCAAACACACTACTTGATAGACGTAAAAAAACTAAAGAGTTTAAGGAAAGAGAAATTGACACAGTTATTTATCCTGGTTCACTCTTCAAAGCAAAGAGCTACGTCCAGTCCTTGGCAGCACCAAGATTTATCCACAATAACTGACTAGGTTACAGACTCAAATATTGTTTACACACCTAGCCTCTTCAGGCTCCAAGACAAGTATTCTTTGCACACCTAGCCTCTTCAGGATCAAGACAAGTATTCTTTTCACACTTAGCCTCTTCAGGCTCACTCAGGTTTGTTTGAGAGATTTGGTTTGTAATAAATACAACTTCTAACAGACAGATCTTTCACTAACACTTAGAGAGTGGTTTAAATGTAAAACTTAGGAAAGTTTGCGTAATAACTTCAAATGATTGAAGAATACAGAATGAAAGAATGAAGAAATTAATGCGCAGAGTAATGGCTCTTTGATGCTATGTGTATTCTCACTGCACTTCATCTTCAATGACTTCTGTATTTATGGTCTTCAAGCATTTAGGATCCGTTAGAGACATTCCCTCAGATGTTGGCTTCAAGCAAAACTTCATTAAATGCAATAGAGTCGTTCTGGGCAATCATTAATGCAATAGGAACGTTGGTTGTACTCTAACATGAAGGATCATGGCTTTATGCATCGTGATACAACCATATCAGAGTTGTGCAAAGAGCTTTTTGTACTTTGCTGAGTACAATTCCCTTTTTGTGTAAGGACCAGAGGTACTAGGGAATAAAGCATGTTGGAAGCATTCTTTAACTGGTCTTTGGTTTTGATATTCGAGGTTTCTCGAGAGAGTAACTTCTGACTTTTCTTGATTCTGGTTCTTGAAATAAGATTCTGATAATTTTAAGAGAATTCGGGTTCATAGGATAAGCGCGTCCATCTTAAATATAACCGAGTCCATCTACCCATTTAAGATTTTACATACGGACGGGCTAGTAGACGAGCTTCATATGACAATTTAGTGGATGAGAGCTTCTTTTACCTTGATTGACAAGCGCTTTTGTTGCTCTTGTGGACGAGCGCTTCTATCACTCCAATGGACGAGGGCTTCTGTTACTTTAGTGGACGAGCGCTTCTGTCACTTCAGTAGACGAGCGCTTCTGTTACTTTAGCAGACGAGTGCCTCTGTCTCTTTAGTAGACGCTGGCTTTCATCACTTTAGTGGACGCTGGCTTCTACTTTAGTGGACATTGGCTTTCATCACTTTAGTGGACGTTGACTTTCATCACTTTAGTGGATGCTGGCTTGTATCTTAGTGGACGCTGGCTTTTATTTTAGTGGACACTGGCTTTCATTTTAGTAGACGATGGCTTTCATCACTTTAGTGTTGGACGTGAGCTTCTATCACTTGCGTTGGATGGATGATTCTATTATTTACGTTGGACGAATGATTCTATTATTTATTCTGCACACTCGATAGACAGGTTAGAAACCAATATGAAGGTTAATTAAATCATTAACCAATGTTTAATTCTCATCAAAACTTAGAAAAATGCATATCAGACATTTTAGAGACTTAACAATGTGTGTTATTACCAGATCTGGACATGACAAAGTTCACAGCCGCAATTCTGCTAAAGAAATCTAGGATACTCTTGCCCTAGCTCATGAGGGTTCATCACAAGTAAAGGAATAAAAAATGAGCATGCTGGTTCACCAGTATGAACTGTTTAAGATGGCTGATCATGAATCAATAGATCAAGCAATGAAGACCCAAAGTTACTGCTATTCAGGAAGCCAAAAACCTAAATACACTCTCTCTGGAAGAGCTTCTTGGATCTCTCAAGGTTCATGAACTTGAACTTAATGAAGAAGAAAATTCTAGAAAAGGAAAATCTATTGCCCTAAAGGCGAAGAAAGCAAGCTCATCAATGGTTCTCAAAGCTGCTGAGTCATCAGATGAGTCTGGATCTTCTGACAATGATGAAGGATCAGACGAGGATGAATTATCTTTCATCTCTAGGAAGATTCAACAGATGTGGAGAAAGAAATGTGGTTTCAGAAGGAAGCAATTCAACAAAAAGTTTTCCAAGGAGAAGTCAGACTCCAAGGAAAAATGTCCACCCTTATGCTTTGAATTCAAGAAACCTGGTCATTTCAAAGCTGTCTGTCCTGAGCTAAAGGATAAAAAGAAATTCTTCAAAAAGATGAAAGGCTTAATGGCTACATGGGAGGATCTTGATCTGTCTTCATCAGATGAAGAAGATAATGCTGAGGAATAGGCAAATATCTGTCTCATGGCACACACTGCCTCAGAAAGTGAATATACTGATGCTGAGGTAATGGACTCTAACCCGTCCACTCTTCAAAATGCTTTTGATGAATTGTTGCATGAGTCGTCCATACTATCATGAGAGTATAAGAGTCTCAAAAAGAAATTTTCCAAACTGTCTAGAGAATATGATAGGGTCTGCACTGAGAAACCAAACCTTAAAGATGAAAATGACATACCAAAACAATGAATGTCAGTCTAGCTGACAAAATGGAGTGTGAGCCCGATGCTTCTTGTGAAGTTGCAAAACTAAGGCAAGAAATAACATATCTGACAGACTCTCTATCAAAGCTTGTAGGTGACTCAAACAAGCTTAGTCTCATTTTAAGGTACTCTAGGTCACCACATGATAAATCAGGCATCGGTTATGACAAAGAGAAGCAAGAAGTATTTCAACAAAAGTCAACACCACATACTCAGCACAGAGCTTCAAATCTTAAGCTAAAAATTCTAAAACAAAGTCTGGCTCGTCCAACACCTTTTGCAAAGTGTGTGGAAAGAATGGGCATACTTCATCTAGATGGATACATAATAAACATGCTAAGCATACTCGTCCATTGACAACTAACAAGAAAGGACCCAAGTCGGTTTGGGTACCTAAAGATAAGATAATACATGTTGCAGATTTTCTTAACAACAGGAAGAAAACAGATGTCTTGATACTTGGACAGTGGCTGCTCATGTCACATGACGGGAGAAAGGTGTATGTTCCAAAGCCTCAAGCCCAAAGATGGTGGCCGGGTTACATTTGGAGGAAATCAGAAAGGGAAGATCATTGGTATAGGTAAAATTTGAAAACACCATTTTTCTTCCATTGATAATGTTCTTTTAGTAAGTGTCTTAAAACATAATCTGCTGAGCATAAGTCAATTATGTGACAGTGGATATGCTGTGTCTTTTGATAAAAACTTGTGTACTGTCAAGAAAGATGATGGATCACTTTTATTTACTGCTAAGAGGTAAAACAATCTTTATAAGATTGACTTGGAGGACCTCTCAAATCAAAGTGTCTCATGTCTAGTGTCCATTGAAGATGAGCGATGGATTTGGCACAAAATGCTAGGTCATGCAAGATTGAAATTAATTTCAATGCTAAACAAGCATAACCTTGTGAGAAGGCTACCAAACCTTAAGTTCAAATTTGATGCTCTCTATGATGCATGTCAAAAGGGAAAACAGGTCAAAGGTTCTTTTGAATCTAAGAATATTGTTAGTACCAATAGATCACTAGAATTACTACACCTTGATATTTTTGGTCCAACAAGGACTGCTTCTGTCAGTGGTAAGAAATATGGTCTTGTCATAGTAGACGACTATACTAGATGGACATGGGTTATGTTCCTAACTCACAAGGATGACTCTTTCAAGGTCTTTTCTATATTCTACAAACGTGTACAGAATAAAAAAGGCATGTATATCACTTCAATTAGAAGTGACCATGGGGGAGAGTTTGAAAATGAGATATTTCATAAGTTCTTTGTAGAAAGTGGTATTCTTCACAACTTCTCAATACCTAGAACACCATAGCAAAACGGTATGGTAGAGAGAAAGAACAAATCTCTTCAAAAGATGGCTAGGACTATGCTCAATGACAACTCTGTCCCTGGACACTTCTGGGTTGAAGCTATTAATACTGCCTACTACATTCAGAACAGACATTAGACCTATTTTAATAGCCCGTTTTAAGTTACACTGTTTAACCTGTTAAAATATAATTATTTACATTTTAATCTGAGATCAAGAGAATTATTTTTGATAAAACAAAATCATATTCATACTCTATATGATGGTAGAAGGTTACCGTAAAATTTTGGATTGAAAATTCAGATGGAAACCGGTCTACGTTTTCACTGACAATACAACTTTATTGGTCAGAAAATTATGATTTAACCTGAAACTGAGATATAATAGATCGTATCATTTTTTTAGTGATGCTGTCTATTTTATAAAAAAATTAATTTTTCATTGCTAAAGGAATACAATATTATATTTTATTCGGAGCTAAGCACGAAGCCTCAAAGATAGACCGGACAGATGAGAAAAATGTGTCAGATCAACATTAACTCACCATCAATAATCTTGGTTAAAATATTTTGATTAAATATCTACAGTTGTTAATGTCCCTAATGTTCTTAAGATCCTACTTAACTACCCTTTATAAAAACTTCTTGGAGAAGTTAAATTCTTCTCTCTCTTCCTTTGCTCTATTTTCACGACACCCTTCCTTATCTCCTTCGTATTCACGTTTTTTTTCTTTCCCTGCTTCAGCAAAACTACAAACCTCACTTCTCTCAAAACTTTGGAAAACCTTCTTCCTCATTTCACTCTAGCTCTGCAAGAAGTCCGACGACCCAGTCCTGCCCAGCCGTGCCGCGCCGCGTCGCCGCCTTGAACCGCCGGAATTGCGTCCTGCTTGCTTTGTGATATGATCCTAATCCGGACCGCCTTGAAATTTCAGACAAAAGAAGGATATTGACGCCACACTCAAGATATAGGTGAGAAGGTGAGTGATAAGTCATGGGTTTGATCGCCACAAGTTGCCTTGATAAGATTGGATTTAGTTCTTTTACCCAAGAACCCAAGGGAAGCTCTCACAATAGAGAAAACTCTTCAAATTTCATTATCTTCAAAACTTTCTAATTGTCTTTTCATTCTTTCCTCTTTTCTCAACCTCTGTTTTTCGTTCTCTCTCATCTTCTTGTCACGCCTCTCATGCATTTGCCGGATCCACTCTTCAACCTCTTTCCTATGTTCTTGCACATAGTCGAAATTTTCAAATCGCAACATAGCAAAGAATACAAGTTAGAAAATAACAAAATATCTATGTAAGAACCAATCCACTCACCAAGTGTGCACAATGTATATTTCACTCAATTGGCTTTTCCCACACAAGATTTAATTTTCACTCTTGCCTTTTTCCACTCAATTGTTCTCTTTTAGGCTTAGAGGAGTCAAACAACAATCCACACAAAAATCCAAAAAATTCAAGTAACAAAAATCACAAAACTTATCAAAAAATAAAGGAAACAAAAGAAATGCTAGAAAAGAAAAGCTTTGGAAATAAGACCAAAGGAAGAAGGGAAATATATATTTATTTTTTCAAGAATACAAATTGCTCAAATAGACTTTTCTCTTCCTTTTTTTTTCAAGATTTTATGCACAATTTTTTTTTTAATAATTAGTGCACAATTTTTTTTTCTTTCAAACTTTGAAGAAGAGAATCACTTGTAAACTTGTTTTTTTTTTTGAGCAAGAACAACAACCACGGAATTTTCCCTTCACAAATAGAATCAAAGTGTTTTTTTTTTTGGTGTTTTGGGTTCAAAAGAAGAAAAGAATAAAGGTAGAAGATGAAGAACAAAAATTCAAAAAAAATCAACCAAAGTCTAAGCTCTGATACCACTTCATGACAACCAAATGGTGAGGTTGCCTTTGTTGATCTTTTTTGGTTGAATTCTTAACAAGTTACAAACCAACTCAGCATTGTGTTGTAATGAAAAAGGAAGAAAATGTGAAAGTGGGTGAGGATTAGGGATGGTATGACGCCACAAACAAAGATTTTGATAAGCCAAGGAAGTTCGCCACAAGAATCTTGGATTCTTGATAAGAACAAGATGGCTCAACCAAGAACCAAGGAGAACAAAATTCTCACAAAAGGATTTCAATCCAAAATAATATCCAAATTCAACATCCATGTTCCTATCATTGGTTGTCATCACTTTGTTCCGATCGACCCTGCTGCGTCTGGTTCGAGCTCCGCCGCGTGAGTCGCCGTCTCGCGTCACAGGTGAGCAGTCCGGCCGCCATATATGGTGGTCTTCCACCATAGTTGTGTTGTTTGAACCTCCTTTCTCTCCTTCCATGAGTTTTAGCTTCATTTTGTTCATGGATGCCTTAGGAACACTACGCCACCATCAGCCGCCGTCGTCAACACCGTCAGCCGTCCGTCGCCGCCACAACACCACCACAAGCTCTTCTTCCTTCTTTGGGTGAGTGGTTCTCACTTTCCCTTGTAATTTTCAAGAAACCCCATTTTCGTCCCCAATCTTAAACCCTAGTTTTTGATTTCAGATTTGGATTTTGAAATTAATTAGTGTTTTATGAATTTGGGATCATGATTAAGTGTTTCCCTAAATCAATTTTGTCAATCTTTTGTTAAATTGATTTTTCCCTAATTTTCATCTTGAACCTAAAAAACCCCCCAAATCTGTTTTGATTTAAATCAATGAGGTTTTCGAGAAATTAAATATGTTATTGAATTACATTCATGGTGTTGATGTTGAGAAATTAATTTGGTGAATTGTCTGGTTGTTTCTATGTTTGAATCGACTCTCTGGGTTGTCGTTCGTGCTCGTGCTTGCTTGGAAGAAACATAAATTACTCTCTGGGAACTCTAACGGGAACTGACTGCGTAACTGATAGGTGCTTGGAAATTCTGAATACCTTAAAAGGTGGGGGAAAGAATCAACCTATCGTCGGAATCGATAAGTAGTATATTATATAATAATTGTGTAGGGCGACCTAAACCGTACTAGTAGTCGAGTAATCGACAAGACGAAAATCAAATTGGAAACCTTTTCTGAAAAACCAATGGGGATTCGGGGATTGTAGGTTTATCGATATTAGGTTGATTTTATATTGTTGATGGTTTATCGATATTAGGTTGATTTTATATTGTGTTATGGATGATCTGCCTGGTTTGTATTATTATGCTTAGTGGTTTTTAACCAAAGATATATATATATATATATATATATATATATATATATATATATATATATATATATATTACTACTACTACAAAAAAGGGCTTTATTATTATGCTTTGCTTATTGAATGTTGACGGGTTGGAATAGATAGTGCTTCCTTGAGGAAGCGTTATCTTTGGTCAGGGAATAGATAGCGCTTCCTTAAGCAAGCGCTATCTATTCATTATCTAAGATAGCGCTCCCTCGAAAAAACGCTACTTATTCATTTTCTTGAGAATAAAATTTGTTCCCCACCCCACCCCACCCCCACACATTGAAGAACTCATCGCCGCCGTCTCCAATGTTTCCCTTCTCGTAAAAAACACATTGCCCCCGTGTCCACCTCGCTGCCGTTTCTGCTCCTCCGGCACCATTGTTTTTGCTTTGCAAGTCCCTCGCCACCGTCCCGCTGCCATCATCCCTCGGTCCTCTTCACGCAGTCACGCAAGCCTTAACGTTCTCTCAGGTAAGCCTCCACCCATTTTGCTCTCTCTCTTTCGCTCACCTGCACACCTTCTTCTGCACACACAGTTCTGTTCCTTATTGAATCCTCTCTCCTTATATGTGGGTAACATGAAGGGGAACGACCAAAAATTAATAAGAACCAGACAAAAAGGAAAACATAAAGAATGAGAGGGAGGGAGTGTCCTTGATATAGTCTGTCTCGATTATATCTTCTATTAACATTTTGTCAAAGTGTTTCTTCACACCAATAATATCTGGGTCTTTGATATCTGCAATTGTTCATGGACTCAACTTGACATACGAGGTCAACAGTCACAGGGGCGGTTGTCTCATACAGCTGTTGTTGTAGACAACCAAATATGGTCTTAAATTTTGGAAGGGTTCGTTTATGGGCCTCTAGATTGTCGAGTTTATTTTCATGTGTTTGCATCTTGTTTTTCTTTTCCTTGGGAAAAATTCGATTAACATATTCATAACACTTAGTTTGACATTGAAGTTTTCTGTTGCCCATGGATCTCATTTTTCACAAGAGTGAGTTATTGTTTTTTGTTTTTCCTTGTTTTGAACTCCAAAGGCAGATTTTGGGAGTATTATCAGAGTATCTATTTTTTTTGTCGCTATTATAATTCTGGTACAGTATTGAAGTCTATGAAATATATTAAGATGAGAGGTTGGCCTGCTTTGTTGATAGCATGATGAGTGTTTATTGGGATTTTCATGTGTTTTCTGTCACTCAACTTGTTGAAATTTTCTTTAGTGGCTAGGAAAAAAGCAAAAGATGGCTCTGCTTGAAGCACTTGAAAAGGTCAAAGCTGGTAAGTATTTAATCAATTAAGGGATAACTACCTTGAGTTAATTTAGTGTCTTTGCTTCTTTTTCAACTTTAACTTTATATATCATATGTTTCTATATAATTTCACTTTTTTTTTGCAGAGCTGATGATTTTAGGTTTCATTTCACTGCTTTTGACTTTCGGGCAGAATTACATTGTCAAAATATGTGTTCATGCAAAGGTTGTGAGCAAAATGTTGCCATGTCCATATAGTTATAAAGACACTAACAGTGCATCAAATGGTGGAGAGGAACACCGTAGGAAACTTGTGTCTTATGAACGTAGATATTTAGCCGCTGACACTACCTCATAAAAATGCAGCAAGGAGGGACATGTGCCACTTCTATCTGTCAATGGATTGCACCAATTACACATCCTCATATTTTTCTTAGCAGTCATTCATGTGCTTTACAGTGCTGTCACAATGCTTCTCGGGAGATTGAAGGTTTGCTTTTTCTTCTATTTTTTTTAGAAGGGTTCCCTTAATTAGTGCTCTTAGGGTGCTGGTTAGCATTCTCCTTTTTAGAATCTGTTCACACTAAGGATATTGAATGGAACTACATATTCTTGTTTTGGAACTTTGGAAGTACGAGTCTGTAAGGTTTATGTATCTGTAGGGTCATGTGGTTATATCTTAATGTGATGAGCTTTAAATTGGTTTAAGTTCAGACATGCAGTTGATGGAACTAAATGTGGATATAGTGCTGTTAAAGTACCTAACTGCAGGGAAATACTGAAGCCTTGAATATTGCCAGTCTCATTTATTGGTTTTAGCTTATTGTATTTGTTGTTTCATAATTTTGTTTTCTTTGATTCTTCTAACGGATAAAAAAAACAGAAACCTTTAGATTCTGTTCAAACTTGATAGGTACCAGAAATTTACTAAAGGAAAATGGAGCTTTGCTCCTTACAATAGAGATACTCCTCTGATAACGCGGAAAAAACAGCAACATGGTGGATGCTATTGTAAGTAGGGTGAAGGCAGTGTATGAATGATACGATGTAACAACCTTAACCCAAGACCAAACCACGGTACATTAAATTCACCATGGAGAAGCTGAAAGAAAACTTGACGATTAATGAACAATGAGAAACAACCACATCAAGGAAAAAAGGATTTAAATGGTAAGTAAACTGCATTAAAATAGTCTGAGTAACTAATCCATAATGTGTGGATTTGAGTTTTGAAAGTGGCCACTTTCTATAAAGATGGCCAAGGATAGGGAATATAACCATTAACCAGATTAATTATTTGCTCCCAGGAGCTAACTTTGTTGATTGGAAAGTCAAAGTATATGAACCTGTTGAAAACTAGTTTCTTGATAATCTGTAGTTAGTATGATGGTTGAAGAGTCTTTTTATTTTATTTTATTTTATTCTTCCTGCAGATACATGGATGGAAGGCATGGGAGGAGGAGGTTTCAGCTCATGGTTATGAGTTTGCCACTGGTATGAGTTCCAATAATGTATATGTTTTTCTTCTTCTAGTGTAAAATTTCTAGTTCTTCGATTTTTCTAATAAGTTTTATCAATCTTACTTTGAAATACTGCTCCATGAAACCTCATGTTTATATTTGGTATTTGCTCTGCATGTGTGCAGATGCTTCAAGATTCAGGCTTACTCATGAAACATCATTCGTGAGAGCTCATGCCAGTTTTTGGACAAGGACTTCAATCTTTTACTATATTGTGAGACTCATTTTTCTAAAATTCTTTTTTTTACCCTCCTTAATATTAAGTGATGATTACCATATCTTTTCTTATATTTCCCCCAATTTCAGGGTTGCTTCTTTAGGCAGTTCCCTAGGTCTGTGGGTAAGGCTGACTACTAGACATTGCGCAATGGGTTTATCACTGTGAGTCTTACACTTTTCATAGAATATGTTCTTTCATTATGGATTACCTTCCTTCGGGTTGGGGTACCCTTTGTACCCTTTAATCAATATACTTTTAGCTTATCGAAAAAAAATATTGTATTTAAGCTTTTGTATGTAAATGTATGGTTTGTTGAGTTTTGCTAAGTGCAATGGGATGGATAAACTGTTTAATGTCTTAGTTTTGCTGAGTGCATGTGGGAAATATAGAAAAACAATGTAAATAAAAAAAAAGGGGAATAGGTAGCGTTTTCTTGAAAAAACGCTGCCTAAAGTTAAAAATAGATAGCGCTTCCTTGAGAAAGCGCTATCTATTGCAAACTTTAGACAGCGCTTCCTTGAGAAAGCGTTGTCTAAAGTATGATTGCCTTATTACGAACTTTTAGACAGCGCTTTATCAAGAAAACGCTACCTATTCCTACTTTTAGTAGTGCTTTTTTAAGCGTTATTAAATCTCTCCCACCTTCAGTAGCGGGTGAATAGATAGAGCTTGGAAGCGCTACTAAAGGCTAAAAAAAAGCGCTATTAAAGCCCTTTTCTGTAGTAGTGTATATATATTGTCTAAGAGATGATTGTTTTGGGTGTGAGGATAATAATGATCTAAAGTGCCTAACCTAGATGATGTATGTTAAAGAGGTGTTACGGCATAAAATATGTGTCAAGTTCTAATGGAAGGTTAAGGCACTAGGATGCTGTTAAAACGGGTTGGTGAGATTCAAGTATAGGTGTTGTTGTCCACAACCGTGTATTGGTAATATAATACGCAAGGACAGAGGTGTATTGGTAATATAATACACCGTGTATTGGTAATATAATACACGTAAAATACTTCTGTGTATTGGTAATATAATACACGTAAAACACTACTGTCTATTGGTAATATAATACACCGTGTATTGGTAATATAATACACGTAAAACACTTCTGTGTATTGGTAATATAAGACACGTAAAATCAAGAGTTCTCGCGAGACCACTTCCACGGAATGGGGGTGGAACACCTTAACGGGAATGGAGGTGTACACTAGGTAGAACATCCTAACAGGAATGAGGGTGTGCACTGATGCAAATAAGGGATGGTGATAAGAGTGGTAGTAGCCACGATAACGTAAAAACATGGTGACAGGATTGGAGAGGTTACATTAAAATAAAGTGTCAGATTTCCTGAGAGTAGGGGTAGAGGATGATATAGATATTAACTTGAGGATGATTCGTTAGTTATGTGTGTTTATTGTCTGCGACAATTACGGTATAATTTACTATGACTCTTTCCTGCTTTTTGATGATAGAACTGTTTCTTATCCCCTGTATATTTTCGTGTGATGTATTTTATCTCATTGTGGAATCGTACGAGAAGACCCTGTGGATGAGCGTAACCAGGAGGAGTTGGATGGAACTCCCTACGAACCGGAGGCTGGAGGACGAGCTGTGACCCATGGTGATTAGGGTCTAGTTAGTTATGGCCAGTGCGTCTCGTGAGGCGTATTTTTATTATGTTTTCCGTTGTTTAACTTTTTGTCCAAGTATATGCTTGTGAGGGCTCCTACCGAGAGGATGCCCTCAACAGTGTTTTGGTAATGCAATAGATAAACATGGGGGTATTTATATATTATAACCTTACGAATATTTTATGTTATTAATGAAAACTGTGTATGTGCATGAAAAACCAATTTGGGATTACTGTATCTATTTATCTCCTAAGTCTTTATCACGACTGGAGTTGTGTATTTATTTTTCCGCTCCTGGCAGTTGATGTAAGACCAGAGACCAATTATGGTTGGATAAAGTTTTGAAGTTATAAACTGTCTACCAGGTGTTTTTCCGACATCATACAAATCTCCAATTTTTAAAGAGGACATTTCGAAAATGAATTATGAAAATCTATAACACTAATATACTTATATTGTGATATGTCATTCTATATGAAGTTGTATACTTTATAAGTTAAGTTTTAATTTTTACGTATTTTCTTGTTAAGTGTGCGATTAAGTAATTAAATAATAAGGTTTCAATCTGATGACACAAAGAGGTACAATGGGGCGTCTCACCTATCCTAAACAAGACTCCTTATGAACTGTGGAAATGATGAAAACCCAACATATCTTATTTTCACCCTTTTGGTTGTAAATGCTATATTCTTAACACTAAAGATCAACTTGATAAATTTGATGCAAAAGTAGATAATGGAATCCTGTTAGGATATTCTGAAACTTCAATATGCTTTAGAGTTTACAATTCTAGAACTCTAGTTGTAGAAGAAAGTATTCATGTCAAGTTTGATGACAAACAGCCTGATAAGAAATTATCAGAGCTAGATGAAGCTTTTGCAGATCTTGATCTAAACATCTCAGGAGATACATCGAGGTAAAGACTGATGATCAAGCAGACGACCCCACTCAACAACCAGAAACCTCAACTTCTCAACATGATACAGTTCAAAAATCTTGGTACTTCGGGAACTATCATCCACAAGATCAAATCATTGGAAACCCCAATGATAGGCTAAGAACTAGATCAACCTTCAAAGAGCAAGAAGACTCTACACTAGTGTCTGAGTTGGAACCAAAGATAGTAGACGAAGCTCTGCTGGACGATGGCTGGATTATGGCTATGCAAGAAGAACTGAATCAGTTTGAAAGAAGTGAAGTTTGGATTCTGGTTCCCCTGCCTAAAAGATAAATCAGTGATTGGAACAAAGTGGGTTTACAGAAACAAACTTGATGAAAATGGTAAGGTAGTGAGAAACAAGGCAAGACTTGTTGCTCAAGGTTTCTCTCAAGAAGAAGGTATAGATTACACTGAAACCTTTGCACCTGTTGCTAGATTAGAAGCAATTAGAATTCTACTTTCATTTGTTGCACATCATAGTATTATGCTTTTTCATATGGATGTTAAAAGTGCTTTTCTAAATGGATTTATTAATGAAGAAGTCTATGTTATGCAACATCCGGGTTTTGAGAGTGAAACCCATCCTGAACATGTATATAAGCTTAAGAAAGCTTTGTACGACCTTAAACAAGCTCTTAGAGCTTGGTATTCTTATGAAAAATGGATTCAATACAAGGGGTACACCAACCCATATATAAAGAACATCAAATGAAGTAGGGCCCAATGTAATAAAAATACTAGACATAGTGAACCTAGTATTTGTTTTACAGAGTCCTACACTAAGAAGAGTAACTAGGCAAAAACCCTCTACAAGGCAAATGGCAATACAAATTCGCTCCGTGTCTAGAAAAACCAAATTACCCTGATATACACCCACAGATTCTTCAGATTTGTAACATCAACTAGTAACTGACAAAGTTGAGGCAAATCCACGAAATTAATGACTGCAATCAGTGGAGATAACACCCCACACTAATTGAAGGCCAATCCATGAAATAATGTCTGCAATCAATGGAGATAACACCCCACGTAAATTGAATTCAATGAGAACCAAATTTCCAAAAACACACCCAATCTGATACACTCTAAAATCATAGTAGCATCCAAAGTTCCTCAATTTCATCAAAATTCCTCAAAATCTGACAATTCCTTCACTTAATGCATTCATACTTGCTCACATAATAAAAACTTTCCTTGCTCAACATGATGCAACAGCTGTGACTGTTATAGTAGATCAGGTATCTACTGCAGCCTATATATTTATGCTGAAAAATAGTTATGGCCAGACAGCAGCAAGACAGAACTTCCCTACCAATTAAAGTGCAATTTTCTACCAGCAGAAAAATCCCCATGAAACAGGCTAAACACATGATCTCATACACTCTAATGGTGAGATACACCAATCCGAGAAATAGTACCTGCTGCCTTTTCCCCTAAATTGAAACCAGTTCCATGCTCTAAACTTGATGAGATCTAGCAATTGGATGGCATAAAAAATATCTTGCTTGAAAATGATTCCATTGCGGGCTAACCAGATAAACCAGGCAGTAGAGAACCACAACACCATCCACAGCTATTTAAGCATTTTGCCTCTGACCATGCCTCTATGGTACATGAAGTGTGACTATCCATCTGCAGGTAAAATCACTGCAACCCCTGCCCAATTATATACTATTTTCCACAGCTGAAATGATTTACTGCAGGAAAAGATCAGATGTTCCATAGTTTCCACTCCGCTGCCACACAACACACACAAGACTCTTTCTACATCTTGAATGATTCCTCTCTTCCATAGATTTAATCTTGAATGAGCTCTGTCCAGTATCAGTTGCCAACCGAATGCTTTAATTTTCAAAGGGATTATCGGGTTCCAGAACTTTTTGAAGAACTCATCTGTGATCGGCCTTGTAGGATCCAATATAAGCATCTGATTATGAATGAGTACCCTGTAAGCCATTTTACAGGAGAAAATGCCATCCTTATTATACTTGAACCTCCACCCATCCCCTCTGACCCTCAGTAGATTAACATTTGTCAGCTGCCCCATAAGTTCTTGCACCAATGGATCCTCCCAAACAAAGAAATTTCTTCTCCATTGTAATTCCCAAACCCAGATATTATCAGTCCAGCTGCCTAAGTCACTCACCAAAGCCTCCTGATTAGCTGACATTGAATATAGCCTCGGATATAGTGTTTTAAGACTCACACTATCCAACAAGAATCTGTCCAAAATCCTACCGACCTACCATCTCCAACCTTTTTGATTAAGGCTGATTTGAACCACCTTGAAGGAACCTGCCTTCCACTATCAATACTACAAATGTCTCTCCACCATGCTGAAAAGGAGTTTGACGATTGAGCACAGTAGTTGTCCAGAAAGCCAATATTGTCTATATTGTACCTAAACTTCAGCACCTCAATCCACAATGCTTCCTGCCACTCTTACAATTCTCCACAACCACTTGCCCAACAATGATAAATTGAAAAGGTAGATGTCTTTGATACCAAACCCCCCCGGTTATTTTTGGTTTGCACACCTCACTCCACTTCACCCAGGCTATCTTCTTCCTCTCAAGGTTACCACCCCATAAAAAATTCTTTTGGATAGATGTGATTTCACTCACCACCTTCCTTGGAGCTTTCATGAAAGATAGGAAGTAAATAGGTAAATTTGAAAGAACTGAATTTATTAATACAATCCTACTGTTTAGAAAATTGACTTTAAGACCCGACACCATGTTTCAAATTGCAGTCCGCAACCGCTAATGCGGCTGCAATATTATGGTTGCGGCACTCACCGCAACGACATCGGGGCCGCAATTGCAGTATGATTCGAGATCACCCTTAACAACTGCAACGTAACGCCGTTGCAGTCACGTCGGACCGCATCATACCGCAACAGAGTTTCAAACTAGTTCCTACTCTTAAAAAAACAAAAATTTCAGAGTTTAGAAACATTATTCTACAAGATTCTTGTACCTTTTGGCTTTATCTCTTTTCTCACCAATGAATCTGCTCTGCCCTTGACTGTGTCTCATAGTTATCTAGTTCGCTACTTTTGCTCGAGAACCACAAACTGGTTCTTTCGTCCCAGTTCGCGGTGCATTTATGTTCTAGTGCGCCATGGTTCGCAAACTGGGACTCTGGGTGTAAAGAACCATAGCATGCATACCAGAATGAAAGAGGGGAGGGGGAGGGTGGCAGCTGTGATCTAAGTGAGAGCTGCTAGGGTTGTTGACTTACAACTTTCCTATTGTGTTCTGGGTCTGGTGTTGGGTCCAGCTTCACCCACATGAAAAATTAAAAATCCAAGGCCCACATAGAAATGAGCCATTGAGCCACTGTTAATAGAAGAATTTCAAATTCTTGACAGAAATGGTTCCGACAGGATGACAGAATAATTGAAGGAAGAATTGTCAGATAACCACTATGAAGAGTCGAATTCAGCAGAATTGACAGATTAGAAAATTGACAAGAGTTGGTATGTCAGACAAATAAAGCCGTCAAGAAAGAAAAATGAGAGATACATTCGTCAAGAGTAAAATTCCCGACGAATACATTTAGCTGACTGACGGAGAAGTCGAAATAGTGACAGAAAGGTAAAACCCAGCTTTTGACAAAGTTGGTAATAAGAATTGTCAAACGAACAAAGTATAGAAATGGCTAAGTCTTCAAGGCTGACAACATCAGCAAGATAAGCCGTCAAATAACCAAACCGTGGACAACAAGCAATATTGGCATAAAGAAATTCAAAGGAATGAGCAGTTAGAGAAGTTTGCTTGTCAAATAGTTTGAATCTGAACATAGCAAAACTGCCATACAGGTGGCAATTTTAAAGATAGGAAGTTTTCTTTAGGCAGTTATTTTATATGTTTATAAATACTGTTAATCCCGATGTAATGGAGGAGGTTACTTGATGCAATATCCTACATATCTCGATCACACAACAGATTAAAGGATTATACTCAAGTATTCCCTCCATCCTTTTTCATTTCCAGTTCAATTTACAATACAGTACTGGTTATTTAATTTCCCTTTACATGTTCTTCTTTAACTTCAGCATTCCTTTCACGTTCTTTGTCTAAGTTCTTTTATGCGTTCTTTATTTCTTCCCATTTATCTTTCACGTCTTTTACTTGCCTTCTTTTAATTTTCTGCATTTTAAATGCATTCTTTTACTTGTTAACCATTTTAAATCCTGAAATTCATTGCTTTCCTTTAAATTTCCTGTTGTTTATTGCTTTCCTTTAATTTCATGTTCTTTAGGCAGTTATTTTATATGTTTATAAATACTGTTAATCCCGGTGTAATGGAGGAGGTTACTTGATGCAATATCCTACATATCTCGATCACACAGCAGATTAAAGGGTTATACTCAAGTATTCCCTCCATCCTTTTTCATTTCCAGTTCAATTTACAATACAGTACTGGTTATTTAATTTCCCTTTACATGTTCTTCTTTAACTTCAGCATTCCTTTCACGTTCTTTGTCTAAGTTCTTTTATGCGTTCTTTATTTCTTCCCATTTATCTTTCACGTCTTTTACTTGCCTTCTTTTAATTTTCTGCATTTTAAACGCATTCTTTTACTTGTTAACCATTTTAAATCCTGAAATTCATTGCTTTCCTTTAAATTTCCTGTTGTTTATTGCTTTCCTTTAATTTCATGTTCTTTATTTACTTTCTTCTAATTTTCCTGCAACTTACATGTTTTCCTTCAAATCCATGAATTTTTATAAATTCAAGTAGGAAGTCGCTCTTATTTAAGGAAGCAACTTTTCCTGTTAAATTAAAACATCATATAAATATTCCTTCAAGTCCTTGCCAGTATTCACCAGATTTGACTGATTTGTCAAATTCGTACTTGGCAGACACGCATACACATCCTTTGCGAGATTACCGCATAACTCGTCCGTCCCTATACTCGTCTGATCTTAGATTATTTGTGACAAAAGGATTTTGGACACCTACCAAAAACCAGCGTCAACAAATTGGCACGCCCGGTGGGACGAGTTTAGAGTAACTCGTATAGTGTCAGGAATTTGCCCTACAAATTTATTTGTATGCGTTTACGGAGCGGAAAGGTGGTTCAAACATCGTCTATTTCCCAGAACTCTGTAAATGTGAGCAGTGCAAGTGATGCAGGCGTAGTAGACACTAACGCCGCTGTGTCAACAGTGGATGCTATTGCACCAGTTGACAATATTCCTGCAAACGGAGCTAATGCTACTAATGCAGAGGTAAATGGCACTAGTGGTCTAGGTGCAAGAAGAGGCGTTTCTTACGCCCAAGTAGTCAATAGATTTGACGAAGTTGGTCAAGGAACACTCCCGTCACCAACTTCCCCAGTTTTACAACAAGTAAATACATTAACTACTGGATTGTCGTCACGAAGTGTTGTGAATTCAAACCCAAGAGGGACTACACAGCCTCTCTCACAACCTTTGTATGGAATGCCTTATGGTTCTACAACCGTCAATCCAAATACCCCATTTGCATACATACCATATCCAAATGGAATGACGATGGCTGCCCATACATCTGGACAGGCAGGGCCATCGACTGGGGGGCAAATTCCCAGTCATGCGAATGGGATAACGGGGTCAATGATAATTACCCATTCTCGACAAGAACAACCGGTAGAAAGGCCATATATATCCCCGTTGAGACAACTCCCACAAAGTATTGTTGGTTTGTCGGAGGCTACCTTAGCCAATGTCCGACAACAGATTGATTCTAGTAACCATGACATGGTAAATACATTTACTCAACAAATGAGTACAGTAATTACGCCATTATTGAAAAGCACAAATAATGCATGTTTGGCGTTGACAAATGAGATACGTCGGTTAAATAGAGCCTTGGGTGTTGTAACCCCAGGCGAAAACCAAAATACTGGTAGAAATCTCAATGCAAATGTCAACAGGATTAATTAACCACAAGTTGAACAACCACAACTTGACGGATTTGAACAAAATGATGAGAGGCAACAGCCCCATCGTCGGATTCCTTTGAGACGTGGAAATGTACATATTCTACGATCGGAGGAAGATGAGGATTTGATCATAAACCAGGGTGCCGTTGGAGCATTCCGTCAGAATGTTCTTAATCAAAACGTCAACCAAGTTGTCGAGCAAGCATTAAATAGGTTTGGTTTTAACATAGGTTATGCCAACCAACCATTTTTTGCATCAGCATTTCCTGATTGGTTCCAACAGGCAGAAATGCCTTGAGGATATAAAATACCCAAGTTGTCAAAATTCTCAGGAGAAAGTGGAGAGTCGATAGTCGAGCATATTGCCCGATATACCACCGAGTTGGGAGATTTGGCTTTAGAAGAGGAATTAAAAATGAAGTTCTTCCCTAGTTCGTTAACTAAGAATGCTTTTTCTTGGTTTTCAACATTAAGGCCTAATTCTATCCACTCCTGGAATCAGTTGGAAAGAAGTTTTCATGACCAATTCTTTAGGGGCGACTTGAAAATAGGGTTGACAGATTTATTTGGAGTTAAAAGAATAACTAACGAATCTGTTGATGACTACCTGGCTCGATTCCGTCAAATGAGGAGTCGGTGTTTCACCCCTATTCCAATGGCAGAAATAGTGAAAATTGCTGCCGGAGGTCTAGATTACCATATCAGAAAGAAACTGGTCAACCAACATTTGATAGATCTTGCCCAGTTAGGGGACAAGGTTCGACATATTGAACAATTAAGAGCTGAAAAGATTCTTAAGCAAAAGAGATTCCTTAAGAGGGAAAGGGTTAATTTTGTCGGATACAATGAATCCGACGAAGAGAGTAATGATTCTGAAGAGTATGAGGTAGATTATGTCGAACTAAAAAATGGTCCACCTTATATATGTCAAGCTTTGAAGCCCGCAAGGGCCAAAGAAAGAATCCCTTTCATTAATAAGAAAGTATACACATTTGACGTGACCAAGGCCGATCAAATATTTGACATATTACTTAAAGATAAGCAATTAAAATTGTCAGATGATCATAGGCTCTTGAAAGCCCATGAAATTAAAGATCGGAAATATTGTAAATATCATAATACTTTTTGGTCATGTGACAAATGACTGTATGCATTTCAGGGATATCATTCAAAAAGGTTTGACAGACGGAAGGTTGAAGTTTTCAGACAAGAGAACGGAAATGAAGATTGATACAGAACCTTTTGGTCCTGAAGCAAACAAGGCAGATCACCAGGTCACTATGGGAGTAGGCATGGTCAACATCACGGCCGGACAGAATATCCAAATGGACTTGTCAGATCCATTTGATGTGTATCCGAAGCCAGGAGAACCACTAGTTGACTACATGACACGCAAAAAATCTGAGGGCATAATTAAAGTTTACCCAAGATGTGAAGCGTTTTACGATGAAGTAGCCGCCAAGAAAGCTAGGGGGCAACAACCACCATCGCATCGTCCACAAGGCAGAATTGAGCCTCGTGATGGTGGTAACCGGGGTGGGTTTTCACACTCAAATAGTCATGCTGGGTCCAACAGTGTACAGAGGAGTGTTGCATCTGTTTTAAATAGACAGGCAAATAGCCGTCACCAACACATGCACCAGTCAAGATCCAGACAGCACAGCACTGGAGGTTGGCTTGAAGATCCAATCAGAGGATCAGCAGTAAGGCAGGCAAATAGCCGTTAGCAACACATGCACCAGTCAAGATCTGGACAGCACAGCACTGGCGGTTGGTTAGAAGAACCAGTCAGAGGATCAACAGTAGGTAACTCTGTCAGTGGCAAATTTAATCCTGTCAAGACCAGGATACCCCCGTCCAACGTAATGGTGGATCAATGGGTGAGGAATTCGGCCATGGCACAGTACCCAGAATTGCAAAAACAAACATGGACTAGGAGAAGCAAGTTCAATGATCGTGGACTACCCTTTTGGAATGAAAATTACCGAAAGGGCCAATTGGCTCAAAATGCTCAGATGACAGGGCCTGGTCTTTCAGGGCCCTCGACTCAATTGGCTATCTCCAAGAGCCAAAAAAGGAGGCTGCAGAGACTCCGACAGGCTCAAAAAAAGAAGCTTGCCAGACAGGGAGGCGTCATTATAAAAGAGATGCCTTCCCATGACGCTGGTTGCTTGGTTGCTACAACTGACAACAAAGTTGATAAGAGAGGAGATACCAAGATGAAGAGCGTAATAGTGAATCATCCCATGGAAGCTGATGGGAAGAGACCCAGTAATCAGACCAAGCAAAGTAAACCTGCATCCCAGGTTTTCATAGAAAATAAGACTTCAGGCCAAGCATCCTCACTAGTGAAACCCAGAGGCAAATGGCCTGTCGGGCTTACAGAAGTGGAGAAGGTTGCAGGGCTTGAGAAGAAGGTTGAGGCCAGAATAGAAGAACAACAATTGACTACGTTCAAGCCTGAATGCGATTTAACCAAAGAGGAATTATCATTCGATGCTGTCATTGAGGCATTGAATGATCTGAATGATGACATGAACGTAAGTGGAGCCATGGACGCAGACGGCCAAAATGAGGATTGGGCCGACATCATAGAAGCACTAGACAACTGTGGCGCAGGAATTGCTCGACCTTTGTCAGATAGGTCAGGGTCAGATGACGAGAGTGATTTAAAAAGAAATCACGGCAGAACAGTCGGAGGTACATTCTTGGATGAGGACCCAGACAATGAGGTTATACTGGAGCCTGGAATGAGAATGAAGATAGGTTTGATTTCTTTCATCCCAGCATAATACGAGGGATATTTTGAGTTTAATCTCTCTGATGACGACGAGGATGTCGTCAACAAATGCAGGAGACCCAAGTGATCACTGGATGTGTGTTCAAGAGAATTTAGTTACTGTATTCGATAACATGGCTCAGTTGGAGAAACCTACCGACGAACAGAAAAATCATTTAAGGCCTTTACATGTGAAGGCCATAATCGATGGAAGACCTACCAATAGGGTCTTAATTGACGGAGGAGCTGCTGTAAACTTGATTCCTAGAGCGATGTTTAAAAAATTAGGAAAGGATCAGTCAGATCTAATCCCAACTGATGTGGTTGTCACTGACTTCAGTGGCAAAACTTCTCCGTCGGATGGTGTCACTTTATTAAACATACAAATTGGTCGAAAGAATGACATTGTTCGTAATAATTCCAGCCAAGTCAAGCTACAACATTTTGCTTGGCATGGATTGGATCCACGCTGTGGGGGTAGTTCCATCAACAGTACTTCAAAAGGTGATTTTATGGAATGAACAAGATCAAGTGGAGATTGTGGAGGCAGACGACAGTGCTTGCTATGCTCAGCAATCACATATTGACTTCCGGGTGTATTCTCCAAATGTGAAGCCTATAACTGCCACTGAAGGGGTTATCAACAAGGATACGTTGGAAGCAAGCCTTCTTAGCCGGTTTGGAGTTACAATACAGGGCAAGGCCGACAAGACTCGGCCAGAATCCGACAATGAGCCTTGAAACCCACTTGAGAAGATTGTCGGCCTATCTGTCCGACAGAGAAGTACACACTGTACAAGGTGTGTTGACAGATTGTATAATTGACGACGACCCTTTGGGTTTTGAAAAAGGAGACGAAGTCAAACAAAAGGTGGAAGTAGAGGATCCTCTGGAAGAAATAAATTTGGGGACGAAAGAAAAGAAAAGGCCCATTTTCATCAGTGCTTTTCTGCCAGAGGATTACAAACAAAAACTTGTCGGATTAATAGCAGAGTACAAAGATTGCTTTGCATGGGATTACGATGAAATGCCTGGTTTAAGCAGGGATCTTGTCGAACATCGCTTACCACTAAGGGAGGATTGCAAGCCTGTTAAACAAGTAGACGGTTTGCTCCAGAAGTGGTACATAAAATCAAGGAGGAAGTACAAAGACTGCTTAAAGAAAATTTCATTCGAACAACCAGGTATGTCGATTGGCTTTCTAACTTAGTCCCTGTCATTAAAAAGAATGGCAAAATGAGGGTATGCATAGATTTCAAGAATTTAAATATGGCGACCCCCAAAGATGAATATCCGATGCCTATAGCCGACATGCTTGTCGACTCAGCATCAGGAAATGAAATTTTAAGTTGTATGGATGGCCATGCAGGGTATAATCAGATCTTTATAGCCGAAGAAGATGTATCAAAGACTGCCTTCAAATGTCCATGAGCAATTGGGACATATGAATGGATTGTCATGCCTTTCGGTTTAAAGAATGCAGGGGCCACCTATCAACGAGCAATGAATACAATTTTCCATGATGTTATGGGAAAATTTGTAGAAGTATATATTGATGATGTGGTCGTTAAATCCAAAACCAAAGATGACCATTTGGAGCATCTGAAGCAAGGATTTGAGAGAATGAGAAAGCATAATCTCAAAATGAACCCAGAGAAATGTAGTTTCGGAGTGTCGGCTGCCAAATTCCTAGGATTCCTGGTCCACAAAAAAGGAATTGAGGTAGACAAGAATAAAGCCAAAGCAGTCATGGAAGCCTCGGCGCCGACAAATAAGAAGGAACTACAATCCTTCTTAGGGAAGGTTAACTTTCTAAGAAGATTCATATCAAATCTGTCGGGAAGGACAAGAGTATTCTCACCACTGGTCAAGTTGAAATCAGAGCAAAGCTTCGTATGGGAACCTTGTCACCAAGAGGCTTTCGACCAGATCAAGCAATATCTAGTCAATCCACCGGTCATGATGCCTGCAGTACCTCGTCGACCGTTGAAGTTGTACATATCGGCATCTGAGGACACTATAGGATGTTTATTAGCCCAGGATGATGATGACAATGTTGAAAGGGTTGTGTATTATCTAAGTAGAGTCCTAAATGATGCTGAAAAGAGATATAGTGCAATAGAAAAGTTATGTTTAGCATTATATTTCTCTTGTACGAAACTTAAATATTATATGATGCCATGTCATGTATTAATTGTTTCCAAAACTGATGTGATAAAATATATGTTGTCCAAATCAATCCTCAATGGACGTATTGGTAAATGGACCATTGCTTTATCAGAATATTCTTTACAATACATGCCAGCTAAATCTGTTAAAGGACAGGCAGTGGCTGACTTTTTGGTAGAACATCCAGGACTGGATGTACTGGAAATAAACGTTGTCGGTTTACAACCTTGGAAACTATATTTTGACGGATCAAGGCATCAAGGAGGTAGTGGAGTAGGGATTTTAATCGTGACTCCACAATGGACTCCTACTAAGTTCATGTTCGAACTTAAGTATCCATGTTCCAACAATGAAGCTGAATATGAAGCTTTGATTGTCGGATTGGAAATTTTGACAGAAATAAAAGCACGAAATGTGCATATTTTTGGGGATTCTCAATTAGTCATCAAACAACTTACTCAAGAATACAAGTGTGTCAGTTACAAATTAACAAAATACTGTATCATAGCTAGTAAGTTGATGAAAAAATTTGACGATGTAATCGTTGAATATATTCCCAGAAATTTAAATCAAGAGGATAATGAGTTGGCTCAGATAGCCTCCGGATATAAAATATCTCAAAAGACTTTGTCAACACTAATGGAAATTAGGGAACTATTGTATCCATTAGAAGAAAGATATATTTTAGTTAATGATGTAATTCTATCTAATGACTGGAGGTTGTCAATAATTGAATATTTGGAGAATCCAAGTCCGAATGTAGATAGAAAAACAAAGTATAAAGCATTGAATTATACGATGCAAGGAGGACTGTTATACAGAAAATCTGTTGACGGAACTCTACACAAATGCCTGAGTGAGCAAGATGCTTATTTGGCTCTATCAGAAGTCCGTGAGGGTATATGTGGAGCCCATCAGGCAGGTGATAAAATGAAGTGGGTTCTACGAAGAAGTTTGTATTATTGGCCAACTATGGTTAAAGATTGTATTTTATTTGCCAAGTCTTGCGAACAATGCCAGAAACATGGCCATATACAAAACGTGCCGGCTGCCGAGTTATATTCTATTGTCAAGCCTTGGCCATTTAGAGGATGGGCTCTAGATTTAATTGGCCAGATACATCTTGCTTCGTCAAAAGGGCATCAATTTATTTTGGTTGGAGTTGACTATTTTACCAAATGGGTAGAGGCAATTTGCCTCAAAACAGTCACCCAACAAGACGTAATTGACTTCATTGAAAATCACATCATCTCTCGGTTTGGCATACCCCCAGTCTCTGACAATAGATCAAGGGTCAGTATTTGTCAGAAAGAAAGTTGTGGAATATGCTAGTTCTAGGCATATAAAAATGCTTACATCTACACCATATTATGCACAAGCAAATGGCCAAGTTGAGGCCATAAATAAGATCATTATTAATCTTATTAAAAAGCATGTGGGCCGACAACCTAAGAGTTGGCATAATACCCTTGATCAAATATTATGGGCATATAGAAATTCACCCAGACAGTCGACAGGAACTTCGCCATATCGTCTGACTTATGGGCATGATCCTGTACTACCTGTCGAAATGAATCTCCAATCCACTCGCATTCAAAGGCAAAATGACCTGCCTACTGACCAGTATTGGAATGCAATGTTCGACGAATTGAACGAGTTAAGTGATGAAAGATTGATTGCGTTGGAAAATTTGACTCGGCAAAAAGAAAGAATTGCAAGATTTTATAATAGCCGAGTAAAATTCAAAGCGTTTAAAGTAGATGATCTAGTGTGGAAAGTCATATTGCCCATGGATAAGAGTTGTCGAGAATATGGAAAATGGTCACCTAAATGGGAAGGGCCATTTAGAATTGATAAAATTTTTTCTGGAAATGCCTATGCGCTTGTCAATATTAATACTGGCTCGGTAATCAAGTCAATTAATGGCAAGTACTTGAAAGAATATAAACCAACAATGTTGGAAGTAAGAATTGACGAGTGAAGGAAATAAGTATATTCACTAAATTGACGATACAATGAAATATTGTCATTTGATAGTAGAAATCAAGTTGTCAATTAAAGCTAATCTAATCTTAGAATACAAGGCAGTGTGTCAATAACACTTTATTTTCCTTCAACAATGCGGAGGGATAACTCAATTTGTTGAGACTTCATTCCCCATGTGATGAGATTTCAGTTGCCTCATTTTTTGAGGATATATCAAGAAGGGTATGAGCACAAGCAGATCTCACCATCATTTCCCTTAGAAGGTGGTTGTTGCTATGGCGTGGTGAAGATAACACCAAAGAAAAAATCACTACCTTCCAGGATGAAGATGATGGAACTAGAACGAGATGCACTCATTCTGTGTCAAGATCAGCTTTTCCACAGATGTGCAGTAAGGTCATCTATGGATGTTACATTGGTTACTGACCTTCACTACATGTTTTACATTGGTTACTGACTTTCACGGAGGATATGACCATTAAGACAAAAACCTTAGTTTGAAACTTTAAGATGAAGAAGGTCAGATTCCCGTGAAGGAAGAAAGAAGAATAGGCGGAGGCCTTTTGTAAAGGAAAGCATGTTATATCAAAAGGTTCAACTATGAAATCGGGGATTTATAGATCTCGTTATTTAGCTGATTTCAAAAAGACATTTATTGCGGTTTGGTTTACCAAAGTCTTGAAACTTATCAAGACATTTATGATGATTTGATAAAGCATGAATTTACGAAGTTGGTTGGAAACATGCAGTCAAATCAAATAATAAATAAACGTGCAAGAAAAGAAACATTTATTTTTAATCAGTGACTGTCAATGACCAGGTTAAAAGTTGGCAAGGGCAAGAGTTACAACTCAGTCTTGGCTTAAATAGAAGATAATTGATCCTATGCAAGGGAAAGATTAGTTTTGTCGGCAGTAGCAGCTTCATAATCAAGCTGCAATGCACGGAGTTTGCTGACTACACTTTCAGCTTTCTGACCAAGTCGGACAGATTCATTGTCAATAGCTTTGACTTTATCCTTGCTCTTTTCCAACGCTTTGTCAAACTTGGCACATTTTTTATCCGTCAATTCAACCTCGGCCAACAGTTTCTTCCGATACTCCAGTAAGTTCTCTTTAGTTCGAGTCCCGATGGAGATAAGATCAAGTTCCTTTTGTTTAGAGGATTCAAGATCTTGAAATCGAACTAAGAGATCATCCTTGGTTTTTTCTTCCTCTTCATAAGAAGGAATGACAGAAGTTATCCTTTCTAATTTACTGGAGAGCTGTTCCCAAAATGTCTGAATAGAGATAAAAAGCGTACGGCTCGATAAAGGAAGATTAGAATAAAGAGGAGTAATTTCCTTGATAAGTCGAGACAGTTCTTTTTGAACCCCAACATCAGACAAAAGTTCATCAAAAGATTTGGCCAGAAGAGCTTGAAGATCATGCATGAGGGTGATGACTTGAGAATCACTGGAGTCATGTTGAGTCGATGAAGAGGTGGCAAAAAAGGATGACTCTTTCCGGCTTACTTCTGACAGCATATTAATCCACGTGTTAAAGTGTAGAGGAGGTGGAGAAGGAATAACAGGAGTTGTTTCAGCCAGTAGGGCCTCCATGTCAATATCTTCATCCGGAATTTCAATCATGACAGCAGTTCCTACTGGCTTATCAGCTATTGGAATTGGAGTGATTGAAGTTAAATGATGAGTGCTAGGATGCATTTCCGGATGAGATTCGAGAACCTGGAGATCACCTGTCAAACTCCTAGTACCGACAAGAATACCTCCTGAATTTCTGTCAACATGCAGCTCCGAATCAGATACATTCACTGGATCGACAGTTGTGAGAATCTCCTGGATAGTCATCGAATAATCAAATTGAGGAGATTTTTCCTGATAAATAAATAAATAAATAAGATACAAGTGTATAGAAGGAAATGACAAGGTCAGTGAAAGTACCAGATTAGAATCTGAAGACATCAAGTCGACCTCAACACTTGCCTCCTTGGTAACCAGAATAGTCTCGACAGGTTTGTTTTTCTATAGGAAATAGAAGGCATATGAGCAAAAGGATGTAACTTGACAGATTAGATTAGATTGTTACCTTGGATTGATTGGAGGGCGAAGTGTTGGAGGAACTAGTCATAACATCCTAGATTTTAGAGCCAGTGGAGACTTTGGCGGCATTAGATGCTGTCACAATTGAAAGACCCTTGACAGATTTTGATTTCTTGGAGAGGGGGTCAGAAGGAGCCGTTTTCTCTTTTCTTTTTCTAGATCCTTTTGACTGAGGATCAGAAATAGAAGCTTTGGCTGGCCGTGAACTCTTCTTGACAGTTTTTGCCACCAAAGGGATTACGGGTTCATCTTCATCATCATCTTCAGGAGCTTCTCCCGACAGTACATCAGACTTAGATTTACCAGGGAGAGGTTTGTCAATAGGAATAGCTGTCAATAACGACGTAAATAAGTTGATTGTCAGCCGAAAGGAAAAGAAAAAATAAGTTATTTGATAAATGAATACCTGAAATACAATTTAGAATTCTTGAATGGAATCCAAAGTCGTCATCAGATTGAAGAAACCGACGAGCGAAGGTAACTGGATTTGGTTTTTCAAAAGGGTCAACATAAGCACTCACGCTGTCCAAGAAGAAAAAGTTACCTCCTTTCGACGGTTTTCCTGGGTGTGAATCAGCTAAACCAAAAGGGGCACAAGGAATAGGCACTGGCTTAGGAAAAGGGGCTTTTAAGCTGTCTAAGTATTCCCTGGTCATATTGGGAATACTCCTATACATGGCAAGCCTTTCAGATTCCTTATTATCATGCTTCCTTTTGGCTTCAACTAAAACACTATTGACATGACGAACCATATCAAATGGTCTCAAGGGATTCCACTTGATTTTATAAAATTTTTCAAAGGCTTGAATTTCTTTTTGAAGTTCACCTTGAGTTTTGGTTGCCGGATCCTGTTTCTGAAGAGGAGAATCATCATTGTTACCCACGGTGTCCTCAATACAACTCAAGCAAGTCTTTAAACTTAGACAGTGGTTGGAGTAGTATTCATCCCACCAGTCAAGAAAGCTTTGAGTAACTCCGTGGAAGGCAGAGATTGAAATAGGTTGTAAGAAAGTCCCACGAACCTTGTCCGCATCACTGATGTCGACAATATGCTCATATGTTGGGGCTTTGGCACCAATAAAATTCTCGTCAGGATTTGACGAATAAGGAGCAGGGATAGCTTGACAAAAGCCGAGCTGACAAGCAACGGTGTTGGGCAAATGGAGGTAGACCCTATGAGTTTTGAAACTAGGACCATTAACAAAAAGAATTTTCTGGCAAAGAAATTTGGTCCAAATGGATTTATTGGATTTCGAGATGGTAGTGCTTAGTTTCGTAAACCATTCTGGACCGTATTTCCGGTCGGAAAAAGGAGAAAAGTTGATCTTTGAAGATGTAGATGAAAGTGAATGAAAATTTTTGAAGTAAAACTTGAAGTTCGCAGTTTCATCTCTTGACAAAGACTCGGCAGACACATAAGTGTCGATTGTCAAATCTGCGGGAGCTTTATATGAAAATTGACGCTCCAAGACTGCATTTAACCATAGTTGGAGAAGCCAAAGGGGCCCTCCTATATTGGTTTTCTTTTTAGACTTGACAGTGTCAACTAGCATGCTCATGCTGTCATTAAGATTGGCTAAGACACATTGTCCTAATGCTACTCTTTTACCAGATGACAAAAGATTGGCTAAAGGAACATATGAAGCGATCAAAGAAGCAGATTTACTACAAAAGACATAAGCACATAGCCAAAGAAACAAAAAGGCTACGTGCTCAGTATCCGTCATAGGATCATGAGCTTCTCCTCTAAAATCTGCTATGTATTTGGAAAAAGAACACTTTGGCACATAGACATCAATTTGATTTTCAATTTCTACCTCAATGCATGGTGGGGCCATCTGGATGAAGGCCAGTAATAGCCGACATGTCAAACAAAGTCGAACCCATCATTCCATAAGGAAAGTGAAAATTATTTGTTGTTCTATTCCAAAAGAAAACTGATGCTCCTATTAAAGAAAAGTCTACCAGTTTAACATGACGAGAAAGTTGAATGAATTCAAAGATTCCAGCTTCCTCCCATACACTGCGTTTTTCAGCCTGAACTCGGTCAAGCCAACTAATGTAAGCATCGAACCGAGTGGCAGGGGGCATTCTTAAAATCCTATTGCTCTTCTTGAAGATATGAATGGGAATAGGAGTAAAAGAGGATAAAATAGCTTCATTTGAGCTAGCGGAAGGAAAGGAACCACGTAAACCCTCAGAAATTTCATTTTTGGCTACAAAAGGACCCAAAAATTCAGCAGGAGGACTTAAAGCAACAGAAGGATCAAGAATAGGGTAAATTACCTTGGATTCTTGCCATAACTCATATTCCTCCAAAAGTGGGTCTTGAACCACCACCCTAGGAGGGACGACTGTAGCATGAGGTACGGAGGTCGGCACCCTGGAAGATGTGGCCGTAGAAAATTGAATGAAGGAAAAAGAAAGGATTTTTAAGAAAGGGTTTTGCGAAGGAAGAAGAAAAGATTTTTCTCTAGAAAAGAGTTTACTAGGGAAGAAGGAAAGATAAAAAGAAGAAAGTCAATACTGATGTGATTACAATTTAAAGGAAAATGAAAGACTTTGGTTCGAATTCCAAGAAACCTGCGGCGTTATGATTATTCCTATTAAGTAGGGATGAAATTAAAGCAAGGTTTAATTAACGGATAAGAACCCAAAATTAAGATGATTGTTGGCGATTTGAAAATTCAAATTTTGCTATTCTTTCGGGCAAAGCCGTCGAAAAGTAAAATTTGGGGGGCATCTGTTAATAGAAGAATTTCAAATTCTTGACAGAAATGGTTCCGACAGGATGACAGAAGAATTGAAGGAAGAATTGTCAGATAACCACTATGAAGAGTCGAATTCAGCAGAATTGACAGATTAGAAAATTGACAAGAGTTGGTATGTCAGACAGATAAAGCCGTCAAGAAAGAAAAATGAGAGATACATTCGTCAAGAGTAAAATTCCCGACGAATACATTGAGCTGAATGACGGAGAAGTCGAAATAGTGACAAAGGTAAAACCTAGCTTTTGACAAAGTTGGTAATAAGAATTGTCAAACGGACAAAGTATAGAAATGGCTAAGTCTTCAAGGCTGACAGCATCAGCAAGATAAGCCGTCAAACAACCAAACCGTGGACAACAAGCAATATTGGCATAAAGCAATTCAAAGGAATGAGCAGTTAGAGAAGTTTGCTTGTCAAATAGTTTGAATCTGAACATAACAAAACTGCCATACAGGTGGCAATTTTAAAGATAGGAAGTTTTCTTTAGGCAGTTATTTTATATGTTTATAAATACTGTTAATCCCGATGTAATGGAGGAGGTTACTTGATGCAACATCCTACATATCTCGATCACACAGCAGATTAAAGGATTATACTCAAGTATTCCCTCCATCCTTTTTCATTTCCAGTTCAATTTACAATACAGTACTGGTTATTTAATTTCCCTTTACATGTTCTTCTTTAACTTCAGCATTCCTTTCACGTTCTTTGTCTAAGTTCTTTTATACGTTCTTTATTTCTTCCCATTTATCTTTCACGTCTTTTACTTGCCTTCTTTTAATTTTCTGCATTTTAAACGCATTCTTTTACTTGTTAACCATTTTAAATCCTGAAATTCATTGCTTTCCTTTAAATTTCCTGTTGTTTATTGCTTTCCTTTAATTTCATGTTCTTTATTTACTTTCTTCTAATTTTCCTGCAACTTACATGTTTTCCTTCAAATCCATGAATTTTTATAAATTCAAGTAGGAAGCCGCTCTTATTTAAGGAAGCAACTTTTCCTGTTAAATTAAAACATCATATAAATATTCCTTCAAGTCCTTGCCAGTATTCACCAGATTTGACTGATTTGTCAAATTCGTACTTGGCAGACACGCATACACATCCTTTGCGAGATTACCGCATAACTCGTCCGTTCCTACACTCATCCGATCTTAGATTATTTGTGACAAAAGGATTTTGGACACCTACCAAAAACCAGCGTCAACAGCCACCAAGTATGACATCAATCGTGGGATACTAGAAATTTCCACTGATTAAACCGCTTAAATGTGCCTAAACTGACCAACCCAATTTTATTACATTTATATTCAAAATATTATACACCTTAACTTACACTTACGTTTTTATATAGTTTTTTTTTCTAGTTTTTATATAGTTTTTTTTAAAACTTTCGAACATTTTTTTATAATTTATATACCATTGTTTAAGCTTTCTATAACTTAATAAGAAAAATTATAAAATTATACATGTAGCACGTCCCGAACAATAATTTTAAATGTATCACGTTCTGAAATAGCATACCAACTAAGTTTACCACCACGTACCAATATAAGGGAATTTAATGTATGTTTAGCTAGTATTTATTTAAATTAAATGTTAACAATTGATTTGTTGTATTCAGTACTTTGTAGCTTATATTGTATGGGTGTATTCCTCTGTGTGACACTAATCTCTTTTTATTTGTGATTTGTATATATTTATGCACTTTTAAGTTTCCCACTTTCTTACTTTTTTGTTAATTTCGTACTTACACGTGCTTAAAAGTTTTATTTATAATAATCTTATTTTGACTATAATTAAGTTTAAATTATTCATAAACATAATGCAATGTCTTAAAAATCAATATAAATTTATACAACAATAATAAAAGATATATAAAGAATTATAAAAAAAATAATGTTTTTTTTTTTCATTTTGTGAAATCACCAAATGATTTCACGCCGCAGCGGCCGCATTACGTATTGCAGTGGCCGCAATGGCCGTAACTACAGTGACTGCAACCGCGACCGCAATTTAGAACCATGCCCGACACAAGCTCAAAACACCTCAGTATGGACTTCATTGCCCACACAATTTGAACAGACCCCTCACCCACTAGCAATGAATCGTTCGCATATTGAAGATGGGAGATTGATACACTTCCCTCCCCGAACTCAAACCCTTTGTATATTCCTTCGGACACTGCCTTAGACACTAGTCCACTCAACCCCTCCGCCACTACCAAAAATAAAAAAGGAGCTAACGGATCCCCTTGTTTTAGTCCTCTCTACTAAGATATTTCTGTTGTAGGGCTTCCATTAACCAGCATGAAGGTCCAACCAAAAATACACACTTTAATCTATTTTCTCCACCTCGCACAAAAGCCCAATCTCTGAAGCATATAGTCTCAGAATGACCAACTCACGGAATCGTAAGCTTTTTTTAAAATCAATTTTGCAAACAAGAAAACTCTTTTTTTTTTCCTATTTGCATAATCCAACACCTCGTTCACCACCACCACCCCATCTAGAATTTGTCTATTTTCCAAGAAAGCAGATTGAGTTCTTGAAATTACCTTTGGCAGCACCTTTTTTAGTCGTTTTGATAAAGCTTTTGCTAGGATTTTGTATAAGCAACCAACCAGCGAGATAGGCCTAAATTCATTGATTGAGTAGGCACACTCCTTCGGAATCAGAATCACAAAAGAACTGATAATCCCCTTTGGAAGCTTGGAGTTTGCATGAAATTCCTTCACAAATCTGCACACCTCCGCTTTGATACATTCCCAAAAATTATTTATAAAGGTGAAATTGAACCCGTCCGGCCCCGGGTTCTTGTCTCCCTCACAATCCCACACGGCCTCTTTGATTTCCTCCTCAGAGAATCGATCCACTAAGATATTATTGTCCTCCTCAGTTAACTTATTGAAATGCACTCCTTCCAAAATAGGTCGTTCCCAACTTGACTCTGAGAATTGATAAGTAAAATGGTTCAGAATCTCTTGTTTTACCTCCTCCACCTCAAACAACCAGTCGTCACTGTTTTGTAAGACCTGAATGTGATTGACCCTTCTCCTTGAATTAATGCACGCGTGGAAGAATCCTGAGTTTTCATCACCCTCCGTTAACCATCTTGATCTAGCCTTCTGAACTAACAGGCTCTCTTTCATTATAGTCTTTTCCCAAAGCTCATTTAGGAGAGACTTTCTTCTGCAAACCTCTGTTTCATCTAGACCAGTTGCTTCAGACTTGAATTCCAGTAACCGAATTTTATCACCTATTCCAGCTATCATTGTGTCAAGATGTCTGAACTCCTCCCTATTCCACCGAACCAGCTCCACCTTAAGGTTTTTTAGTTTCTCCTTCGACACAAAGGCCGCCCAACCCTCCACTTTAATACCCTCCTAAATGTTTTTAACCATGTCACTAAAACCAGGATGTTGTAACCAAAAATTGTTGAAGCGAAAGGGCTTAGGTCCCCAGTTGGAACAAACAGTCTTCAAAATGATCGGACAATGATCCGAAAAATCCCTATACAAAATCCATTGAGAAGAGGCATTCCAAGAGTCCAGCCATTCTTCAGACACCAAAAAGCGATCTAGCCTACTCATGACGGATCCATTTGATTTGAACCAAGAAAACTTCCTTCCATAAGTCGAGATATCGATGAGCTCCATGTCCTCTATAAACTGTGAGAAGCCAAGGATTTCTGTTCTATTTTCCTGAGAAACTGCTCCCTTTCTTTTGCATTGATTCTTAATTGTGTTGAAATCTCCCATAAGGCACCAAGCTCCCCCACCGAAACCCCTCTTCGACATCTTCAAGTCTTCCCATAATTTTCTTTTCTCAACAAATTTACATGAGGAGTAAATGTTAACAAAGAAGCACTTAATTTTCAATGGTCCCCATTCTCCACAAACCCCACAAAAACCCCCTCCTTTGAAAGAGAATAGCATTCTAAAACTCTCCCTGTTCCAAATGCATAACATCCCTCCAGACCTGCCTATTGATGTGCTAACCTCCCTTTCACAAGACGCGTCTCCCCACAAGTACTCACAAAGACTTTCGTCCACTGATTCCAATTTGGTTTCCTGGATTGAAATGAACTCCAGCTTGTTGGATCTGATCAAGTCTTTAATCTTCTTCTTCTTAATCCTCCCCTCCCCACCCCCCCACCCCACCCCCACCCCCACCCCCCTAATATTCGTAGAGCCAATTATCATTTTGACACTACATCCCTCCCATTCGAGGCATCGGTTCTTTGTGCATTTCCCGCTGCCTCCCTATCCCTTGTTTCCATTTCAACAAATTTCTCGATAATGGTGCTCCGAATGACTCTTTCAGTAACTCCTATTGACCTACCAATTTCCCATACCTTCACAACAACCATTTCAGCAGAGTGCCCTCGCAAGCACAAATTACAATTCCTCATGTCAGAGTCAAATTCTAAATCCCCCTGCCTGATAAGACCCGAATGTTGTTGTGATCTTTGTCCTGAATCTCCCTGAGAACGTTCTGCTGTTTCTATCTCCCTATCATATGATATTGAATTTTCCGCACCAATATCAACACTCAGAAGCCCTTGCAAACCAATCTTCGAGCCTGTAGCCTCCCCCACACTGTAACTATGACCCCCCATGCCAAGAGAAATTGGGGAAGAATAGTTTTTAACCTTGGAATTCTCCTTTCTAACTGTTGAGGATTCTGGCTCACGACATATCCTACCTCCATCCTCATCCAAAGCACCCTCCCAGCTAAGATCTTCATTCACCGTTGCTAGATTTCCAATAACTCCTAGACAATTCTCATGGCCTGTACACTTTTTCCATAATGCTACCTCTGCATAATTTCTCCCAGCTTTACTCTTCGTCCACCTTATGCCTTTTGGTTTTTTCTATCTTTTCTTTTTCGTGTTTTCTGCCTTATCCTCCACCACACTTGTACCTAATATCTTTCTATCCGTTGCCTCCAATATCTTCTGGAAGCAATATTTAACACTCACTTCTAGCATACATTCCTTTCTCCTTGATGGACATACCTTCAAATTGCCTTCCTTCGGCCCAATTTCCAAAAAACCCGATTTTTCAAAATGATCCACACCACTAGCTGAAACTGTAACCTTTGGTGGGTTACTTTGTAGCTCCTTTACCACTATTTTGTTACCTTTTTCCTGGCCCAATTGCCCAAAACCAGAAACATCGTTTTTGAAAAGGCCCAAATGACCTTCTGCACCAAATCTGCTTAGGTCAGGACAAGAAGCATATTTTTTGACCAAATTTTCGTACTCCTTTTTGCTATTTCCCTCTGACTCCCTTGTACGCGCAACAACAGGTTCTAAGTTTTCGTACAAGGACTTTTCTGCCCCTATCTCTACAGATTTGACGGCCAAGTAGCCTTTTTCACATTCCCCAATAATTTTCCGACAACCCAAGGAATTAGAAAAAATTTCAACACCACCGCACCAGAAAGTTTGCTCCGTCTCCACCCTCTGACCGCCCGGTTCCGACGTTTCTGAGATCCATGAACCATCGAAACTTATAGCGTCGCTTTCCTCCGAAGAGCTATTGCTGGCCGTTTTGTAAAGGTGGTTCCCCCTTTCTGAAACACTGACTTCCCCACAAAGGTCCTCTGATAACCTGATATTGAACATATGTTGATCAACCTTTACAGTAATGTTTCTGAAGATTGTTTCTGGTGAAGTGGCTAAGATGAGGATCCTTGCAACATCAAGCCTCCTTTTCTTTGATGTATCATCATCCATCTTTATAAAGGTTCCCATCAAACCCGCCAGGGTCCTGAAGCTAACTTCCTCCCAAGCTTGGACTGGTAAGCCCTGGATTTTCAACCACAAAAATCCCTCCCTTGATACCGTTTCGTTGTCCCACGGTCTCAGTTCTTCAAAAAACTGTGCAGAGAGGTCCTCATCTTCCTCCAAAATGACTTTAATATCCACTTCTTCCTTAGTCGTAATCAGAACCAGGTTTCCCCCCATAGGAATATCTTTTAATGGAAAGAAACCACCTTTATCCAACTTCTCCTGCATAGAGAAAATATCCTCCAAACAATACGTCACCCCAACATAACTCCTCTCCAACCACCGTAGCTTGTTTTTGTCTGTAATAAATGAAATTCCTCTCCATTCATTATCCTGTTTAGCCTTGAAGTTATGAAACCTCCTGATGTTTTTGTTTTTTTCACCATCAAAAGAGCCAACTTTGTCTTTTCTGCCACCTTCTTTTACTGCAGCAACAAAGGATGTTCCTTCCCTCGTAATATTACTATTTATTGGGAACAGGAATCTCTGCTTCGCATTTCTTCTTTCATTCAGCTCTCGGTTGAACCTTGGAATGTTAGCTATCATTCTCAAACCCCTTAGCCGAATATTGTTGAGCTTTGCAATTAAACTGTTATGATCGTTGATATCCTTAAAACGGACAAATCTAAACCTATAGCCAGATCTATCCTTCTTTTTTACAATGAATACCTCTTTAACTATTCCCCAATATGCAAATATTCTTCACATATCCCCCATTCCACAGTCATTGGGGAAGTTGGTAAAGAAGATCTTAGTTGTTCCTTTTAGGTATTCTGGAGTTCGATATCTTACTCTGATCCCTTCTCTGTTGGTTGCTCTAGATCTGTTTTCATTATAGTTCAATCTTTGATGGAGATTGTGTGACCAAAATCCCTGCTCCCTTGCAACACCTTTCTCAACCCAACTTCCGCCATAGCTTCTCACACCTCTCTCTCTCATCATATGTGCAACTCTCTTGCAATATCCCAACTTGATGTTTGGGTTTCGGTATTGCTTTCCTTCAAGTCTTTACCATGATGTGAGCTCAGTTTGGTAGCATTCTTGGACCCCCCTAGTAGCAGGTGCAATTTCTTGACTATCAACCTGCACATCTCTAACCTCTAACTTAGTAGAATGGCAATTATTTTGATCCCTAATAAAGAAACTAATCAATTCTTTTATGGTACCCAACCCATCAGAATCAGAACCTTTCAAATTGAACTAATTTGTCAAGTAAATTGCTAAATTCAGTCTATATTAGTTAACTTCTACCTAATTCAAGAAAAAAATTACACTAAATTCCAACAAATGGGGTATCCCAGCTTCATTAAAACCTTATCGAATATAAAATTCACACACTCACCCACAGATACATTCTTACATTATTTTTAGTTCATACAAGGAACTAATGCCTTGTCTTTTATCAAATACCTTTTATTCATACAAGGAACTAATGGCAATTAACATTATTCAGGGGCCAAATTGGATGCACATAATTCGTGACCACATTAAACTGGAGTTGAAAGTTTAATCAAGTTTTCAACAATTGACCACATTAAATCTTAAGCTTGTTCATTCTAAGCAGAGCTTTTGAGGGATACAAGGCATAGCTTAACCAAGGGATTTCACGAAATCGAAATCAAAGAGTGCAGCGGCAGCGGCGAGGGAACACGTACGGCGGCAAGGGTTGCATGAAGCCTTTGTTGCCGTCGCTGGACGCGAACTGTAACACCCTTGGTTACATTAGTAACCCAAAACAAATTGTATAAAAATCCTTTAATACATTTAATTAAAATATGTTAGTCATAAAAATTTTATCAATTATATAAGTCTGGAAAATGTCTCATATTAAATAAAATAGTAATAATGTATCAAAGTAATAAATAATAAATCCATACGTCCAAATAAAAATCCCAAGCCTCAAAACCGGGCGTCTACTAATAAACCCAATGATAAATAAAAATAAAATAAATATGTCTAGCCACAAACGGCTCCTTATTCAAAATAAAATATTAACAAAGCTAGATAATAAACAAGTAGATTCGCTAAGTCTTCAATCCTCTTCAGCTTCAGTGATATCGTCCTCGTGCTCTGAAAACAACACTTTTAATGAGATATAATCCCAGTGAATAAAAAATCAAGTTCTAAAAATATTTTCGCAAATAGTGTTGTTCTCAGTCGGCGCGGTAATCCGGAAAAACATTCATGGTACCCGCTAATTTTTAAAATATTGAATATAATAAACCTCAAAAATAATAATTATATATACATATATATAAAATTAATGTCAAGCATTTAAAGGCACAAACTCATAAACTTAGCAACGATCACATCACATTGCATTTAATCACATTCACCATGCAAACTCTACACAATGCAACTCCACGAACATGACTCGGTGATTGCCAGAATCACTTAACTTGACTCTTTGGTTCCCAGAACCGGTGTGAATCCCAGATCCACTAAGGTCTATGAGCTCATATCCATGCAATGGCGTCCCACTGCCTTCCCCATCCCAGATGGAGGTATCTAATATTCCATCCCAGATGTGAATATTTTAATAATTTGATATCCCATCCCAGATGGTGATATCTCTCATCCTATTCCCGGAATAGAATGTACACCGTCATCCCTTCCCGGAAGGTGATGACCAACTCATGCATAATACAATATGTCATCCCAAATGACTACCAAATGTCATCCCAGATGACTACCAAATATTTTCTCAAACTCCATACATCAATTACATAGACACTATAACATGATTTAAAATGCAAACACAACCATAACATATAAGTCCTTAATATAATTTGTGCTTGTTATAGTACATGAATTCACTTACAGGTGCATGGCATAAGTGTATCAATAGAAATCATCTAATATCAAACATAAATAATGTTATGTCACTGCAGTAAGGTTATGCACGGTACAAAATTTGGGCCTTTATTTAGCTATTTTTTTTTTATTTTATTGCATCAAACATTAATAGAATAACAAGAAAATTACACTCACTAAATCAATTCATCAAGTGACGTGAAAATATTTCAAGATTCCAGATACAAATCATGTACTCTAAAATCTTAATTTTCGTAATTAAACAAATCTATATGACAGCTTCAAATCAATTGTACCATGAAAGTGTGAGAAAAAGTATTTTTACTCACCTCTTGAAGACCTCCAATGTGCTCTAAAAGTTAAGTATGATAAGGATTTGTATTTTTCTAAAAATTCTCCTCCCGTTTAGTGACGTTCTTGGATCTATGTTGTTATGATTACACTGCCGTCGAAGAAAGCTCTCCTTCGCTACCCTCTGCGGCGCGCAGTCACTAGGGAAATATTTAAGTGTTGTGCATTAGGCACAGTAACTAGCGCTTCTTTAGGTTTTTGTGATTTCCTTTTCCCCTTTTTTTTTTTTTAACTTGTGAATTGCTTGGGCTTAACGCCCCTGCTTCAGAATTTTTTTTTTATTTATATATTTATACACACACACACACACACACACACACACACACACACATATATATATATATATATATAATTTTGCATTCTTTATAATAGTTAATAAATTTCAATAAATCATTATACTATCACTTATTTACACTAAATCTCTTATTTATATTTTATTAGCACTATACTTTTTAATAACTTAATAGTACTATTATTATTTTATTTATATTTTTTTTTTCAAATTAATTATGTTAGAATTTTGGGATGTTACATTTTCTCCCCTCCTTAATGAATTTCGTCCCCGAAATTCTCACGTCTCACCCAAACTACACAACATTAAAGATAATGCAATACCAAGTTATGTACCTGTGCCGAAAAGATCTGGATGATGTTGTCTAACATCTTCCTCAAGTTCCCAGGTAGCTTCCTCTGGAGTCAACCCTTCCCAAATCACTTTCACCAATGGGATCATCTTGTTCCTCAAAGTTTTTGTGCTCTTGTCAATGATCTGAATAGGTCTGGGCTTAAAGATTAAATTATTCTTCAATTGTATTGACTCAGGAGCTATCACGTGTGAAATATCTGGTACGTACTTCCGGAGTTGAGACACATGGAAGACGTCATGGAGGTTCGACAACTGTGGTGGAAGAGCCAATTGGTAAGCAAATGGCCCGACTTTTTTTAGGATTTGAAACGGACCCATGAAACGAGGGTTGAGCTTTTGACTTTCATTGACCTCCCCACCCCAGTCTTAGGAGTGACTCTCAAGAATACATGTTCCTCTTCCTGAAATTCTAAAGGCTTCCTTCTCTTGTCGGCATAACTCTTTTGCCTACTCAGGCAAAGTGCATCCTTTCCCTAATGACTTTAATCCTCTCGGTGGTCTCCTGGACTAATTCTGGTCCTAGCAGGGTCTTCTCACCCACCTCACACCAACATAAAGGGGACCTACACTTCCTCCCATAAAGAGCTTCGTAGGGTGCCATGCCGATGCTAGCATGATAACTGTTGTTATAAGCAAACTCTATAAGAGGTAGAAATTTATCCCAACCCTCACCTTCATCTAAAACGCAAGCTCTAAGCATGTCCTCAAGGGTCTGAATGGTCCTCTCCGACTGACCATCCGTTTGGGGATGATAGGTTGTGCTAAAACTCAACTTAGAACCAAAAGCCTGTTGGAAAGCCCTCCAGAATCTAGAGGTAAACCGTGGGTCCCTATCTGACACTATAGAGGTAGGTATGCCATGAAGCCTTACTACCTCCCTAATGTATAAGTCAGCTAACTTACTCAAACTATATGTTGCCTTAATTGGCAAGAAGTGAGCAGACTTGGTCAACCTATCCACAATTACCCATATGGCATCTAATCCCAAACGAGTCCTAGGTAACCCCACCACAAAATCCATAGAAATCCTCTCCCATTTCCATTGAGGAATTTCTAAAGGCTGCAACAAACCCGAAGGTCTCTGATGTTCTATCTTAACCTTTTGACATACTAGACACTTGGCTACAAAGCTAGCCACATCCCGTTTCATTCCTGGCCACCAATACATCTTCTTTAGATCTTGGTACATCTTGGTTATCCCTGGATGTATGGTGAACTTCCCCTTATGCGCTTCCTCTAAAACTTTCTCTCTAAGGCTCCCCTCCTTAGGGACAAAGGTCCTATTCTTAAACTTCACTAGCCCATCGACAGACAACTCATAACCCTCTTGTCCCAACCGAGACTACAACTCTTGGTCTAAAAGTTGTTCCCGCCTAACCTCGTCTCTAAGGTCACTATTAATTTCCAACCTATTCAACTTCAAGCTTAGAGCACTAAGAGATACATCTAGATTCATGTCTCTGAACTCCTCTAACATATTCATCTCTTGGACCATTAAATTAGACACATGTAAGGTTTTCCTACTGAGTGCATCAGTCACCACATTGGCTTTCCCTGGATGGTACTTCAACTCAGAATCATAGTCCTTAAGAAATTTCATCCACCTCCTTTGCCTCATATTCAATTCCTTTTGGTCAAACAAATACTTAAGGCTCTTATGATCACTAAAAACCTCAAACTTTGAACCATACAAATAATGCCTCCAAATCTTAAGAGCAAGGACTACTGCTGCTAACTCAAGGTCATGAGTAGGGTAATTCACCTCATGTGTCCTAAGCTGTCTAGATGCATAAGCAACTACCTTGCCTTCCTGCATCAACACACAACCTAAACCATTCTTAGAAGCGTCACAATATACCACAAAACTCACTGAGTGATATGGAATGGTTAAGACCGGTGATGACACCATTCTCCTCTTAAGCTCCTCAAAATTCTCTTCGCATTCCTTATCCCACTCGAAAGATTTTCCTTTCCTAGTCAACTTGGTAAGAGGTAAAGCTAGCCTAGAGAACCCTCCTATGAATTTCCTATAGTAACTTGCCAGCCCTAGGAAACTCCTCACTTCCGTCACTGACTTAGGTTGCTCCCACCCAAGCACTGCATCAACCTTACTAGAGTCAACCGCTACACCACTCCTAGATATGGTATGTCCTAAAAACTTCACCTCGTCAAGCTAAAATTCACACTTTTTTGGCTTTGCATATAGTCGCTCTTCCCTCAGAATCTGTAACACTGACCTCAAATGCTCCTCATGATCCTCTGGTGTCCTAGAGTATATCAAAATATTATCTATGAACACCACCACAAATCTATCCAAGAATGGCCTAAGGATCTGATTCATGTAGTCCATAAAAACGGCTGGGGCATTGGTCACACCAAAGGGCATCACTACATACTCATAGTGCCCATACCTTGTCTAAAGGCTGTCTTAGGAATGTCCTCATTCTTGACTCTAATCTAATGGTACCCCGATCTTAGATCTATTTTGGAAAACACTGACGCTCCCCTCAACTGGTCTAGGAGGTCATCTATCCTAGGCAAAGGGTATTTATTCTTGATGGCCACTTTGTTCAACTGCCTATAGCCAACACATAGCCTCATGCTCCCATCCTTCTTTTTCACCAGTAGGACAGGTGCTCCCCAAGGTGACACACTAGGCTTAATAAACCCCTTCCCTAGAATCTCCTCTAACTGTTTCTTAAGCTCGCTCAACTCTAAAGGTGCCATTCTATAAGGCGCTACCAATACTGGTCCACTCCCTGACACTAGATCTATGTTAAACTCAACTTCCCTATTCGGAGGCAAGCTAGAGACATCCTTAGGGAAAACATCCTGGAACTCACACACCACAGGTATAGCCGTCACATCACGGTCAGCCTCTATCTTAGCAGAGAATAAGAGTATATATCCTTGAGCTCCCTCAACTAAGCACTTATGACAAGCAACAACAGAAACAATAGAACTGGGTACGTGGAAAATCATTAGACATTGGATGTGAAGAGATAAGGATATTTTTGTCAGAATGCTTATGGCAATGAGTCTAGATGCCAATAAGTCAATACCAAGAATAACATACAATACATAGATAACAATAAGGTTGATGTCATAAGGAGTGTCTTGACGCACAAGGAAACAATTTAAGCAACCAATGGAAGAACAAGAATATCCCTATAGGAGTAGAAACCTATGACCCAAAGGACAAATGAAAGATTGGCATATCCAAATTTTCACACATAAAGGATGTATCAAGGGATGCGTTGCTCCTAAATTAAACAACATAATAATTTATTTATTTTTTTCTTAACGAGTAGAAGAAATTCAACCTCCTTCGGATCTAAGCTTTCTCATAATGATGGTGAATTGTTCTTCTTGAATTCGAAAAGGCCCACGTGTTAAGGGTCCTAAGTTGCCACCACTTCATTAGTGACTGGCCTCCATTCCCCTTCAGTTGACGGCGTGTCTCCGTCTGCCCTTGCATAGCTTTGGCCATACAATCCAGAGCTGTTGTAAGTGCAACATTCGTCCCTCGCCTATTAGTCGCCATAAATATGCTCACTACCAATGAAATACTGGGTTGATCAGGTCCAATATCCCAAAGAATAACGTGCAGCATCTATAACTCTAACAAGCATCCTACGCGCCCAAGTTTTATTTTAGAAAAAGCCCCATTACCACAGTCCGATTTAGAATCGAACTGCTCTGATACCATAAATGTAACACCCTTCGTTACATTAGTAACCCAAAACAAATTGTATAAAAATCCTTTAATACATTTAATTAAAATATGTTAGTCATAAAAATTTTATCAATTATATAAGTCTGGAAAATCTCTCATATTAAATAAAATAGTAATAATGTATCAAAGTAATAAATAATAAATCCATACGTCCAAATAAAAATCCCAAGCCTCAAAACCGGGCGTCTACTAATAAACCCAATGATAAATAAAAATAAAATAAATATGTCTAGCCACAAACGGCTCCTTATTCAAAATAAAATATTAACAAAGCTAGATAATAAATAAGTAGATTCGCTAAGTCTTCAATCCTCTTCAGCTTCAGTGATATCGTCCTCGTGCTCTGAAAACAATACTTTTAATGAGATATAATCCCAGTGAATAAAAAATCAAGTTCTAAAAATATTTTCGCAAATAGTGTTGTTCTCAGTAGCATGTAATCCGGAAAAACATTCATGGTACCCGCTAATTTTTAAAATATTGAATATAATAAACCTCAAAAATAATAATTATATATACATATATATAAAATTAATGTCAAGCATTTAAAGGCACAAACTCATAAACTTAGCAACGGTCACATCACATTGCATTTAATCACATTCACCATGCAAACTCTACAAATGCAACTCCACGAACATGACTCGGTGATTACCAGAATCACTTAACTTGACTCTTTGGTTCCCAGAACCGGTGTGAATCCCAGATCCACTAAGGTCTATGAGCTCATATCCATGCAATGGCGTCCCACTGCCTTCCCCATCCCAGATGGAGGTATCTAATATTCCATCCCATATGTGAATATTTTAATAATTTGATATCCCATCCCAGATGGTGATATCTCTCATCCTATTCCCGGAATAGAATGTACACCATCATCCCTTCCCGGAAGGTGATGACCAACTCATGCATAATACAATATGTCATCCCAAATGACTACCAAATGTCATCCCAGATGACTACCAAATATTTTCTCAAACTCCATACATCAATTACATAGACACTATAACATGATTTAAAATGCAAACACAACCATAACATATAAGTCCTTAATATAATTTGTGCTTGTTATAGTACATGAATTCACTTACAGGTGCATGGCATAAGTGCATCAATAGAAATCATCTAATATCAAACATAAATAATGTTATGTCACTGCAGTAAGGTTATGCACGGTACAAAATTTGGGCCTTTATTTAGCTATTTATTTTTTTATTTATTAATTTATTGCATCAAACATTAATAGAATAACAAGAAAATTACACTCACTAAATCAATTCATCAAGTGACGTGAAAATATTTCAAGATTCCAGATACAAATCATGTACTCTAAAATCTTAATTTTCGTAATTAAACAAATCTATATGACAGCTTCAAATCAATTGTACCATGAAAGTGTGAGAAAAAGTATTTTTACTCACCTCTTGAAGACCTCCAATGTGCTCTAAAAATTAAGTATGATAAGGATTTGTATTTTTCTAAAAATTCTCCTCCCGTTTAGTGACGTTCTTGGATCTATGTTGTTATGATTACACTGCCGTCGAAGAAAGCTCTCCTTCGCTACCCTTTGCGGCACGCAGTCACTAGGGAAATATTTAAGTGTTGTGCATTAGGCACAGTAACTAGCGCTTCTTTAGGTTTTTGTGATTTCCTTTTCCCTTTTTTTTTTTTTTAACTTGTGAATTGCTTGGGCTTAACGCCCCTGCTTCAGAATTTTTTTTTATTTATTTATATATTTATATACACACACACACACACACATATATATATATATATATAATTTTGCATTCTTTATAATAGTTAATAAATTTCAATAAATCATTATACTATCACTTATTTACACTAAATCTCTTATTTATATTTTATTAGCACTATACTTTTTAATAACTTAATAGTACTATTATTATTTTATTTATATTTTTTTTTCAAATTAATTATGTTAGAATTTTGGGATGTTACACGAACGAGGGAGACAGCCGACGCAGTGGACACGAGGTGGTGGTACTGCGTGCAACGACGACGCAGTAGAAGGTGCGGTGGTGGGAGACAGTCGCGACTCGCGAGCAGGTACTTGAAGCGGTGGAGACACAGTGGAAGAGGATTGGTGGTGTGTGGAAGAAAGAGAAGCGGTGACGTAGGCGCGACGGTCGTCGTGGGAGTAAGAAGGTGGCGAGTGGGGCGTGGCGTCGTCGGTGGAAGAAGAAGAAGATGCAGCGAAGTGGGGTATATGTGAAACCAGTAGCTTATTTTTGCGTGGGAGATTGAGGGATTAGACCTAGTGAGGTAAATTTGAGAGCGAGGGAAAAAATTCGCGTAGGAGGGAACAGTTTAATTTTAGGGAAAGAATTAATACTTAGGTTTAGGAATAGATAACGCTACTTAAAAGAAGTGTTATCTATTGGTATACCTAATATAGCGCTTTCTTAAGCAAGCGCTATCTATTGCTATCCATCAGGAATAGATAGCGCTTCATTAAGAAAGCGCTATCTTAGGTATAACAATAGACAACACTTCCTTAAGGAAGTGCTATTAAAGGTCTTCCACCTCTTTTTAAAAAGCGTTTCTTATTAAAACGCTATTGAAAGTGCGCTATTTATTTTATAATCTGGCGTAGTGTTTCTCCCACCTGAGGTATATGTAGCTAACTCTAGGACCACGAAACAAACACTCTCCCTAACTCCACAAATCTTCCACGCACCAAACAGGTACCTCCGATGCTCCGAAAATTCACCTGAACATGTGAACACGAAGCAGACAATGTCGGTAACCCTAATTCGAAAGCGGAACATAAAACCGAAAACCGAACAAAGAGAAAACCTTAATATCGTCACCGATGACATGTCGACATGAAAAGAGTATTGGGCTTACCTTAGCCCTTGCAAGAAACAGAAGATAGGGTTATGAAGATGATGTTGCAACAAACTCGATAATGTAGTCGGTTTTGCGTAATGATGATCTGTTAGGTAGCACATGGCTTCGAAAGTTTGACAACTCCCTGCCTCTAAGTTTCACTATCTGCCTCTGTTTCACGAAGTGGGTGAAAGTGAAAACACTTTCACCTGCTTCTCTTTTATTTTTGCAACATCAGATGCGCACGCTCTAGCATGGGAGACCTCTATGCTTGAGCGTGTTAACGCTCTAGCATGGGCTCTTCCACGCTTAAGTGTGGTGCTGGTCCAAGTTCTTCATCGTAAAGCAACCTCGCCATGTGTTCTGCACCACTTACCACATCTTGACACGTGTAGTCACATGTCTGGGGAGCTTGGATGCTCTAGCATGGGCATTTGCACGCTTGAGTATGCCTTGCTGCCTCATGCGTTCATCCGATTCGAAGCTGATCGACCGTGTATCATTCAAACAAGCTTTCAATCTTTTAAACCTACATCTTCAGCACTTTACCAAGGTTCTAAAACATGGATGTTACAATAAGTCAATATTGATGATTCATATTGATGTTATTGAAGGACCAGAAAAATATTCTTTAATATAATGAGTTATCTTGTGTCTTATGCTCTTAATGCAAGTTAATTATATAAGACAATGTTTTTAAAATCTAACTAGTAATTGAACTGGTGAATGCACTATTTCAAGGTTTAAATGGTCTAACCGTGGTTGAACCGTGATAGAAGCAGTAATGATTAAATAATGAATTTTAAATTTCACTATGAAAAAAAGTTATTTTAGCGACCAAATTTAGGGATCACACTTAGTCGGTAACTATGGAAATTCGGTCGCTAACTATGAAAATTTGGTCACTAACTCGGTAGCTAAATGGTTTAGCGACCACCAAATGATTTAGTGACTATATTTTTAGCGACTACCAAATTCTGTAGCTAAATATGAAATTCGGTCACTAAAAGGTTTAGTGACCGATTTTTCATATTTAGTAACCGAATTTGGTGGTCACTAAATAACTCTTTTTTGTGGTGTTTTTGATATAATATTAAATGATATTTACATAAATTAAAATTCTAATTTTTAAAAAAAATATAAAATACTTTGTTTAAGTTAATGAATTTACAAGTAAAACTCTTGTATTTGCTCCAAAATGTGTAACAAAAAAAATTTCAAGGGAGCTTCAACCCAAAACTCCCTTATATGATTTTTCGTCCAACTATCATAAAAAAATAAAAACTAAACTTGAGCTGGTTTAGACCCATTCTACGTTAAAAAAGAATTAAAATAAAAAGTAAAAATCTAGGTTGGACCCAAACCATTTGTGTAAAAAAAAAAAAAAAAAAAACCCTAGCTTCTTCTTTTCACATAAGCCCAATCCTCGTACCTACCTTTTTGCAACTCATCTGTCGCCCCCACTTTATAACTCATCCTCCTCTGCTCCCATCTCTATAACTCATCCCCTCTCAAAAGTTGGAGGAGGCGAAGACACAAGCGCCATAGGTTGAAGCAGCAGCAAAATACGTTATTAAAAGTAGCTATAGGTTATCGGATATTTGTTAAAATTTCATGTAACAATAAAAAGATAGAATATACTGCAAAATATTATCGATGGGGACACAATATAATATATCAAAATGGGACATCAAATCCATGTTCATGCCTATTCATCAAAGATAATAGTCAAACAAACGGAATTCATAGATAAAGTAACATTTATTGACCCAAACACTAGAACAGGACGGTTAAAAATTGTAAGGGACAGGTCAAGATTAGACTTTACAAAAACCAGGAAAGTCCTACATATATACGTGTACATTCTAGAAAACGTACCAAAAGTATAAGAAAATATAGTGGCAAAACTGTAATCTAATGGTTCATACATCATACAAATTTATTTATGTCTTAAGTTTCTGACTCCAACCCTAAGAAAAGTGGGGTGGGAGACATGTTTCTGTACAATCATTAACCGTAGATGGATTAATGTCAAACTGAACCACAGATCGGAGATCATCCCAGTTCTCACTTGCAAATACATCCTCCACATTCTGATTCCAAAAACTTGGGTAAGAGTAAGACACAGTTGATGGAGCCTGAGCTATCTGATTCAGAATCAAGTGTTTCCTATCATCAACCTGTTTCCTTTCAATTTGTGGCATGAAAGTCAAATATGGCTTGCAGTTGACGTCAGAATCTAAGCTGCTTGTGTTAGAACATGTAGAAAAATCTATTTCGTTTGGTTTGGTTACTGCTGCAGAGTTTTTCAAATTTGGTGTGTACTTTTTGCAAGATGGGATGCGTTTGAATATCCTGCAGAGCGTCCACACTTCCTGCAAAACACATAAAGGGCATAGAAACAATGACACTTCAATGGTTTCCAATTCTGATTGGTTTGTCCCGAAAAAGAAAATTTCTTCTGTTTTGTATTTATCATGACAGTTGCGTACAACCAGAAAGTTAGTATTCAACGGAGTTGACTTGGTTATATATTATATGCATAAAGTTCATGATATGGGACAAAGAAGAAATAAATGCAATTCATTTCATGGGAAGTTCTTTCCATCTATATATCCTCAGGAAGAATTTGTCTTCCTCCAATAATATCTTTACCGGTCAACTTTTGAAAATCTCAACAAATATGCAAATATCGTCCTTCATTTAATGGTTAATATGGTAGATGGTGTTTTATGGAAGAATAAAACAAAGAAGAAGAAAGAGACCCTTGAAGAAGCACATTACTGGGAGAATATATATTGTTAGTTTATATTTTTTATTCTTGTTTGTTTTTGTTTTCCTCTTCGATACTTCTACCTTCATGAGTTGTCCAGCATTAACATATAGATGTTATGAAATTATATTAACTTGTCCCGTTTTTAGTATGAGTTGAATCTTGTCCCGTTTTTAGGATAAAACTTTTTGTGTTATTATTTAATTATATTTAGATGTACATTCTGAAAAGAGTTTGACCTTTCAAATAATTGTTATGAATCTTATGGTAATCAATTTCTTTTATATATATGATAATAATAATAATGTAGAAAAGCACTAAGGTAGATTTTAATCACCATGAATGATTGTTTAGAATTAAATTTTAACTCAATTCACACTTCATTTTACTCCCTCCAAAATATAAGAAATAAATAGATACTTTTTTTTTCTCCAAAATATAAAAAACATATATAAATTTTCACACATATTAAATGTTAATTTTCAATCTTGCCCTTATTAATTACTGTCATTAATCATAGGCCACCAGAATATTAATTAAAATTAGAAAAGGTGTTTTTGAAAATTTATATGAGTATTGATTACAGTTAACTCATTCCAATACATTTCCTTGGTCCGTGTATTTTAGGGTTTTGTTTCTTATATTATGGACCAGAGGGAGTAATATTTTAGAAAAATGAAAGAAAAATAAAGGATCCTGGCATCTTGACAATAATATAAATATGGCTAAACCTTTATTTTGGTCCCTTATCTTTATTTTAGTTTTCATTTTGGTCCCTTATATTTTTTCTTGGTCAATTTGGTCCTTATCTTTCAACCGTTAGCCTATTTTGGTCCCTTTCGTCAGTCGCCGGAATCTGGGTTTTAGAGAGAGAAAATCCCGTTTTCTCTCTCTCACTTCCTCCTTCTTCCTCCTTCCTCTCCCCTTCATTAAATCTCATTGATGTTGTCATTATTTCATGGAGGAAGAAGGAGGAGAAAGGGAGAAGGAGGAAGAAGGAGGAAGGAGGAAGGGGAACCAGACGAAGAAAGAAGGAAGAAAGGAGGAAGAAGGAATGGGAGAGATCGAGAGAGAAAACGAGATTTTCTCTCTCTAAAATCCAGATTCCGGCGGCGGTTTCCGGCGATGGCGGCGGTTTCCGGCGATGGCGGCGGTTTCCGGTGGCTCACGGCGGATACCTAACGTCGTCCGTGCAAAACTGACGGAAGGAACCAAAATGAAAACTAAATAAAAGATAAGGGACAAAAATGACAAAAAAAGAAGAAGATAAAAGACCAAAATGAAAATCAAAATAAAGATACCAAAATACTAATTTATCGTATAAATATTCTCCACAACTGGCAGATAACTTGTCCTTACATGTGAAGGTCAATTGTTTACACGTGTATGAAATATATTCTAGAATATTATTGAGAGGGATCAAAGTTAAAAATTCATTTATATATATTAATAAGGATTTTAATACACAGCGTGGTTGAGTCCTGTAGAAAAATAATTGGTTTGTGTGCATCATATATATCATAATATGGAGTGTGAGCGTGAATCTAGAATAATTTATAATTTATATTATCCAATTATATTTAAGAACAAGTTTCTGACCAAATTATATCTCAGCATTTTAATAATATATGTTCACCCTTGATTTGTCGTATATACGGATCTAGATTTTGTATTCTTCATTTTTTTAAACAACATAAAAGAAAGATATTTTGAGGATATTATAGTGCATGTCATAGAATAAAAGAAGATATATAATTGACTTACAGCTTCTTGAACGTCATTGATAGCATTAGCGTGTAGATTATTATTATTGTTGGTTTTCCCATTGGGAGGAAGGCGAAACTCGTGCATCATCCAATCAGTTTTGGTGCCTTTCCCAGCACTTCCACGGTAGTAGACCAAAGATTTCTTGAGGCCAATGCATTGATCATCATTTTGTTCTTTAACACAATATATGGGCTTGTCAATCCCTGTGGCTTTCCAGAATCCAGACCTTGTCACCCTGTTAGGTCTTAAGCTGTTCCTGTATTTTCTACCTCTTTTGCAGAAGAAGTACCATTCTTTGTCTCCCAGTGAATTCAGTTCTTTATGCATTACCATAAAGTAGTTACAAAACAAACAAGCTTTAGGTAAGAAACAATGAATTAATAACAAATACTGTAAAAAATTATTCAGAGTAGAATTTTTTTATAAGCAAAATTTATTTATTAAAAAGAGTAGTATAAGAAATACTCTTGCTCTTGCTGCCCATAAAAAAAGCTCAGACTAGAGTTATGATTTATGCATATACCAATTGCCTCTTTCTTCCTTTTCAATTTGAAATTTATTGAATAATACTATTGAAATTAACTTGAATTTCTTGCTCGTTCTTCTCATGAAAACTTTACAAAAAATTAAAATAGCAACTATAAGTATAAACCAGAAATTAACCATCTAATTAGCCTTTTCTTATTGATATAATAATTAAGATTTGGCTGAAAATATATCTGCAGAAGCTGAGAAAAATAGAAATATACGTTTCAATATATACAACAAGTACAAAGTAAATTAAAAGTGGAAGCAGAATCTCACTTGGAAGATCCCATGGATCGTGTTTGTAGATGTCAACTTGTTTAATGAGTTCAATTCGAAGAGGCTTCTTCTCCACCTTCCGCAGCAGATAAAACCCAACAAGTTCTTCATCTGTTGGATGGAATCTAAAACCAGGAAGCACAACTTCTTCTTCCTTCTTGTTATCATCAGAGCTAGGTAATTTAGCCATATCCATAATTTTAGTTTTCTTTGTAAATATTAGTTTCCCACTTAGCCACACCAAAGTCTCAGATTTTATAGGAAGCTCGAGGTGTAATTAATTGTCCACCTTTTCACGTATTTTTTTTATTATTTTTTGTGATATTTTTCTGTTTTATCATTGTATATGTTGAATGTTGGCGGCTGAAGTCAAGTCAAGCTACATACATATATATATATATATATATATATATATATATATATATATAGTAAAGGGTGCAAGGGGTCCTCAAAAGAACATCAGATATTAAATAGCCATTGAAGGTGAAAGGAAAATGAAATAGGAATTTTTGAAACGAAGTGATCTTTCATTGCCTCACCATTCAGGAAAGTCTACAGAGTGGGCACCGTTTTGACTATTAGACATATGAATGAATGTAATGTAACAAAGTGTCAATTAAGGAAAAAGTCAAGACGAAAATAGAAAAGGAAAATTGTATATGTAAAGGAGATTTCAAGGACATCAATATTGTTGTAGAAAAATTTCGAAGGATTTATCACCCTCCCCCCATAAACAAAAACTAAAGGCTAACTTCAAGAAAAAAAGGTTTATCGAAAAAATTGCCTTTCATATAGGAAATGATACAACCTTTATACTAAATTTCATGAGATGCTACATTAATTTTATTAGGTATAACTTTTATTCTATTTTAATTAATTATATTTTCATTTTTACATGTAATTAAATTATTCATTTTTTATATGTCTAATTAATTTTATTTTTTACTTTTATATTATTTCGATTTAACATATTTTACAATCACATCAATTAATTATAGTATTCATTTTATATTATTTTAATTTAGTATATTCCATAATCAAATATCCCATAATCACATTTTCCTTTTCTCCATAAATATATATATTTTAAATTTTTAATGCACTGAGTATTTTAATTTTTATTTAAAAGTTTTTATTCTTATTCCTAATGTAAACTTTTTTTTTGAAAGGCCAAAACTTATATAATTTAAATATTTGACTAATGAATCTCTTATTAAGCATTATTTCAAATTCGAGTCTTGTATATAATTAAAATAGGTATTTGGAGAGCTTTATCTCTTTAAATGAGTCTTCAAACTCTACTCTACTTAGATTGGTTGATCTCACAAGGGAAAAGAGTTCTCACTTTTAAAGGAAGTTATTTTCCTATCTTCGAGTTTTTGTCACCATTTAATTAACTTTGACCCTTTAATTTTAAAATAGTCTTTTAGTAAACATAACTCTCTTTTTTTTTTTTGGATATTTGACAAAAGAAGCTAGTGTATTCATTCGAGAACACTAAATTGAAAAAAATGTATAAATTGCATTTTGTTATGAAATGAACGAAACATAATAGCAGGATATTATAAACTAAGAAGAATAGAGAAGGGAGTAAGAGAGAAGAGAGGAGAGAGTGAGAGAGTCTTTGTATCATACTCTTAAAAAACCCAGTGGGAAAAAATCCCAGTGAAGGAAAAAGAGTATAATATCATTTATATGAGGCCTAGCTTATTAAAAACCTTATCAAAGAAAACCATGTTGGACAAAACCTTGATTAAGGGAAAAAGAGTACATTTTTCTCCCCCTGTTAGAAAGATCACTTAAGAATATGAATTCCAACATTCTGATTTTCTCCCCTGAAGCATTTTGAAGCAATATTCTTCTCTCTGACACCTTTGACATATCCTCCTTTCAATTGAGCTTTGCATGACAATAGTTTCTTCAATTGGAATCACAAGATTCTTGATCGAGATGAATCATAACAAGAAACATTAACGACTTCATCAACTTCATCTGGATGAGAGAAATACCTCTACATTTGCAAGATTAATTAGCAATATGCGTCATGAAAATTATTATATCAAGCCATGTAATATTTAGCAGGTGAAGGATATGGTGCACCACCCACCAAAGTGGTATAGTGGTACACCATCCAAGTGGTGCAATCTGATTGGTTCACATTGCCACTTGGGTAAATCCTGGTCAAAGACTCTTGCATCTTATCTATTTGCAAAAAAAAGGATACCGTATTTTTTTTATATTAATAAACTTTATTTTATTAAATAATTTATTAATTGAAATGATTCTTTTTAATACCTTTCTTGATCTTGTCGCACATAAAGGGGGAGGGGAAAGGGAAGGTTGAGATCCGGCAACCACCTTCCACCGCGCCACCCCATCTTGTCCCACCACACCACTTTCACCGTTGTGATTGGCGTGCCACCACCGATCCTCTTTTTTCAATTTTCTTCTCTCCCTTCCTCGTTCTCCCCTCCTCCACCCCGCCACCAGCGTGTTGTTCTATTCATCAGATCTGTCGTGAGCTCCACCCATCACCACCGCGAGATCCATCGCACGTACCTGCGCTCTTCCCACCTCAGTCCAGATCTGCCCACGATGCTTTCTGCAATGCGGCTCAGATTCGTACACCACAGTCGTCCTTCCCTGCCGTCACGCCATCATCCCGTTGACACCCTCCATCCTTAGTCCAGTCGTGTCCTCCCTGTTCGTGCCGTCGACAGTCGTGAGCGGCTACCCAACCACCGCATCATAACAGCTCCAGATCGAAACCACCGTCGCGCGGCGCAACCCAGGACCACCTATCTTACGAAGACGACCGGAGATGAACCAAGCACGACGAAGATGAACTGCGCCACTGCCATTACCCCAACAAGCTACAAGCACCGCAGCTCCATGAGAGGGGGATGAAACAAAAAATTAGCACAGCAAAAAAAAAATTGTTGAATAAAACTTTTGTGCTAATTAGAAAAGACCTGTGTTTTTTATTTTTTTCAATTAAAAAAACTTTTTTAATAAAGATAAAATTTGCAAATACAAAGAGTATACGTATTATATTGAAATATACTGTATATCTATACTTTGACTATACTAAAGTTCAACCCTATATTTTGAATATTTGACCAACCCATGTGACAAATTGATTGGATCAAATTTTGCCACATGGGTGGTGCACCACTGCACCACTTTGGTGGGTGATGCATCCTAGACAAAACTTATTTAGCAACATGTGTGTGTGCTTCTCTAACAATAAGGTATGGTCTTCAGGATCAATATATTCGTTATCTTCTTTAAATCCAGCTATCGAACTATAGTGGCGTACCCAACAGATATAGTTTATCGTGATTCATTTAATAACTAGTTCTTTATAATTTGTTACACCAAAAAATCCATTTCCTAAATGGTCGATCTACTGGTCGAGATAAAATTTGTCCTTTAAAATATTTTATAATTCCAATTCCAATAGAATCATTCTTATCTTCAATAGTTTGGAATAACTAGTTATTCCAATAATATTCGAATCATCAAAACTCTAAATTGTTATAGTTAGGGGTGAGAATAGGCCAGGCCAGGTTAGGCTTTGATTAAATAGGCCTGGCCTATTTGAAAAATTAGAAGCATAAGCCTGACCTGTTACCTGTAAAAGTTTTTTTTTAAGTCTGACCTGACCTTTTTAAAAGTCTGGCCTGACCTGTTAGCCTTTTTAAAAGCCTATTTTATAATAAGGTACCCAATGGGGCTTCTTAATTACTCACCCAATATTTTAATCATCTACTTACTCTCTATTTATAGAATGATGGTCTGCTTCACATGTATACTTTTAGCAATGTGGGACTAACTCTATATCTGATAAGGCATGACATCTATGCAACTATGGAGCCAAGCAAGTGAAGGAACGAAACCACACAATCAGCAATTTCAATCCATAAGAATCTGATATTGGTTTCATCTTTCATGAGTCTAGAAACGTCAAGCATAGGAGTAGTGGAGTCTTTTTACCATTCTCAAAAGAATGAAACTCCTTTCAAGGCTCTTTTGCATTGAGGGCTCTTCCTAAGTTGGCAATTGCCTCTGTTAGTCCCACATCTTTCAAAGTATACATGTGAAACAAACCAATATTATATGAATAAAGAGCAAATTGCATCATTTTTAAAAATAATCACAGTTTGCTCAAAATGTATATTATTTTGTTAAAACAATATTATATATCATAATTATTATAATATAATATAATATAATTATAATTATAACGAATAATAATAATAATTATATTATTATTAAAAACTAAAAAAATATCAATTAAATTATAAATCATATATTATATATGACTTATTTTATATTTTATTATATAAAAAATAATTTTACTATTTATTATTATTTATTTATTATTTATAAGTAGGTCGCCTACTAGGCTTAAAAGGTTTTTTTATAAGCCCAAGCCTAGCATATTTAAACAGGCTAGGCCTTAAATAGGTCAGGTCATAGGCCCTCGACGAGCGGTCTGTCCTATTCCCACCCCTAGTTATAGTAAATACATTTACAAATTTCTTTACGTATATATCTAAGAAAGCAAAAAACTTGTTAAGAAATTGAAATAAATTTATCTACCATCGCATGAAAAACATCATGCATATAAACTATAAATCCAAATTTATTGTTATATTTAATCCTTCAGGGATTTTCCATGTAGATATTACTCGCGAGTCAACCATAAGATGTATTAATAATTATTTACATGAATGTATTTTATATCCTGTAGATTTTGGACATCAAGTCCATTCAAAACTTCTAAAACTTAGACTATATATCGTTCAAAATCCTCAAATTGTGCAATTTGAAAGAGCACATCTTTCAATGTTTTAAATTATACATTTCAAATATCTGAAATCGGCCTTCAGGGATATGCTATATGCATGTTGAATCCTTCAAGGATATGCTTACCCCGCACATATATATAAAGGAAACATGCATTTATATTAATAATAAACATAAACAAGGTAGCGAGTACCACATGAATCAAAAAAAAAATCTCTATAGAAATAAAATATCAACATAAACCAAAAGAAAACATAAACCCAAAAATCCCGATGTCACATATCAGAGCTGGTAACAAAATCCGGAAAATACATCGGAAATAACTATGTAAAGGTAAAGTCCCAAACTACAAGCGAGTGATCTCCTCGGAGTCACTCCTCAACATGCTACTCACCCTCTGTTGGGAATTTGCGTATAAAACAAAATTAAAACGCAGCGGAAAAATTCCCATCGAAGGATCCTTGCGAATGATCATGATTCATGATTAGAAAGTTTACCTCTTGAAGCGATGGCTGTTGGTTGAAATTCGTCTATCACGAACACCGCACGAACGGTGTCTCTAGAGGTATCCACACGAGCGGATTCCGTGAGCGTCCAACGTCACGAACCGAAGCGTCTCTGTCTCACAGTGCTAGCTTCAAAACCGAGACTTTGTTGTTCACACTTACTCTCTTTTTGTGCGGCTAGGTTATCAACCGTGAGGGCACAACAACTTAAGTGGTCTACTTATAGTATCACCTCCTTAAGTGAGTTAGTGAGCAACATTTGACCTAAGCCCATCTACTATGCGCTAGGCCCAATAGGAAAGTCTAACTTTCTTTTAATGCTTCTTTTAATCCGCTCTTTTGTGTGTGACCCTATAGGTTCCCAATACGTTAGCAGTAATATTAAATCCCATTTAATATTACAAACAGTGAGCGGTATCTAGCAATACATCACTGCTACCTAAGTAGTGAGAAAGTCGATGATTTGACGAAACCTTTCTGTGACAAATATTCATGTGCATTGTTATCCCTTTGTCCATATATCTATATTGAACACAAGGCATAGAATGTGTCACCCTTGTATGGTTCAATATCATGTTCCCTGATACCCGAGTAGACTTAACAACAAATGAGGTCAATATCTCATATTGACTCATTTCAAAGACGGCCATGCATTTTACTGATCTCACTCTATCAGGGGGCCCACAGATATTACTCCTGTTATGTAGGAGGGACAAATTCCATCTAGGTCACTCACATCCCTTTGCATGGCTCGTGGTATGCCCAATGATCGTCTTTATAATCATCCTATTACAGATGATGTTTGACGATATTAAAGCACACGACTCCTCATGTAGGGATCGTAGTGATTTCAGGTCGAAGGATTACATACATCATTGTCACTATGAGAACTACTTATGACACTCACATAACGCTCCATGTAGTGTTCTCATGGTGGGTCAATCCAGTACATCATTACCTTAATGCGTACCTATGTGGCAACTCGATATCTCATATCTATGACCCGTGAGATGTGGTCATCAGTCTGCACACATAATAGTCTCAATTGTATTATTATTGTCCTTATTAGTAAAATACTTGACTACGGATATTTAAGAATAGGATTTCATTGTTCAATAGTGTCTCACGATCAAGTCATATACTTGATATTCTATTGAACAGAAATTTCTATTCTAAGGACTTTATTATGTTTAAACAAGTAACACAATAAACTGGAATGCCTCATATCATATATATATATGAAATAGCAAGATACAAATGTAAGTCTAAAGAAATACATTGGCCTCTAGGGCTTACACCAACAATCTCCCACTAGCACTAGAGCCAATCAGGCATCAATCTAATGCCCATCGATCTAGTGTGACCTTCATGCTTCTGTTGAGCAAGAGGTTTCGTAAGTGGGTCAGCAACGTTATCAAGTGTTGGTACTGTGCATATCTTCACATCTCCTCTATCGATAATCTCTCGAATGAGATGGAAGCGCCTAAGTATATGTTTGGATCGCTGATGAGATCTAGGTTCCTTAGCTTGTGCAATGGCCCCATTGTTATCACAATAGAGATCAATGGGGTCCACAATACCAGGAACCGTACCAAGCTCAGTAATGAACTTCCTGATCCAAACAGCCTCCTTTGCTGCATTGGAGGCAGCAATATACTCAGCCTCGTAGTAGAATCGGCAAATCGTCTCCTGCTTCGAACTTTTCCAGCTCACAGCCCGGCCATTCAGGCAGAACACATAACCAGATTGCTATCTGGAATCATCCTTATCGATCTGGAAGCTAGCATCGGTGTAACCTATTACATCAAGCTCTTCCTCACCTCCATATACCAAGAACGAATCCTTAGTTCTTCTCAAGTACTTAAGGATGCTCTTGACAAAGAGACCGATGACTTTCACCGGGATCGGGATCGGTACCTGCTCGTTATGCTTAAAGCATACGATACATCTGGTCGAGTACATAACATGGCATACATGATAGATCCAATTGCGGATGCATATGGAATCTTACTCATGTGATCCCTTTCTTCTTGAGTGGAAGGGGATTGTGCCTTTGATAGGCATATACCATGTGACATAGGCAAGAGTCCTTTCTTGGATTCATGCATGTTAAAGCGTCTCAACACTTTGTCTATGTATGTACTCTGACTTAGGCCAAGCAATTTCAGCGATCTATCCCTATAGATCCTGATTCCCAATACATAGGTAGCCTCACCCAAATCTTTCATAGAGAAGCAATTCCCTAACCATGTCTTTACATTTTGTAGTGTAGGGATGTCATTTCCAATGAGTAATATGTCATCTACATATAACACCAGAAAAATAACAATGCTCCCACTAACCTTCTTGTAGACACAAGGTTCATCTTCATTTTTGATGAATCCGTACTGTCTTACAAAGATCATCAAAACGAAGGTTCCAACTTCTGGAAGCTTGCTTCAATCCATAGATTGACCGCTGCAATTTACATACCTTTCGGGCATCCTCTGAAATGTCAAAGCCTTCAGGTTGTGTCATGTACACATCCTCAAGAAGCTTTCCATTAAGGAAGGCAGTTTTGACATCCATCTGCCATATCTCATAATCATGGTATGCAGCGATAGCAAGTAAGATCCGGACGGATTTAAGCATCGCAACAGGTGAAAAGGTCTCATTATAGTCGACACCATGAATTTGCTTGAAACCCTTAGCGACCAATCGCGCCTTAAAGGTGTGTACCTTACCATCCATGTCAGTTTTCTTTTTTAAAACCCACTTGCACCCTATAGGTTTTACCCCTTCAGGTGGCTCTACCAAGGTCCATACCTGGTTGGTGTACATGGAATCCATCTCAGATTTCATGGCCTCAAGCCACTTCTCGGTTCTCGGCCGCAATGGCCTCCCGGTAGGTCACAGGCTCATCTTGATCCATGAGCAATACATCACCTTGTGGAGTCATGAGAAATCCATATCTCTCAGGCTGGTGACGTATCCTGTTAGACCTACGCTGGGTCTTGTGCTCTTGGGAGCGGGTTGTTCCTCCACAAGATTCTCGTGAAGGTTGCTCCTGTTCCACCAATGGTAGATCACTACTCTGTGATTCTTGAATTTCTTCAAGTTCTATCTTCCTCCCACTGGTTCCTATGGAGATAAACTCCTTTTCTAGGAATACACCAGTCTGTACGACAAACACTATGCCTTCGGAAGGATTATAGAAATAGTATCCCTTGGTTTCTTTGGGATACCCCACAAAGAAGCATTTATCAGATTTGGGATCAAGCATATTAGAAACTTGACGTTTTACATATGCTTCACAACCCCAAATCTTCATAAAAGACATGCTGGGTCGTCTACCAGTCCATATCTCATATGGTGTCTTTTCTACCATTTTGGATGGAACACGGTTGAGTGTAAAAGCTGCTGTCAATATAGCATATCCCCAAAAGGAGTTTGGAAGTTTTGCATGACTCATCATAGACCGAACCATGTCCAACAAGGTTCGATTTCTCCTCTCAGTAACACCATTCCATTGTGGTGTTCCGGGTGGAGTGAGTTGAGATAAAATCCCACACTCTCTCGGATGATCATCAAACTCTAGGCTCAAATATTCACCACCTCGATCTGATGGAAGAGCTTTAATATTTTTACCAAGTTGGTTTTGTACCTCATTTTTGAATTCCTTGAACTTTTCAAAGGATTCCGATTTATGTTTCATAAGATACACAAATCCATATCTACTGAAATCATCGAAGAAATGTGATGAAGTACTGAAAACCACCTCTAGCTAATGTGTTTAGGGGTCCGCATACATCGCTATGTATAAGACCCAAAATATCGTTGGCTCTTTCACCTTTGCTTAGGTGAATGGAGCTTTAGTCATCTTTCCCAATAAACAAGACTCACATATCTCATATGATTCATAATCAAATGAGTCCAAGAGTCCATCTTTATGGAGCTTCGAAATGCGCTTCTCATTTATATGGCCTAAACGACAATGCCAAAGATAAGACGGGTTCAACTCATTTGGTTTGATCCTCTTAGTATTTACGTTATAGATGGGCATTTCAAGATCAAGGACATAAAGTCCATTACTCATGTGTGCACTAGCATAGAAAATATCATCCAAAAAAATAGAACAACTTTTGTTCTTTATTATAAAAGAAAAACCAATCTTGTCCAAACAAGAAATGGAAATGATATTCCTACTAATTGCAGGCACAAAATAACAGTTCTCTAACTGAATAGTAAGCCCAGTGGGCAAAGTCAATACATAAGTCCCTACGGCTAAAGCAGCAACCTTTGCTCCATTTCCAACTCGTAGGTCGACTTCGCCCTTTGCCAATGGTCTACTCCTGTTTAGATCCTGCACATTTGTACAAATGTGAGAACCACATCCGGTATCTAATACCCATGATGCAGAAGTAGATAAATTGACTTCTATAACAAACATACCTGAAGTGGAAGTCTCACTTCCCTTCTTCTTCTTGCTTTCTTCCAGGTATTTTGGGCAGTTCCTCTTGCTTGCTTGCTCTTGGTAGAGCAACTTGAGGTGCACGATCATATCGTACGCCTCCATGGTCTCATGTTGCTTTTGCAGCTCAGAGGTCATGGCAGCATGCATAAGACAGCCCACGTCTAAGGCGTCATCCTGATGCTTCTTATAAGCATCCCTGTCAGCCCTATGAGCACTTGAAGCCGGTGGCTTCTCAGGAATAGGCTCCTCAAGAACATACAGCTTTTTCTCATGTTTGAGGACAATCCTCAAGTCTCTGTATCAGTCCAGAAAATTCGTTCCGGATAGTTTGTCCTTCTCAAGGACGGATCGCAATGACAGGTTACTTTATGTGTTTGATGCCATGGTAATCTACAGAGATAAATATGCAAAGTATAAGTATCATGCCATGAAGTTATTTAATAAGGTCTTTAATTAAATACGCCTCCCATTATTTTACTCAAAACAATGACCCTCATCATTGATTCGGAAAATCCCGTTGGAAGATTTTCTAGTGGGCCAAGATCCATATTTCACCTAGCTTTAAGTCAGCTTTGGCTGATCACCCAAAATTCGGTTATTTAGGTAGGAAACACTTTCCGATTGCATCTCATGCAACTCTTGGAGAGTTGGGTGAATAACTCTTATTCTAATCCATCACATGGACTAAAGCCCAACTTATGAGCCTCTAAGCCTTTCAATCCTATTGAAGTTGGCTTAGTTAAGTCAGACCCAATGGATAGCGATTTGAACATTACATTTGTCCCATCGCGCCTTACTATTATAGATAAAGGTACCCGCTTTGGCGGACCCACACTTAATCGATAGTAGTCTTGACGAGTGCCATGCATCGGAAGGCCTTTAAATGTGACTTAATATTTCCTTTTGAGGGATTTGATTAAAACTTGATCTCATCATTTGTTAAACTCTTTAACTTACTATTTTCATACATGCATCTCATACATATATTAGTTAAACATCTTTTAACATACTATATACATACATGCATCTCATACATATATAAGGTAAATAAATGTGATATGGTTATGGCCCCTAACGCATTGATTCTCCCAAGCCAATGAGAGAATCTAAACTAAAACCTAGGAGCGTCCAAGCTTCTCCAAGCAAGATCTCCCACGTGATAGCGTCTTCTTGTCTCCATCATTACATTACATAAACAGAAACCTCATTTTACATATGAGGGGAGTGAGATGAGAAAAGAAGATACATATGGAATATAAGAGAAAGGCACGCCACGCAGGCCGTATTTCAAAATATAAACCAAAAGGTAAAAGGACTAAGGCCATAACCATTCACCATACATCACCAAATAAATAGTAACAACCAATAATAACACATAATCATTATTATTATTAATTTCATAAATTAGAGATTTCAAAATCTGAATTTTGAAAACATAACATATATATATATATATAATAAATCACATTTATTATAATAGATGTTACTATAAATCATATTTATTACAATTGTTGTTACCACAAATCACATTTATTATAAATCATATTTATTGTAAATGACATAAATCACATTTATTGCAATTGTTGTTACCACAAATCACATTTATTGTAATTGACATAAATCACATTTATTCAATTAACATAAATCACATTTATTGTAACAAATCACATTTATTGTAATTGATATAAATCACATTTCAAAATCTGAATTTTGAAAACGTAACATATATATAATAAATCACATTTATTATAATTGATGTTATTATAAATCACATTTATTGTGATTGATATAAATCACATTTCAAAATCTGAATTTTGAAACCGTAACATATATATAATAAATCACATTTATTATAATTGATGTTACTATAAATCACATTTATTGTGATTGATATAATTATTAAATGGTGACATAAAATTTCAAAATTTGAATTTCGAAATTACACACTACGCAGAGGTAGCACGGGGGTCCCGCTGGAAATTCAGAAATTCCGAAGTGTGCCTCGCTTCCTTGGTGGCTAGGGCGTCAACCTTTCAACCCTAAAACCGCAAGGCCCGTGAACACTTCACGTTGCAAGGAACGACGGCTACGGTTTCAACACTTGGAACCTCAGCCGCAACAACATGAACTTTTCATGTCTGAAACCCCTTAACGCCGCCAACACAGAACTGAAAACAATCATGTTTAACATCAACATTTGATGCCATCACAGAACATAATAAGGATTCAGAACCAATGTACATATCGCATATATACACAAACATGCAATAGACATATATATCATATACATACGAAAATCACATAAACAAGGTTTCGCAAACCAGATGCAAACGATTTTCAAAAACAATTTTCAGAAAACGATTCACATTACAAACATGTTATCATACATAACAGATAAACCACGTAATAGAATCATGGTTTCGCAAGCGGCTCTGATACCACTGTTGGGAATTTGCGTATAAACCAAAATTAAAACGCAGCGGAAAAATTCCCATCGAAGGATCCTTGCGAATGATCATGATTCATGATTAGAAAGTTTACCTCTTGAAGCGATGGTTGTTGGTTGAAATTCGTCTATCACGAACACCGCACGAACGGTGTCTCTAGAGGTATCCACACGAGCGGATTCCGTGAGCGTCCAACGTCACGAACCGAAGCGTCTCTGTCTCACAGTGCTAGCTTCAAAACCGAGACTTTGTTGTTCACACTTACTCTCTTTTTGTGCGGCTAGGTTATCAACCGTGTGGGCACAACAACTTAAGTGGTCTACTTATAGTATCACCTCCTTAAGTGAGTTAGTGAGCAACATTTGACCTAAGCCCATCTACTATGCGCTAGGCCCAATAGGAAAGTCCAACTTTCTTTTAATGCTTCTTTTAATTCGCTCTTTTGTGTGTGTGACCCTATAGGTTCCCAATACGTTAGCAGTAATATTAAATCCCATTTAATATTACAAACGATGTGAGCGGTATCTAGCAATACATCACTACTACCTAAGTAGTGAGAAAGTCGATGATTTGACGAAACCTTTCTACGTGACAAATATTCATGTGCATTGTTATCCCTTTGTCCATATATCTATATTGAACACAAGGCATAGAATGTGTCACCCTTGTATGGTTCAATATCATGTTCCACGATACCCGAGTAGACTTAACGACAAATGAGGTCAATATCTCATATTGACTCATTTCAAACGGCAACCATGCATTTTACAGTCTCACTCTATCAGGGGGCCCACAGATATTACTCCTGTTATGTAGGAGGGACAAATTCCATCTAGGTCACTCACATCCCTCTGCATGGCTCGTGGTATGCCCAATGATCGTCTTTATAATCATCCTATTACAGATGACGTTTGACGATATTAAAGCACACGACTCCTCATGTAGGGATCGTAGTGATTTCAGGTCGAAGGATTACATACACCATTGTCACTATGAGAACTACTTATGACACTCACATAACGCTCCATGTAGTGTTCTCATGGTGGGTCAATCCAGTACATCATTACCTTAATGCGTACCTATGTGGCAACTCGATATCTCATATCTATGACCCGTGAGATGTGGTCATCGATCCTGCACACATAATAGTCTCAATTGTATTATTATTGTCCTTATTAATAAAATACTTGACTACGGATATTTAAGAATAGGATTTCATTGTTCAATAGTGTCTCACGATCAAGTCATATACTTGATATTCTATTGAACATAAATTTCTATTCTAAGGACTTTATTATGTTTAAACAAGTAACACAATAAACTGGAATGCCTCATATCATATATATATATGAAATAGCAAGATACAAATGTAAGTCTAAAGAAATACATTGACCTCTAGGGCTTACACCAACACCCTCCTCTGCATAAACCGAAGATACATGCAAAGAAACAATAGAAGATGGGGTGTAAGAAATCGTTGTATAAAGATAATGGCAATAGGGCAGTTAGCAAGATGATCATACAACACATTAACATAAACATATCACGTAACACAACATATAGCATATCAATCTCATCATAACATATCCAACAATGTATGCTATACGGTGCAGTACTACTCCATTACTCCGTTATGCATGTGGATCCATAACTATCTCAGTAAGACAACGTCAGAGTTACATATCCACATTGGCCATTAAGCACCAACGCCGGCAGTTCAACTAACCAGGGTGAACCCCTTGGATAGTCAATGCACTTACTCTCGGATGAACCACCGTGGGGGCGCAAGATCCACTTAGATGAATCACCGCGGACGAACTCCCCTATGTTGCAGCTTCCCCCACTAACATCTCTGATGCGTGAATGCATGTACAACAACATCAAACAATCATAGCCGCCACCTCCACTTTGACCCTTTAGCCATCAAAGTTTAACACCAGCAACACCTTGATCAATAAGGATCAAGGTTTTACAACAACAACACCTTGACCAATAAGTATCAAGGCGACTTTGACCATTAAGCATCAAAGTCCAACATTGTGTGGTAACTCATTGTTACCGTCTTAATCCTCTCATCATCTTTATGTTTAATTATCTTTATTAAGGCTTAAATAGGCTATCCATCTTATCTTTAATTTACTTGACGTCTTATTTTATCATCAAGGACAATTTGGGTGAATCCACCCTTTTTTCCACTTAAAGTCTTATCCTGTTTGGGAAGCACGGTCGTGCTGCCCCCAGCACGGGCATGCCGGCACTGAGCACGGTCGTGCTATTTATCGAGAACGCCCGTGCTTACTGGAGCATGATCGTAAAATCTCGGCAGAACGTTATAGGAACCCTCTCAAACTCCCTAGAGCACTCATTGATCAGTCCTATTGTCTTTAGACTACACCATCAAGTATTAAACTCGTTCCTCTTATTTGATCTCCATGTCTTATGATTATTGGTAATTAATCCTTTAATTCTTGTTTTATTACTAACATCACTCATAGATCAAACCTAGGGTCTTAACTATGCCATTAAGCATTATTCTCACCCCTCTTTACTAATATTCATGTCTGATAAGCATTGAGAATTAATCTTTAATTCTTGCTTGGTTACTAACGCCCCTATGTCTTTAATTAGTGTATTTATAGTAATAACGACATTCGTCTCATAATATCAATCATCAAAAATCAATACATTCAATCATGACATAACATCTTCCTTATTAACAATAATTCATAATTAAAACAGCCAACATAGAGGAAATATATCTATATTCATATGACAAAGAAAATATCACTTAGGCATTTAGCACACAACAAGGTCATGGGTTAACCCTTCATCTTACGCTACCCCAAGGCCTACATGTTTACACTAATCCCATCTCCCCATACCTGGTATGAAGATCTAAGCTACGATTGGACATAAGCGAATTTACTCTTGGTTCCCTCGAACGGCTTGATGAGTTCCTCAAGCCTTGGCCAAACATAAAAAAAGGAATCATAAATCTCCAAATTCAATAAGCATGATGAGGAGATTAACAAAGGGGATAAGAAGGTTACCTTAGTTTGACACTAGCGCGCTACTTCTCTCCCAAACGAAAGCAAGAATGCCAAGAACTTCTAAGGGTTCAAAGGGAAGAGAAATAAGAGGTTTCTGTCGCACAAGGATTGTGAAAAGTGTCAAAATGAGTTTTATGACTCGCAACCCTCCGAAACTCTCTTATTTATGGTATCAGACCCCGAGCACGACCGTGCTCAGCCCGAGCACGGGGGTACTCACCTTGAGCACGAGGTCTGCACTAATCCCGTCGTATGCTCCATTTTCCAACACAGCGGTGCTCCCCTTGAGCACGGCCGTGCTCGTGGCTCGTGCAACCACTGGAGTACGCCTAAGAGCACGGGGTCATGCTGCACATGAGCACGACCGTGCTCCCTCCATGCTCATGCGTCAGAAAGGGACTTTTCTCCAGAAAACACTTAGCCCCATTTTAACTTCCCTAATGCACATATCTAAAAAACTAGCATAACAACAACCATATATAACTTATAAAACACATCAAGGCTTATATACGAAAAACAGGGTGTTACAATTCCACCCCCTTATAAAAAAATTCGTCCTCAAAATTTCTACCCACCTCGAGAAAAATGGTGTGTATACGCGTCCACCATCTTGATCTCCAGCTCCCAGGTAGCACTTTCCTCAGTAGCCCCACTCCAAACGACTTTAACCACGGGAATCTCCTTCCCTCTTAGCTGCTTAGTCCTTCGATCCTCAACCCGAAGCGGCAGTACCTCAAAAGTCAAGTTCTCTTTTAACTGAATTGTATCAGATACTATCACTTGGCTAGGATCATGAACATACTTCCGAAGTTGGGACACATGGAAAACATTGTGAAGGTTGGATAAGAAAGGTGGTAAGGCAATTTGGTAAGAAACTTCACCGACTCTTTTTAGAATTTTGTAAGGGCCAATGAATTTAGGAGTAAGTTTCTGTGCTTTTATCACTCTACCAACCTCAGTCGTTGGAGTAACTCGCAAGAGCACATGATCACCCTACCGAAATTCGAGAGCCATCATTCTCTTGTCATGATAGCTCTTTTGTCTACTTTGTGCCACTCTCATCTTCTCCTAGATCATCCTCACCTTCTCTGTAGTCTCTTGCACTATTTCAGGTCCTAGCACCACATTCTCCCCAGGTTCATTCGAACACAAAGGTGTCCTAGGGTGCATCCCAATACTGGAATGGAAGCTATTATTGTAGGTGAACTCTATAAAGGGTAAAAACTTATCCCAACTACTCGACTGCTCTAGCACACAAGCTCTCAAAAGATCCACTAAGGATTGGATGGTTCTGTTAGACTGACCATCAGTCTGTGGGTGATAAGCTGAACTCATTCTAAGCTTGGTTCCTAAGGCATAATGCTAACCATTCCAGATCCTAGAGCTAAATCTAGAGTCTCTATCTGACACTAAGCTAGAGGGTATGTGACACCCTCTACCCCGCATATTAGTATAAAACATTTACTTAAAAGAGGTAAGATAAAAACATGTATTTATTTAATTAAAATAGAAACTCACTACAATATTTTTGGCTTTTGGCAACACTTATTTATCCAACAATTGTAAAATGTTGCTTAAAAGTATATTAGACCACATTTAAAAATGTTGTCATAAAATACATGTTTTACGCAACACTTTTTTCGTAACATGAAAGAAGTGTTTCTTTAACTTTAACAGGGAATAGTATTAAAATGTTACTGTGATACTCTTAATAATTGTTCCCTTAACTTTAAATGGGAACGATTTTTAATTGTTACATTTTTTTATCATAAGAGAGAACATTTAAATCTACACTAATTTACTGTTACCATCCAGACTAAAATCTGAGCGCTAAGTCACTGATTTCATAGGAATTAAATTTTAAAAAAAAAAAAAAAACAGTACACTGTACCAAAAAAAGAAACTTCGAGTCATAAGGCAAAAGAAAAGAAACCCTTGTCTCGAACGGCCGGCTGCTATAGCTGTACTCTTCGTCTTCGTTCTCTCATCCGAGCGGCAGCGTAGCAGCGGTGTGCTTTTTTTGCGGCGGCGGCGTGCTTCTCAACGCACGTATTTCGTTTCTCTGAGTTCTGCCTTTAAGACCATCTCATTCGAACCCTTACCAGCTGATGCTGCTGCGAATTTGGGGAAAAACTCGTTCTCACTCTCATTACGGCAGAGACAATCTTCATCTCTGTTTGTTTTTCTAACTCTTCATCTCTTCTTCTCAAAACAGAGTGCTGCCCTGACTCTTCATCTCTGCCACACAGTAAGAGTGCTTCGCCTCTCACTTCAATTCCGCCATACAGTCGAAACCCCTGTTGAATGTAACTCTCTCTCTCTCACACACACACTAGGAAGCAATCTTAGTCTCGCTCTCTGTCAACATTCTTGATCTTTTGAGTTTTATGCATTCTGATTCAATTATCGGACTGGTGTGTGAGTCCATTGGAGTGCATCAAAATGTAGAAGAGGTGGAAAATACTTGATGTTCCTGTTCTGCGTTTTGGTCACTTTCTGTTGGTCATGATTGTCTTGGATTCACTGAAGTTTTGCTACTGTTTTGGTTACCTTGCTGGTTGGTGTATCTGGTATACTTGCTGTGTGGGGGATGATTTCTATTGCTGCACTATTTGGGACTGGTTTGTTTGGTTTGCTGTTTTTTGTGTCTTTTTTTTTCTTCTGATTTTACCTGTACATTGTTCTATTTTACAGTGGCAGGGGACAATATTCTTTTTGAGGGAGGTTTATACAGTTTTATATTTAGTCTATGCTCGGGGCTGTTAGTTTTTTAGTCTTGGCTGCTGAGCTTACAAAATGTATGGGTGAAAATTGCTCAAACTTATGTGTTTGTAACTTATTTGAATACATCATTACAGTTTTTTCACCTGCTCTTTGCTTCTTTTCCACCTCTTAGATATAGCTAGGTTCATTATCGAAGAAGTTATAGTCTAACTAACTACCAAGTCTAGCTCTATATACTATACTCTGATATGATTATGACTATAGTAATCCAACTTTCTCTAAGCTTAGCTTTATTTTATGCCAATTCTCATAGCTTTTTAATTTCTTAAATTTATTCCCTCTTGATAATGTTTCATTGTTGTTCAGTAAACCAAACATGATAAACAAGGATTGAATTGACTTGCCTCGATATGGTGATGATTATATCAACGGTGTTAGATACTTTTTGGATATTGCATTCACTAAAGGAAAGGTTGAAGGAGAACAGATTTTGTGCCCTTGTGTGCTGTATGTTGCAATGATAGTTGGGAAAAAAGAGATGTAGTGTTTGATCATTTAATAAGCAAAGGACTTGTATATGGTTACAAAGATTGGATTTACCATGGTGATGAGATAAATGGCATGGATGTCGATGGTGATATTGATGATGATGTCTCATTTTATGATATTAATGGCTTATTGTTTGAGACATTTAGAGATGTGGCTTGTAAGATCTTGTTTTTACCCTTTTTCATTATCGGTAGAATTTTAATCGTTTGTAATTTTTATATTAGATATAGAAAATGATTTTTAATAAAATAAAATTATAATTATACTCTATCTTATGGTATAAGCTTACGGTAAAAATTTAAGTTTAAAACTCGGATAAAACCCGGTCTGCGTTTTCACTAACAATAAGATTTTATTGGTCAGAAAATCTAATTTTGACCTGTGAATGAAATGGTTTAGGTTTATATTTTATTTCAAATGATAGTGGTTATTTTGAAAATTTTCAAAATAAATAGGTTATTATACGTTAGTGGGGCAAATACTCGACGATCAGGAATTGAGGGAATCGAGAACGGAGGTACAGAGACAAAACCCGATGCCGGATGGATGAAGGCAATGAGTCACAGGGGTGAGTCATATGGATGAGTCACATTACATTCGATCTAAGTAATGATGACTAAAATGTGAAAAATCCAAAATATCCTTAAGCTTGCATTGTAACTTCAAGTTTGCCATGACAACATTTTACCCATTTCTTCCTAGAAACTCACAGCCCCAACCCTTCTTAACCACACTTGGTCTTTCATTCTCTCATTTGTTCATATTGTTCATCAAAAACTTGAGAAAAAAACTCTAACTTCTTCATCTTAAATTTTCAAAGGAAGTAGTAGATCTTGATCATTTCTTCAAATTCCAAAGGTATAGCCTTATGATCTATGATCATACCTTCACTTTTCATCATAAGTTTTCTTCTTAAATCCATGATTTCTTCAAGATCAAATTTATAGATCTAGTTTTTCAAAAAATTCTAGAAAATCATAGAAAAATCATTTTAATATGAGATCAATTTCTATGATCTTCATATGACTTCTATTTTCATCATCCAAGAGTTTGAAAAATTTAGAGATCCCTAGCTATTTTTTTAAGCTTGGCCGAACCTAACTGATTAAGGGGTTATGATATTTTCTTTCATTTTTAACTTGTTGTTTTGTTGATTGTTCATGGTTAGGTTTTGGTTGTGCAAAACCTTGAGCTCTAGGTGAACATCATTCTCTTCTTGCTTGAGTTTCAAGTGATCAACAAAGGAATGGGGGAGATTACCATCATCCTACCTTAGGGTAGACATGTTGATGGTTTATTTAGTGTATAAGGTCTTATAAGTGTATATGTTGTGTAATTTATTGTTTTATATGTGTGTGATCCTCTTGGAGGATTTGGTTGATGCTTGATGTTGATATATGTTGATTTTGATTCAATGATTTCTAATTGGATACTTGATGGTTGTTTATTTGATTTAAGATGAAAAATTACATAACATGATCATTCTTGGGCCATTCGGCCTTGGCTGTTTAAATGGGTTGCATGATGATTTAAATTGTTTGAATAATTTTTATGAGGAGTGAATGATAGAAAATATAGAAATTGGTTTGGATGTGTATATTGAAAGATATGATTTTATGAGTCCTTAGGGACTAAAATGCAATTTCTGAGAATTTCAGTGGCTGCACTGAAATTCTTATTCTTGTGTGTAAAGATTGTAGTCCTTGATGAGGCAAAACCATAGAAATTGGTTTGGTGTTAATTGGATTAACACATAAAAAGTAAGTTTTTTTTTTGGGTAAAAAAAGGACCTTTTTGCAATTATTGTAAAATATTTGGGGCAGAAATGTAATTTATGGATTTTTGAGGGCAACTGAAAAATATTTCTAAAAAAGTTGGTTTGGTGTGATTTGAAGTTATAAATAAAAAGTTATAAGGTTTTAAGTAAATAAGGATATTTTTGTAATTAATGAAAGTTTAGGGACTGAACTGTAATTTTTGAAAATTTATGTAATTGGACTGTTAGAAACTGTTTTTCCTGTCTATCAAACTTTTCTAAAACTCCAAAATGAGTTTTGGACTATTAGAGTGTAAAGTCGTTGAAAAATGATTTAAGCGATTTACAAAATTAACGACGCTCGGTCAAATTCTTAGAAATTTTGTATAAATGGAGATTTTGATGGAAAATCAGTGTTTCAACATTTTCATATGATTAATATAACCCAGCAGAGTAATACATTTGAGGTGAAGAACCATGTTTTAAAAAATATGGCTTTTGGGCCTAAATTCAGTAAAAAGCAACGAAACTGTTGTTAAACATTTTTAATGATTTTTGAGAAAATGTTTTGGAGAAATTGATACCTATGTATCTTTGAGGGAAATTACTCTTGAAAATGGATTTGATTTTATCTAAAGGTGTTGGTTTTAAGCCAAAAGAATTTTAGTCTTCAAAGACGAGATTTTACGGTAAAAATGCAAAAACCTAAGTCAAGAACGACTTACTGAAAAGATGAACGTAATAAATTATGATGTAGGGTGGAACACGACCTTATGTCATAAAGTATGGATAATTCATTATCCATATTCCATAAAATTTAATGGACTCAGAAAATTTGAAAAGTACAGAGAAATAAATAATTGGTCCTGTGTTCCAATCTTATAATGTCCATGGATTTGTAATCAAGTATTTTAAAGAAAACTATGCACAAAGATGAAAGGTTACTTGAGAATGTTAGCTTGATGATTAAGTACTTGTGATTCAGACTTAAGGACATCTAGCATCTGTTACAGTACGTTGAAAGGATTTCGATGTAATTAAACGATGTTATCCGATGGATGGATGAGAAGAACGCATTTCCTGCAAAGTTTGTCTAAACACATAGTAAAACTATGTTCTGTAAGGCCGTTGTGCCTAGTGACGATCTATTGATGCTTGGGGATGTCGGGGTATGAAATACTCATACAGGACCAGTTGGTTGCTCTTCTGTGGCATGGTGATCTTGCAATACACTGACATACTCTACTAGACACTATGTATTTTCTGGTAGTGTAGGATGTTCTCGAAAATGCCTATGTGCACCACGACTGTTGACGCATTTTGTTACCCAAGGCTGGTGGACTCCGGAACAATCCTCCGAACCACTCTCTCCAACTGTTTGTTAAAACCATGGTATAGGGAATCAGAGGTCATTCCTCGAGTCTTAGATGTCTTATATCTAGGAAAAACGGTGCCCCATGATTGTGTTGTTGTGAAACAATATTATTTCTGTTGTGATGGATGATGTAACTGTTTATTGATATTTGTACGTACCTGTGTGTCGTACCACTGCATGTCTGCGTTAAGTGTAAGATGAACGAAAATCTCACCTCATTTCTGTATTTTCTGGTTTTCTATTTTCTATCTTACGTTGGACAAAGATGACGACAACACTGTTTCTCCATCACACCCCGCTGGAGTTTGAGAGTACTTAGAGACATTGTCATAGTCTCGAGGGATTTAGTGTAATGGACATTTTGTCATTATTTTGTATTTGGCCAGTCTCGTGTCTATGTCGTTATTTTGGGGAGCTACGTCTCCAAAGATATTATTATTATAAGCATATTTCTAGTTTGTTGTTATTTACTGACGTTGGTATTTCCGCCTTGTTCTGAACATGTTTATTTATGACTGTTGTACTTGAGAATGGTTTGATATATATATATATATATATATATATATATATAGAGAGAGAGAGAGAGAGAGAGAGAGATAGATAGATAGATAGATAGATAGATAGATAGATAGATAGATAGATAGATAGATAGATAGATAGATAGATAGATAGATATGTGCATGAGTTGATGACATATGACGAAAATTATTTATCGAACTATTTGTGATAAGGAAAAGAAAAAAAAATAAACCCGTATTTTTGGTAAAATAATTATTTTCTGCTTTACTCTATCTTATAAAATAGAAATGTCACAGACAATGTAGCACCCGAGAAGGGTGTTACATTATTTGGTATCAGAGCTGGCCGAGTCCGTTAGGGTTTGTAGTTTAGGTCTATCTTTGTTTGTGCTGTGTGTTCTGTGTACTTTTGATATTATTTCTGGAAGAAAAGATATTGTTTGGGGTGAGTTTATTGTAATCTGCATGACTAATTGATTTTGGTCTTGTAGGATTATAATGGCTCGTGGCATAGGAGCGATGGCTATGAGTGCAGTTGTGCGAGTGATGTCACAAATGTCTGCCGCGTTTGTTCGACGTGAGGAAAGGGGAGCTGCAAGTAGAGGACTGGATGAATTCCTGCGTAGAAATCCGTCGGAATTCAAGGGAAAGTTTAAGCCTGAGAAAATTGAGCCGTGGATTCAATATTTAGAAAATATTTTTGCTGCTATGAGGTGTACTGATAACGATAAGGTTACTTATGCTGCCTACATGCTGGTGGACGATACTGAGAATTGGTGGAGAGGAGCTCGCCAAGTTATGGGAAGCTTTTCGTAGGAAGTCTCTGGAGAAGTATTTTCCGGCAAGTGCCAGAGATGCTAAAGAAATGGAATTTCTGCAGCTGAAGCAAGGAAGTATGACTGTAGCTAAATACGGCGCCAGATTCGAACGCTTGTCGAAGTTTTCTGCCTATCTGAGTGACAATCCACATGAAGGGTAGAAGTGTCGCAGGTTTGAAGGAGGATTGCGATATGAGATGAAAGAAGTAGTAGTTCCAATGGAAATATCTGTATTTCCGAGACTGATGGACAAGTGTAGACAAATAGAGGATTTGAATGTGAGTCGTGAGGCTAATTAACAGAGTTTTGGACCGTCTAGGTTTAATAGGGGAAACTAAAAGAATAATAATCATTCCAGAGGAAGCCATACAATAGGCCACAAGGTCAGCAGCAGTTCCAACATCGATCTTTTGGTGGAAGTAGTGGAGGTACTGGTTCATCCAGGAAAGTTCTACGTAAGTGCATGAAGTGTGGCATGGGTCACGCTATCAAAGACTGCAAGATTACGGGAATTATTTGCTTTAAGTGTGGACAGCCTGGACACGTTGCTAGGAATTGTGGACGATATAACACGAAACCTTTTGTGAACAATGTACGAGCTGCAAGGCCTAGAGCTGGAGGAAGAGTTTATACAATGAGTGGTACCGAGGCCTCTTACAATGATGATCTGATTCAGGGACAGTGTGCCATAGGAGGTAAATCTTTAACTGTACTGTTTGATTTGGGTACGACGCATTCGTTCATTGCATATGACTGTGCTAAATTGATAGGATTACGTGTGTCTTCTTTACCTTTTGACTTGACTATATCTACTCCTACTGCTGAACCTGTTTTGACTACTACAGCTTGTTTGAATTGTGATATCTTTGTAGAAGATAGGAGATTTTTGGTTAATTTAATCTGTTTGACTCTTTCGCAAATAGATGTGATACTAGGAATGGATTGGTTATGTTCTAACCATATACTGTTAGACTGTGCCAATAAATCCTTAATTTTTCCTAAGGATGAGATTTCTGGATTTTTGTCTGCTAACCTAGTAAAAGCTTCTTTGAGAGAGGGAGCTCAAGGATACATGTTACTGTTTTCCTTGAATGTCAAGAGTGAGATTGACTTACAGTCCATACCTGTCGTCAATGAGTTTCTTGAAGTTTTTCCTGAAGATGTACTTGGACTACCGCCTGTTCGAGACATTGAGTTTGCGATTGATCTGGTACTGGGCACTGGACCGATATCCATGGCACCATACTGTATGTCGCCATCGGAGCTAGAGGACTTGAAGAAGCAAATAGTGGAACTGATGAGGAAAGAATTCATAAGACCTAGTGTATCACCATGGGGAGCTCCAGTTTCGCTTGTGAAGAAGAAGGATGGAACTTCTTGCTTATGTGTAGATTTTCGTCAGTTAAACAAAGTGACGATCAAGAACAAGTATCCACTACCGAGGATAGACGGTTTGATGGATCAGCTACGTGGAGCAGTAGTTTTCTTAAAGATAGATTTACGATCTAGTTATCATCAGATTCGTGTGAAGGTGGAGGGTATTCCGAAGACAGCGTTTCGAACACGTTATGGGCATTATGATTATCTTGTGATGCCGTTCAAAGTGACGAATGCACCTACTATATTCATGGATTACATGAACATGATTTTTCGTCCTTATCTAGATCAGTTTGTCGTTGTCTTTATAGACGAAATTCTAATATATTCTCCTAATCCAGAGAAGCATGCTGAACATCTCAGTATAGTTCTCCAAATCTTAAAAGAGAAACAGTTATACGTGAAACCCGAAAAGTGCGAGTTTTGGTTAGACGAAGTTCAATTTTTAAGACACGTTATCTCGAATGAAGGTATCGCAGTGGATCCGTCTAAAGTTGAAGTTGTTCTAAAATGGGAGAGACCAAAGACGGTAACAGAAATTCGTAGTTTCGTGGGTTTTGCTGGATACTATAGGAGATTCATTGAGGGATTTGATGCGATTTCGACAAGTGTACGGAATCGTTGCAAGTAATAAACCAGTGAGCGGATATCGTTCTCAGGGATCGTGGACAATTACCACTTCGCAAATTGGACTACTATCTAGGCGATTGTGTTTGAATGGAAGGTAGCTCTAACATATGACAAAACAAACAAGAATAAAATATTTTTTGTTCTTTTGGGAATTTTCACAAACACTTAACAGGCAGAAATAGATGTGATAACAAATGGAAGAAATTGCTAGGGTTAGACTACACTAATCCTCCCTTGATTGCAATGAAATGATTAATAATACAATTCCTAATTAAATTATGATAATCAAATCTTCTCAATTACTCAAACCCTAATGTCTTAGGTGGATTGAGCCTAAAATCCCAAATTAAACCCTAATGTCTTAGGTGGATTAACATGAGAATTTGCATTAAGAGTCAAGATTCATAAGATTTCAAGCACCCCAAGACCTATGTCTAGGTTCATGAACTACTTGACATTTGATTCATGAGCATGCCTTAACACCAATCTTTCAATTATCTATCAAGGCAACCATTCATTCCTAAGATGATCAGGCAAAGGAAAGCATTAAGCAAGGAATCAAATGCTCATAAAGAAATAGGAATTCGTATTACAATCAAATCATGAAACAATCAAGTTCATAAAAGCTATCATCTAACCCCAACAAGAGGGGATTTAGCTACACGTAATGAAGGAGAAAAAAAAAATACAAAATAGAAATGAGTAAGGTAAGGGAAGAACTCCATGGGAGGATCCACAACCGCCACAACAACAGATAGAATGTTTTTAGGGTTTTTCTCGATGCCCCTTCTGTTCTGCCCAGAGGTCCTTTTATAACTCGTGGCCCGTCACGGCCGTGACAGCCATCACGGCCTAGTCGTGATGGGTTCTGCCCTGAGCGCCTCTTCACTTTTTGATTCATCACGGCCGTGATGCTCATCACTGCCTAGCCATGATAGATTCTGTCTGGTCCAACTAGTAGGTCACGGTCGTGATATCCATCACGGCTAGGCCGTGACCAGTTCTGACTTTTGGGGTTTGGCACAGCTGACAGGTCACGGTCGTGATAGCCATCACGGCTAGGCCGTGACAGCTTCTGACTTCTGGCCTCTTTCTCTTCAGTTATTCCTCCATCATGGCCGTGAGGGTCATCACGGCTAGGCCGTGATAGACTTTGCTTGGCTCATTTTCTTCTCTTTTCAGGCTCTAAATCATCCAAGCTTCATCATGGCTAATTCTTGGGCATTTAATCGTGAATTCCTGCAAAACAACACACAAAACCGCCTCATCTGTTCCAAGATAAAAACTAACTAATAACCAAATGAAATATGCCTAAACTATACGAAAATGCATGCCAAATGTACATGAATTATGAGGTGAAATCACAATCATCAAATACCCCAAGCTTAAGACTTTGCTTGTCCTCAAGAAAAAAATAAGGCCAGAAGATAAACATAATCAAAGAATGGATAGTGAACTAAGAACCCGAGCATCTAATCCAAGTGATAGGCATTCAAATAATTCATCAAAAGACAACCAGTTTCAAGTCCAATTAGAAGCTAGGTATCCTAGACTCATATTTTCACTGATTTGGGCACTCTTTCTCACCTGAAAATCACCCCAAGCTTGTTCTTTTGCTTGGCACTCTTTCTACCTCACTTAAGTGTTTAGGGATATGTGACATTTCACTCTATTTCCTCAAGGAATGAATTCTACCATAGGCTTGACTATCAACCAAATCTCTACTTTATTAATGAAAACAATTAAGAATCAAGAGGTCTTTTGTTTTGGTTGTAACGGGGCCATGGGATTAATTGACAGGTGGGGAAATCAAGAAAAAGAAATTTCAAAAGGCTACATAACATATCAAGCATTGCAAACATGACCTTCTAAAATACCCTTTTGGGTTTTGATTCACTTTTCCACCTTTCTTTTTCTTTTATTTCTCATTTTTCTTTTTGTCATCCCCTTCTCATTATTTTTGTTTTCTTTTTCTTTTTCTTTCTTTTTTTTTATTTGGATAAGGGGAGATTTTTCAACTCAAGAGAAATATTTTTATGATTCTTTCATCCCATACTTTTTCAACTACCTTTTTCACCCTTTTTGTAATACTTTAGAAGGTCCTACCAAGCATCATTTATCAACAACTTTTAGGGAACCAAGAAAAGTATTTTATTCTTTCAGGCTCAAAATTGGGCAACTAAAGGGTAGCATTTCATCAATCAAGGTTCAGAAAGCCGGAAAAATACCTATTGCCTCAATCATTTTCAAAAAAATTTCAAAAATTTCTAAGCTTTGAAACGGTTTCAAGTCAAGTTCTAGAGAAAAACACTCCAAGAGGAATAACATTCCATCACAAAGAATAGGGTAGATTAGTGATTACCCCTTTTTGGCTCGAAATCTCACATTTGCAGTTTAAAAATCAGTGAAAACACAACTCTACGGAACCATATGCTAATTAACAACTATCAAGGATCATCTCAAGAAATTTTCATTTGAAGCCTAATCACAAGAATAATGAAAAATTGGGTTCAAAATTCACTAACTCAACTTATTTGGCACTCAGCTCTCACAAATGGATGCTCAATCTAAGCAAGGGGGTAGTCGAATCATGTGATCATGCAAAACTATCATGCGAAACTATATGAATGCAACATGCAAAAATGCAAAAATTCAAAAATTTACAAGGATTTACAAAAATACCCCTACCCCGAGCGTAAAAACTTACATTATCCCCAATGTAAATAATCAAGCTGGAGAGGGGAGGAAAACTGGAACAACTCATCGAGGCGGAAACGGGTGCTGGATCACATGCTGACTCAAAGGATGCTGGGAAGCGGGTCACGGCCGTGATACTCCTCACGGGCAGGTCGCGATGCATTTTGTTCCATAGGGATGGTCTGTCACGGCCGTGACCTACATCACGACTAGGCCGTGATGCTCTCTGACTTCAAGGTTCTTCCCATCACGCCGGTGACGGGTATCACGGCTGGGCCGTGATCCTTTCTGATCTTCATGACTGGTTCATCACGGCCGTGACCAGTGTCACGGCCTGGGCGTGATGGCTACTGACTTTGCTTCTCCCTGCCCCTTTTGTTTCTCCTCCCTTCAAATCCTGAAAACACTTAACAAAACTATTAATTTATGATTTTTTTTCTCTTGATCTTCTCAAATTATTCAAGAGGTAAAATCCAAAAACAAAAGGAAAAGACAAATTGGGTTGCCTCCCAATAAGCACTTCTTTAACGTCACTAGCTTGACGGGTGATCTCTAAGAGGGTGCCTTCAGAGGGATGGAGACTGCTTGACGATCAAAGTCTCCTCCTAGGTAGTGCTTGAGCCTTTGCACATTAACAGTGAAAGTGTCTCCTGATGAGGGATCTTCCAATTCAACTGCACCGAATGGGGAAACCGACTTGACATAGAATGGGCCCGACCACCTTGATCTCAACTTTCCCGGAAATAGTTTGAGACGTGAGTTAAAGAGCAGAACTGATTGGCCTTCTTCAAATTGCTTTGGGAGAATGTACTTATCATGCCAAAGCTTTGCTCTTTCCTTTTAGATCCTTGCACTCTCATATGCCAAGAGGCGGAATTCATCCAATTCAGTCAGTTGCAACAGCCTTTTGTCCATAGCCAGTTTTGTATCAAAGTTCAAGGCCTTCACTGCCTAAAAAGCACGATGCTGGAGCTATACCGGAAGGTGACATGCTTTTCCAAACACTAATTGGTAAGGTGACATACCATGGGTGTTTTGTATGCAGTCCAATAGGCCCAGAGTGCATCATCCAGCTTCTTTGCCCAATCCTTTCTTGCATTATTCACAGTTTTCTCCAAAATCCTCTTCAATTCCCGATTGGACAACTCCACTTGCCCACTGGTTTGGGGGTGGTATGGTGTGCTAACTTCGTGATTGACCCCAAACTTGGCGAGCACTGCATTGAACACTTTGTTGCAGAAATGAGTGCCCCCATCACTAATAATAGCTCTAGGGGTTCCAAATAGGGTGAAAATATTCTTCCTCACAAAACTGACCAATGTCTTTGCATCGTCTTTCATGGTTGGGACAACTTATACCCATTTGCTTACATAGTCCACCGCAACCAGAATATAGTTGTTGTTGTAGGAAGATGGGAAAGGACCCATGAAGTCGATCCCCCAAACATCAAAGAGCTCCACCTCCAAAATACCCTTCAAGGGCATCTCATTTCTCCTGGAGATATTTCCGGTTCTCTGACACTTGTCACATTTCATCACCCAGGCTCTAGAATCTTTAAAAATGGTGGGCCAAGACAACCCACTCTGCAAGATTTTCATGGCGGTTCTCTCACCACCAAAGTGTCCTCCATAAGGAGAGTTGTGGCAGTGAGTTAGAACCCCATTAACCTCATCCTCCGGGATGCATCTTCTCAGAATTCCATCAGCACCTCTTTTGAAAAGGTAAGGCTCATCCCATACATAGTATTTGGCATCATGGATGAGCTTCTTCCTTTGCTGTGCATTGAAGTCCTTCGGCACCTTGTTTGCGGCCTTATAATTTGCAATGTCCTCGAACCAAGGTGCCACTTGCACCATAAACAACCTCTCATCAGGGAACTCTTCTTGAATTGGCAACTCATCCTTTTCTTGCATCTCTGCTTGTGGAAGCCTGGACAGATGGTCGGCTACCACATTCTCTACTCCCTTCTTGTCCTTTATATCCAAATCAAATTCCTGGAGCAGTAGTATCCACCTAACGAGCCTTGGCTTTGCATCCTGTTTAGTCATGAGATACTTCAAAGCAGAATGATCAGTGTAGACAGTAGTTTTAGAGCCAATCAAGTAAGATCTAAACTTATCAAATGCAAACACTACAGCAAGCAATTCTTTTTCAGTCGTGGTATAATTCAATTGAGCATCATTCAGCACACGACTGACATAGTAAATAACATGCAAAACTTTATTTTTTATCTGGCCCAAAATGTCTCCCACCGCATAGTCGCTTGCATCACACATTAACTCAAATGGTAGACTCCAATCTGGAGGTGCAATGACTGGTGCGGTGGTGAGTTTTTCCTTTAACAGTTGGAAAGCATGCATGCAATCATCATCAAATACAAAAGGAGTATCAACTACCAAGAGCTTGCACAAGGGTTTCACGATCTTTGAAAAATATTTTATAAATCTCTTATAGAAACCCACATGCCCTAGGAAGCTTCTAACACCTTTCACATTCAAGGGAGGGGGAAGTTTTTCTATCACCTCAATTTTTGCCTTATCAACTTCCATCCCCCTTGATGAAATCTTATGACCAAGGACTATCCCTTCCCTAACCATGAAATGACATTTTCCCCATTTTAAAACAAGGTTAGTCTCTTGGCATCTTTTCAAAACATATGCAAGATTTTTCAGACAATCATCAAAAGAGTTACCAAACACAGAAAAATCATCCATAAATACCTCAATGAATTTTTCAGTCATATCAGAAAATATGGAAAGCATGCACCTTTGAAAAGTGGCGGGTGCATTGCACAACCCGAATGGCATCCTCCGGTAAGCATAGACACCATAGGGACAAGTGAAAGCAGTCTTCTCTTGATCCTTTGGGTCTACCACAATCTAGTTATACCCTGAGTATCCATCAAGGAAGCAAAAATAGGCATGGCCAACCAATCTTTCTAATATCTGATCAATGAAGGGCAAGGGGCAGTGATCTTTTCTGGTGGCCTCATTCATTCTTTTGTAGTCAATACACACTCTCCATCCAGAAACGATCCTTGAGGGGATGAGTTCATTTTTATCATTTGCAACCACCGTCATCCCCCCTTTCTTTGGAACAACTTGGACCGGACTCACCCATGGACTATCGGAGATTGGATAGATTATGCCCGCATCCAGAAGCTTCACAACCTCCTTCCTCACAACTTCTTTCATGTTTGGGTTGAGTCTTCTTTGGGGTTGTCTAACCGGCTTGAAGTTTTCCTCCAAAAGGATTTTATGCATACAGAATGAGGGACTTATCCCTTTCAAGTCGGACATAGACCACCCAATTGCAGATTTGTGCTCCCTGAGCATCCTTAACAGCTTCTCTTCCTCTAGAGGGCTCAACCCGCTACTAATGATCACCGGGAATGAGGAATCCACTCCAAGGAAAGCATACCGGAGATGGGACGGAAGTTCCTTCAACTCTAGCCTGGGTGTCTCACCCTTTTCTTCAATCCGCACATCCTCCACAACTTTGTCCTCATCATTATTCAAAACTGTGCAAGCTTCAAGGGACTTGACCTTGGCCTCAACTTCTTCCTCACATATCTCCTCTTCTTCTACATTTTCAGCCATAAGAGCCGCTTCCAATGAATCTTCAAAAGTTCACTACACATTCTTGTTAGTCAATGAATCGATAAGGTCTACACTCATACATTTATCTTTATCACTTGGATGCCTCATTGCCTCAAAGACATTGAAGGTGACCTCTTCATCTTGGACTCTAAGTACCAACTTCCCTTGATTCACATCAATCAAAGCTCTACCCGTGGCTAGGAATGGCCTTCCAAGAATCAACGGAGTCTCACTATCCTCCGCAATATCCAACACCACGAAGTCTACTGGGAAGATGAACTTGTCCACTTTTACCAATAAGTCCTTCACCACACCATAAGGGTAAGTAATGGAGCGATCCGCCAATTGGAGAGAAATCCCGGTTGGTTTGACTTCACCAATTCCCAACTTCTTGAAAATGGAGAGAGGCATAAGGTTGATACTTGCACCAAGATCACACAGGGCTCTTCCAATGTTCAAATGACCAATAGCACATGGAATGGTAAAGCTACCCAGATCCTTCATTTTCACCGGCAACTTCCTTTGAAGTATAGCACTACATTCCTCCGTGAGCATGACCGTCTCCTCCTTCCACCTCCTCTTGTTAGTAAGAATTTCCTTCATGAACTTGGCATAGGAAGGCATTTGTTGAAGGGCTTCGGCAAAAGGGATGTTGATTTGCAGCTTTTTGAACACCTCCAAGAACTTGGAGAATTGTTGATCCTTGACTTCCTTTTTCGACCTTTGAGGATAGGGTACCTTGAAATATGGTGGCAGCTCCTTAGGATTGTCAGCCTCTTCAAGAATTTGCCTTCTAGTCTTCTTCCTTGCAAACTCTTCATCCACCAATTTCTTTCTCTCTGGTTTTTCAACTTCCACAACAATAGGACTAGAGGTAGTGGCTCGGGAAGTCTCTTGTTCTTCATTAGTCACATCTTCAATGATCACCTCATCACTTCTTTTTTCTTTTCTCTCTTCATTTTCTTGTGGGACTAATACCCTCCCACTTCTTGTAGTAATTGCCTTGCAATCCTCTTTTGGATTCTTCTCGGTATCTCCCGGCAATTGTCCTTGAGGTCTCTCCGCCATTTGCTTTGCCAGTTGGCCTATTTGGTGCTCTAGGTTTTTGATGGAGGCATTTTAATTCTTCATATTCTCTTGAGTTGCTTGAAAATTGGCTTGGGTTGCTTGCATGAACTGGCCTAGAATATTCTCTAAGTTGCTTGATTTCTCTTGAGAGGGCTTTGCTTGAGAACTTGATCCTTGCCCTTATTTCCAACCAAAGTTAGGATGGCTACGCCACCCCGAATTATAGGTGTTAGAGAAAGGAACATGCTTAGGCCCTTGGTTGCCCATGTAGTTCACTTTTTCTTGCCCAGAACTTCCAATCACATTAATCTCACAATTTCCGTTGGCATGGTTACCTCCACAGAAGTCACACCCTGAGGCACCTTGAACTTGGACCGCTTGTAATTGAGAATTCTGCAGCTGAACGGACCCCAACTGTTTGGTAAGAGCAGCCATTTGCGCCTTAAGAGCACCAATTTCATCAAGCTCCAAAACACCTCTCTTGGCCAATGACCGAGAACTAGGCATTTGATAATCATTGTTAGCCAGAGTCTCAATCAAGTCCTTTGCTTCATCGGGTGTCTTTTGACTCAATGAACCACCTGCAGCCGCTTCAATCATACTTCTTGAATTTCGGTTGAGACCATTGACAAAGGTTGCCACTTGCTGCCATGTCTCCAACTCATGATTTGGACAAGCTGTGAGCAAAGACTTGAACCTCTCCCATGCTTCATAAAGTGATTCACCATCTCTCTGTGCAAAGGCATTAATCTCGGATCTCAACATGATCATTCTTGACGGAGGGAAGAACCGAGATAAGAACTTGCTCACCAAATCATTCCAAGTGATGATGCTCCCATGAGGATGAGATTGAAGCCAAGACTTAGCTCTATCCCTCAAAGGGAAAAGGAAGAGCCTTAATCAATGGCCTCATCAGAAGCCCCATTCAGTTTGATGGTGTCACACAATTCAATGAATGTACCAATGTGAGAATGAGGGTCTTCACTTTCCAACCCCCCAAACTGATTTTGCTGCACAAGGTTGAGAAGCGATGCCTTGATTTCAAAATTGTTGCATTCCACTGCAGGTCTAACAATAGGAGTTCCACATCTATCGACTTTAGGGGAAGTGTAGTCCCCCATTGTCCTCCTTTGTTCATTGTTCTCAGCCACGGTGACAGTTTCTACTTCAACTAGCAGTTCTTGTCCACTTGGTAACTCGACTTGTGGTTCTTGCACTGTAGAGGATGCTCTTTCTCTGTTTTGTCTTGCTCTGGCTTCCTTTCTATTCTTTCTACAAAGCCTCTCGATCTCAGGGTCGAATTGAAGTTCACCTGGGTCGATTGTACCTCGCATACAATGAACAAATAGAGTAGAACAGAAAAACAGAAAAAAAACAGCAGTAGAACAGCAACTAAACAACACGTACAAGCTAAGTAACAGATGGATAATTACGCAACTTAAAGCAAAACAGCAAAACAGAACAAAACAGAAATTAAAGCAAGCAAACAGAAAACAGAACAGAAAGACAGCAGTAAGAAAACAATGAAGAATGCCTAAATTAGGAGTCCCCTTTGGTACTCGTGATATTGGCACACCGATCCCCGTCAACGGTGCCAAAAACTTGATGCGATTTCGGCAAGTGTACCGAATCGTTGCAAGTTATAAACCAGTGAGACCGGATATCGTTCTCAGGGATCATGGACAATTACCACTTCGCAAATTGGACTACTATCTAGGCGATCGTGTTTGGATGGAAGGTAGCTCTAACATATGACAAAACAAACAAGAATAAAATATTTTTTGTTCTTTTGGGAATTTTCACAAATACTTAACAGGCAGAAATAGATGTGATAACAAATGGATGAAATTGCTAGGGTTAGACTACACTAATCCTCCCTTGATTGCAATGAAATGATTAATAATACAATTCCTAATTCAATTATGATAATCAAATCTTCTCAATTACTCAAACCCTAATGTCTTAGGTGGATTGAGCCTAAAATCCCAAATTAAACCCTAATGTCTTAGGTGAATTAACATGAGAATTTGCATTAAGAGTCAAGATTCATAAGATTACAAGCACCCCAAGACCTATGTCTAGGTTCATGAACTACTTGGCATTTGATTCATGAGCATGCCTTAACACCAATCTTTTAATTATCTATCAAGGCAACAATTCATTCCTAAGATGATCAGGCAAAGGAAAGTATTAAGCAAGGAATCAAATGCTCATAAAGAAATAGGAATTCGTATTACAATCAAATCATGAAACAATCAAGTTCAGAAAAGCTATCATCTAACCCCAACAAGAGGGATTTAGCTACACATAATGAAGGAGAAAAAAACAATACAAAAGAGAAACGAGTAAAGGAAGGGAAGAACTCCATGGGAGGATCCACAACAGCCACAGCAGCAGATAGAATGTTTTTAGGGTTTTTCTCGATGCCCCTTCTGTTCTGCCCAGAGGTCCTTTTATAACTCGTGGCCCGTCACGGCCGTGACAGCCATCACGGCCTAGCCGTGATGGGTTCTGCCCTGAGTGCCTCTTCACTTTTTGATTCATCACGACCGTGATGCTCATCACGGCTAGGCCGTGATAGATTCTTTCTGGTCCAACTAGTAGGTCACGGACGTGATATCCATCATGGCTAGGCCGTGACCAGTTCTGACTTTTGGGTTTTGGCACAGCTGACAGGTCACGGCCGTGATAGCCATCACGGCTAGGCCGTGACAACTTCTGACTTCTGGCCTCTTTCTCTTCAGTTATTGCTCCATCACGGCCGTGATAGACTCTGCTTGGCTCATTTTCTTCTCTTTTCAGGCTCTAAGTCATCCAAGCTTCATCATGGCTAATTCTTGGGTATTTAATCATGAATTCCTGCAAAACAACACACAAAACCGCCTCTTCTGTTCCAAGATAAAAACTAACTAATAACCAAATGAAATATGCCTAAACTATACGAAAATGCATGCAAAATGTACATGAATTATGAGGTGAAATCACACTCATCAGGATTCTCCAAAATAGTAGGACCTCTTACCCAATTAACTTGTAAAGATCAACCGTTTGTGTGGATTGAAGCGTGCGAAGAGAGTTTTCAAGAGTTAAAGAAAAGGTTGACTACTTCACCCGTGTTAGTATTACCTGATCCCAAGGAACCTTTCGAGGTATACTGTGATGCTTCGCATCAAGGGTTATGTTGTGTGCTAATGCAAAATCGAAAAGTGGTAGCTTATGCTTCAAGACAATTGAAGATTCATGAGAGGAACTACCCAACTCATGACTTAGAGTTAGCGGCTGTAGTTTTTGCACTGAAAATATGGAGGCATTATTTGTATGGAGCAATGTTCAACGTTTTCAGTGATCACAAAAGTTTGAAGTACTTATTTGATCAAAAGGAGCTCAATATGTGACAGCGACGTTAGTTGGAATTTCTGAAGGATTACGATTTCCAACTATAGTATAACCCTGGAAAAGCAAATGTGGTAGCGGATGCCTTGAGTAGGAAATCAATGCATGCGTCTGCAATGATGGTCAAAAAGCAAGAGTTGTTAGAGCAATTCATAGATATGCAGTTGACGATTGAAATGTCACCGGGAAAGCTTTGCTTAGGTATGATTACTGTTTCCAATGAATTGATGGAACGGATACGAGAGAAACAAGAAAGTGATCAGTACCTACAAGAAGAAAGGGAATTGGTACGACAAGGAGCTATATCAGAATTCAAAGAGGGAACCGATGGAATCTTAAGGTTCGGTGAAAGAATTTGTGTACCGGACAATTCCGAGCTCATAAAGTTGATTCTGGAAGAAGCTCACAAGAGTAAACTATGTTTACATCCGGGAGCAACAAAGATGTATCAAGATCTCAAGCGATTGTATTGGTGGTACGAGATGAAAAGAGACGTGATGGAATATGTCGCTTCCTGTCTAGTTTGTCAAAAAGCTAAGACTGAACATCAACGACCATCAGGAATGCTACAACCTTTGAACATTCCAGAATGGAAATGGGATGGCATAGCGATGGATTTTGTGACGAGTTTGTCAAAGACCCGAAATGGACATGATGCGATATGGGTAAAAGTTGATCGACTAACCAAGTCGGCTCACTTTTTGCCCATCAACATAAAGTATTCAATGGAGAAATTGACTCAGTTATACATTGGGGAGATTGTCATATTACATGGTGTACCTTCGAATATTATTTCTGATAGAGATCCGAGGTTTACGTTAAGGTTCTCGCAAAGTATACAAGAGTCACCAGGAACAAAACTTAGATTGAGTTCTGCATATCACCCACAGACGGATGGACAATCAGAAAGGACAATCCAATCACTTGAAGACTTGTTGAGAGCTTGTGTGTGGAGCATACTGGAAGTTAGGATGAATTTCTACCGTTGATAGAATTCACCTACAACAACAGTTTCCACTCGAGCATAAGAATGACACCCTATGAAGCTTTATATGGTCGACGATGTAGAACACCTTTGTGTTGGTACTAAGATGGAGAAATTTTAGTGTTGGGACCAGACATCGTGCAACCGACAACAGAAAAGGTGAAAATGATTCAGTAGAAAATGCGAACAACTCAGAGTCGACAGAAGAGTTATGCGGACAAGAGACGACGACCTCTCGAGTTTGAGGAAGGCGATCATGTGTTTTTGAGAGTCACGCCTATGACTGGGGTTGGCAGGTTAATTAAATCCAGGAAATTTACTCCTAAATTCATTGGACCCTACCAAATTCTTCGTCAAGTAGGTCCTGTAGCTTACCAAATTGCCTTACCGCCTTTTCTTTCAAATCTTTATTGTGTTTTCCATGTGTCTCAATTGCGAAAGTTTATTCCTGATTCTAGTCATGTCATAGTACCTGATACAGTACAATTGAAAGATAACCTATGAGGCATTACCAGTAAGGATCGTGGATCAAAGAGGGAAGACAATCTCATAGGTTAAAGTGATCTGGAATGCAACATCGGGAGATGCTACATGGGAATTGGAGGACAAGATGAAGGAACAATATCCGCATTTATTTTAAGGTAACTTTAATTTTGTGGACGTAATTCTTTTTAGAGGGGCAGTGTTGTAACACCCCGTTTTTACTAATTTTCATTATAGGTAGAATTTTAATTGTTTGTAATTTTTATATTAGATCTAGAAAATGATTTTTATTAAAATAAAATCATAATTATACTCTAGCTTATGGTAGAAGCTTACGGTAAAAATTTAAGTTTACAACTCAGACGAAACTCGATCTGTGTTTTCACTGACAGTAAGATTTTACTGGTCAGAAAACCTGATTTTGACCCATGAACGAAATGTTTTAGGTTTATATTTTATTTCCAACGATAGTGGTTATTTTGAAAATTTTAAAAATAAATAGGTTATTATACGTTAGTCGGGTGAATACTCGATGAACGGGGATCGAAGGAATCGAGAACGAAGGTGCAGAGACAAAACCCGACGCTGGATGGATGAAGACAATGAGTCATATGGGTGAGTCATAAGGATGAGTCACATTATTGTTTTGGCTTCACGACTTAAGAGGGGGGGGGGGGGGGTGAATTGTGTTTTCAAAAAATATTTCCTTCTTAAAAACTTTTCATAAACTTTTCAAATCAGAGTTGCGGCCTCAGGATCTATTACAAAATCAATGAAGGGTTTATATAAAATCTTGAATTGGAAGATGATGAATATAAGAAAGATTAATTCAGAATAGGTTCGGGTTCAAAACTCAGTAATAACAAAATGCAGAAACTGATTAAACCTTTAAAGATTAAGAACAAGTTATGCAAGTTTCAGATACAAGCATTAACAATCAAGAATAAACTTGCGGGTTTCAGTTTCAGCAATCAAGAATGGTTTTGATCAACTCAGTTTTGAACGCAGATAACACAGACTTGATTACAATCAGACTCAGGTTTCAATATAGTTTATACAGATCAACAACATAAATTATATTGAACTTTAAACATCAAAATCACAGGTTCTTGATCATAAACAGAAAGTAAAGGATTTTGAGTTTAGAGATACCACACAACTAGATTTATCCTGGTTCGGTCACCTCCACTGTGACCTACATCTAGTCCCCACTCCACCTGTGGGATTTCACACACTAACACACAAGCTTTGCCAGGTAGCTTGAAAAACCTTTACACCACAGAGAACTTCTTCACCTCGAGATACCACACTCTTGTGAAGAGCCTCAATGTTCAACCTTAGGGATACCCCACCCTAATCACTCAGAGAGGATCCCTCTCTCTTTACAATCGAAAAGTAAAACAAAAAATTGATTCCTAACTCTCAATAGTCAGATAAACAAATTGAAGCACTTATGAGTATTGAAACACTCTTTTCACAATAAGCTCAAGAAAGATGATGAATGATATGTGTATTTTTCTGTTGTTATGATATGATATCGAAAGTGTTCCTTTGATCCCTCTTTATATAGAAAACAAGTTATAGTCGTTGGGATCAATTAAAACAGATTTGGATCTTGATAACAGAATCTGTTTTCTTGATTCTGGTTCTTGAAATAAGATTTTACATTGGCGTCGTCTTCAATCCACAGGGCTCGTAGTTGATAGCAGACGAGCTCCATATGTCACTTTAGTAGACGAGCACTGCTGTCACTTTATTGGACGAGCACTTCTGTCGCTTTAGTGGACAAGCGCTTGTATCACATTAGTGGACGAGTACTTGTGTCACTTTAGTAGACGAGCGCTTGTATCACTTTAGTGGACGAGCACTTCTGTCACTTTAGTAGACGAGCACTTCTATCACTTTAGTGGACGAGTGCTTCTATCACTTCAGTGTTGGACGAGCGCTTCTATTACTTCAGTGTTGGATGAGCGCTTCTATTACTTCAGTGCTGGACGAGCGCTTCTATTACTTCAGTGTTGGACGAGCGCTTCTTATTTCCAAAAATCATTTTCATTAACGAAAGCTTATTCCTTTTAATGCAGGTTATGAAAATTGATTTTCTTAATGCATCTTTTTAATTGAGCTTCTTTTAACTAAGATTTCTTTCTCTTACAAATCATCTAAGACTTAAATCTAATTTCTCCTTTAAGCTCTTGTCTTGATGATTCCTTGATCTTTGTCTTTGCTCTTTGATTCCTCCAAGTTCTTTGGATTTCTTCAAGTTCTTCCTTGAATGTTCTCCTTTAATTGCTCACTTGAACTTGTTGATCACTGCTTGATACCTGTCTTTGCAATTTGATACTAAAACACTTGCATACACATTAAGTTGTATATGTCATATATCAAAATCTCTAAGTCATTGAGTCTAACACACATTACATTCAATGTAAGTAATGATGGCTAAAATGTGAAAAGTCCAAAATACCCTTAAGCTTGCATTGTAACTTCAAGTTTGCCATGACAAC
>CM061062.1:156933433-157193640 GCA_030762895.1 Sophora flavescens
CTATCTGTTTACCCCGTTCAGTAACAACTCGTTTTTATTACCTTGCAACCATTAATTTTTGCATTCAATTACAAGCCCCTTTTTATTATATTGTTACCTACTCTTTTTATTAAACTAAATAGTAAAGTTTATTCTGACACTAGTGCAGAAAAGAGATTCCACATCGGTTATTTTTGGCTTTTCACATCGGTTTTCAAACTGATGTTAAAATGACCGATGTGGTTTATTTCCACTTTTCACATCGGTTTTAAAACCGATGTTAATAGTATATTTTTAACAGCAGTTTTGTCTCTAACCGATGTGGAAAATTAATTTGTCAATTGGTAACCTATTGGAAATTTCACTTTCCACATCGGCTTTGCCAAAACCAATGTGAAAATTTCACTTTCCACATCGGTTTTAATGAGAACCGATGTGTAAAGTGAAATTTCCACATCGGTTTTTATGAAAACCGATGTGGAAAGTGAAATTTGCAGACCGGTTTTGGAAAAACCGATGTGTAAAGTCTCATTTTTTTTATTCTGTTATTTACATTTATGTCATTCTTTTCCCTTGTTTCAGTAATGCAGATCAATACCAGAATAACATACTGTAAATATTCTAAACACAATCACTTTTGTACGACAAAAACACAACTAATATATACTGAATTTATTACGAACAATACATATGTACGTTCAATTACATTCAGAGAACAAAGATAATTAGGAACCAAAAAGCTACATGATATATTATAGATTTCATATCAAAATACATATGATCAGTCAAAAGTACACTATAGCTAGTACATGATAAGTTTCTAAACTAACTACATATATACAAACTATGGTTGGTACACTTCAAGAAAGAAAGTTGCCCAACGCCTCTTTATGTTGATGATGTCGGAATCAGATAATGGAGTTGGATTGTTGAATATCTGCAAGTTTAATTGGAAAAAAGATTATATCTTTTAAGTAATAAACTAACATAAAACATATAACGAATCTATAACTATTACTTCTAATTGTGTCAATTAACATTTACCTCGTGCCATCTTTCAGTGATCCTGGAGGAGATAATTTCCAACATCCACTGCATCACATAGTAGCCACATTCCCATGATCCACATTCTCATTCAAACAGTTAACACAAGGACAATAAAACCTTCCGTTACCACTATCAGGAGCATTTGTTTTTGCAAACTGTAGAAAATCTTCCACTCCATTCTCATACTCATCACTTGTCCGTCTAGCATTCATCCAACCGCGATCCATGACTAAACCAATAACTTCGTACTTAGTCCAACATATTCATCAACCACTTCTTATGACAGGGTATGGCCCTATCCCATTCGAGAAGAAACTTTTTCAACATTCGGTTAACAGTTAGTCCTTAACTCTCATGCTCATACTTGACAAAATTTCGGCAGCATTTCCCTTCGGTCTCCGACGTACACTACTTGAACGCGATGACATCCACCACGATAAAGTATGCACCCGGAGAACGAAAGGAAATGTATCAATCCGAACTTTCATCAAGTATATAACATTAGAATCAATGAATAACTATTTTAACCGAATTAAGAAAAAGTTTTTTCCCAAACTGTCCAACTTTGGACAATTCAAGATCCAACACAATGAGCGGTACATTAAGCACATACACGTGTGCTCATTAGTATTGCATCTCAAACGGGAAACTAAGGCTTTACTAATTATGTAGCTTGCATGAAGATGGAGCTTGAAAAGTGAAGAAAATGAGCCAAACAGAGCCCATCACGGCCTAGCCGTGACAGCCATCACGGCCATGATACAGTAGAGTTGAAAAAGTCAGAACTGGTCACGGCCAGTCCGTGATGTCCATCACGGCCGTGACATGCCATCTGAACCAAACCCTCACAGGCAGAACTGATAACGGTCTATCCGTGATGGTGGTCACGACCGTGATAGACCAACTAGTGAAGCAACCTCCAAGGCAGAATCCGTCACGGCCTAGCCGTGACAGGCATCACGGCCGTGACGCGTGATACCACCACTGGAAAAATCCATTCTTGGAGCCATTTCCACTATGGTGGATTAGACATAGATTCCCACTTTATAACACTTCACACACAGAACAACACAAGTATACACAGAACAAGGACTCAAGACACAAACTTCATCAAAGGGGTCACAACAAGGCACTAACACACTCATGACAGAGCCTAGACAATATTTTCAGCAGAGAGAACATACCAGAGTTGTGAGATGCTAAGAGACCGGAGTGGTGGTTCGTGAGTAATGGCCCTCTTCGCGGAAGCACGAACGGAGTGGTGGGTCTCCTTAAGTTGCAGGCGCAGCAACCAGTATAAGCTAGGGTTAGAGGTCAGGACTTTCACGGCCGTTGCTGTTGGTGTAAGCTAGGGTTGAAGAACTGGCGCAAATATTCAAAGAAATCAAAACGAAAAGGAGGGAGAGTGAGCTCACAGGCATGCAGATGAAAAGGACATATGAAAAGGTCTCAGCGCGAAAATGAAAAGGGGGAAGAGGGAATTAAAAGTGATAGATAACAATACACATCGGTTAATAAAAAACCGATGTTATAAAGTTTTACACATCGGTTATTTGACAACCGATGTTAAAAGTTATATTATTTATTTCCTTAATTTTTTTATTCGTTTTTCCACATCAGTTTTTAAAAACCGATGTGAAACATACACATTTCCACATCGGTTATCACAAAACCAATGTGTTAAAGTATGCATTTTTTAATTTTTTATTTTTGGTTCAATTTTCAACATCGGTTTAAAAAAACCGATGTTAAAACCTTTAGAACATCGATTAAATATAAAACCGATGTTAAAAATTTTCAATTTAATTTCAAAAATGCCACCGCCTCCTTTTTCACATCGGTTTTTTTAAAACCGATGTTAAAACCCCGGTGTAAAAAGTATATTTTGCACTAGTGTGAAATTTACATTTATTTCATTCAAATCCTCGTGGGAACGATCGCTACTTACACTTTATAACTTGTCACAATTGTGTTCACTTGCACACCTTGCACGTTACACCTTTTAGAGCAACAAGTTTTTGGTACCGTTGCCGATGATTAGGAATGGTGTTAAATATTAAGTTTTCGGTTTAAATTTTTATGTTTAGTAAGTTCTAAAAATCTCGTGTATACTGTGCTCATCAACAGGTATTAAACTCTGTATGCACAGCAAGGGTGCACCTGAATTATAAATTGATTTGGCGAAAGAGAAAACAGCTAAGAGGTTAAGGAAGATAACCAAAGCACACCAAAACACAAAGAGTTCAAGTTCAACAATCTGATCTAGGCTTTATGGCTGAAATGTTCTTGGATGATGAGGGGCAGCCTGGCATGATTGAAATGACAAATGATAAGGAGAGGTCTATCAGGGACTATGCTGTCTTTGATCCTCAAACCATGAATACTGGGATAGTGAGACTAGATATAACTACCCAACAATTTGAATTCAAGTCAATGATGTTCCAAATGCTTTAAACTATTGGGAAGTTTAGTGGAGCACCTACTGAAGACCCTAACCTTCATCTGAGGTAATGTTTGGAGGTGGCCAGCAATTTCAAGATCTCTGGAGTATGTGATGATGCTTTCAAGTTAAGGCGCTTCCCTTATTCTCCGAGGGATAGAGCAAAGACTTAGTTGAACTCCTTGGAATCCAACTCCATTACTTCTTGGAATGGCCTAGCTGAAAAGTTCTTGACTAAGTACTTTCCCTCCACTAAAAATGCAAGAATCAGGAGTGATATAACTTCCTTCAGGCAGAATGATGATGAATCACTCTATGAATCATGGGAGAGGTTCAAGGAGCTGTTGAGAAAATGTCCCTATCATGGCATTCCTGTGTGCATCCAAATGGAGACCTTCTATAATGGATTACTGCCTCCATCAAGGTTGATGCTAGATGCTTCATCTGGAGGCACATTTTTGACAAAGTCTTACAATGAAGCTTATGAGCTGATTGAGAGCATAGCTGCAAATAGCTATCAATGGCCAACAGTGAGGGCTAATTCTGCTAAAAATCCTGCTGGAGTGCTTGATGTGAAGGAAACAAATGCTTTATCTGCTCAGCTGGCTGCCATCACGAATATACTGAAGAATTTGACTGCCGCCAACATAAGTAAGGAACCTGTCATGGCAGAACCTGTGGTGGCTCAAGTGAGTTCTGTGGCATATGTTTTCTGTGGAGGGCTGCACCTGTTTGAAGAGTGTCCTAATTATCCAGTATCAGTGAATTATGTGGGGAATAGAGGGAATAATGCATATTCCAACACTTACAATCCTGATTGGAAGTAACATCCAAATTTCAACTACAACAATTACAGTAATACATTGAATCCTTCAGCTGGAAATACCTCACAACAATACCAACAACAGGGTCAGAACAGTCAATAGCAGCAAAATCAAACCCCTACAAAGGAATCCTCTTTGGAAGCTATGTCGAAAGCTTTCATGATTGAAACTAAGGCTCAAATCCAGAATCAAGGAGCTGTTGTAAGAAACTTGGAGAATCAAGTAGGTCAGTTGGAAAATGCACTAACTAGCAGACCTACTGGTACCTTACCTACATCCACAGAATCTCCATCTTCCTCAATCGATAAAGGGAAAGAGCAAGTCAAGGCCATAAATCTGAGAAGTGGTAAAGAGCTACAGGATGTTGTAACATCTAAACAGCAAGGAACAAAGGTAACTGAAATAACTGAAATAGAAAAGACTAAGCTTGACTCGGTTCCACTGCCTGAAGACACAATACAAGTTACTCCCACTTGGACTGTCCCTAAGCTGATTTTAGAGAGGTCTCCTCCTCCTTTTCCACAGAGATTGAAAAAGTAGCTAAAGAAAAGCAATTCCCAATTAAGCCCTCTTGCTGTGTGAAGTTTTGATTCTGTGTTTTTGGATCTTAGAAACTTGTCAAGCTTATGATGGGGTAGCATGTGAATGATGATTGAGTGAACCCCAGAAGTGTGATCATGACTCAGTGAAAGGAGTGATATGACATAGTGACGAATCTTCTCAAAGAATCCCCTATTCTTAGGAAGACAATCTGGCGTGTCTTCACCTCTAAATCCAAGGACTAAAAGGGAATCTCTATCAAGGCCCTGTTGAGAGGTTAGACCTATAAGAGTCTTCTTGATAAAGTTGGATTGAGGATAAAGGGAAGTCACACACACACATTTGGATAAGGGATTAAGAAAAAGTGTTTTGTGTTGAGCATGCTTTTGAAAGCTGACCTGAAGGTTGCCATGGAAATTGCTAGCTGATTTCATTCGTGTGTTGAAATGTTTTCTAAATGCCATTACTTGAGGACAAGCAATGATTCAAGTTTGGGGGTGTGATAACTCTTAGAAATAAGAGTTATTACTACTTTTATAGCTAAATTGTTGTTCTTGTGTTGGTAAATTAGATGCAATAATGCATGATTCTGACAAGAATTTGAGTAATTGGAATTAATTGTTGTTACACTGAAATGAATTGTTTTGATATTGAAAATGCTATTTAAAAAGAGATTTTAAGTGTGAGCAGGAATTAATTATTAAGATGAAGGAAGCTGAAGGGAATTGCTCTGGAATGCTACAGCTTCTGAAAATGAAACACTAGTCGACAAAATACTTGCCATCTCGGCACATTTCTCACAAAGGAAAAGAGACCCGCTTGGCATCCCACAAGCACGAGGAAGAGTGGAAGACCTCAGCTGAGTGTACTTGGGAAATGGGCCAAGGAATATTTTAATGTTTGATTTTGTAAAAGCCCAAAAAGTGAGGCCAGAGAGAAAGGGTAGAAAACCCTATTTTGGGGACATAGGTTAGTACAAATAGCAAGAGTCACCACAACATTTTTCGCTTTAGGCAACACTAATCTTGCCAACGGTTGAAAAACTGTTCCCTAAACATGGAATAAGCAACAGTTTTTTGATTGTAGCTGATATTATGTATATTTTACATCTCTTTTAAAAATAAAATATAAAATTGTTGCCTATCTATATTAGCCAACGCTCTTAAAACCGTGGATGGATTATTGGGAACATATTTTACTGTGTTGAGATTTTAGAGAATGGTTCTAATAATAATTACTTAATTAGATCATTCCCGCTGAACCTCTATTTTACCGGGTTTTTTGTTTTATCAATTTTTCTTTTGAAAATTTTGCTTTACGCACTGAGCGCGAACTTGTTTCCAACACCTCAGAACACGTTTCCAAATCCCCAACTCCTTTATCTCCATCGTCTCCCTCTCTCAACTCTGCAAGCTATTTTTGGTTTCTCAAATATTTACTCATTCAGGTATGAGTTTCATTCCTTAATTCCTTAATTTTTGTCCCTTTATTCCTTCACAGAAACGAGAATTGTAGCCCTGCAATTATAAGAATCAAAGTTTTTATTTTTCCTTTTTTGATTGCAATAATAAGAATCAAGGTTTTCCTTCTTCTTTTTTGATTGCAATAGTAATAATCAAAGTTTTTCGTCACTTCTTTTTGAATCGTGTTGCAATGACACGTCGGACTCGTCACCTTGACGCAAACGGACTCGCCGATGACGATGTCGTCGTGTTGGATGCCATCGCCGTAGTAATTGGAGTGGCGGTTTCGGTGACGGCGGAGACAAGGTTGAAGGTAAGGAAGAAACAAGGTTTCTCGAGCGGCAGCGACAGTGAATTATAGTGGTCTGCTTGTGCATTGATGGATTCTTGAGTTTTAAGGTCCAGTAGTAACATAGGTAGATTAACATTGAAATTCTGAATTTCTGTATTTAAGTGAGTGTTTCTGTATTTGATTGTGTCTAAGCTTTTTTTTTTCACTGAAATTCTTAACTATGTCCACCTTATATTCAAGTACTGCTAGAAATATCCCATGTAAATTTTGATGTCTATTGATCCGAGGATTAACTATTGTGAGCAATCTGAGGATCCTACAGCAGCAAGTCTGCAAGAGGAATAAAAATAAGCTGGAATTCTTAGTCCCAGGTGGGATTTCCAATTGCGTATCTCTGTAAACCAGTTCCTGTCCATTTTCGCTTCTTCAAACTCGGATTTCATGTTTTCTTTCTTTGTTTCTTTTTAATTCTTATATTCCAATGAACATAAAGTGGGATGTGTCATGATATTTGTAGTTGCAAATGACAGGTAAATAGGCTTTTCATTTCTGTTCTTTGAAGGAGAAAATCATGAGTTGAGTGCTTCACAAATAGTGGATTCTGGATTGGAAAAAGAAGTTAGCCTTGCTCCAGCTGCAATAGTAGAATCTCGAAAGGAATCTTTCTATGCAATTAAGACAACTGGACTACAATAGGAAGCCAAGGCCAATGTCTCCTGCACTTGGTTAATGCAAGATTATTGATAATTAAACCAAGTTTTAATTAGTTAGCAATTTAATTCTCTTGCTTTGAATATAGAGATATTTTTTAACATCTGACCTGCATCTGCTTGCAAACCTTTGATATTTTTTGCAGTAGCTAAAAGTAAAAGCAAGGCCAATCTTCTGAAATAAAATCAAGATCCAAAATTTGAGAAAACCCTTCTAAGCCATTATGATGGCTAGAGATTCCCTAAAGAAAAGAGAAGAAAATGCTAGAGTGCAGGCAGAAATACAGAAGCTAGACAATGAAGTGAATGAAATGAAGCTCATAAATGAAGAAGAAAAACTGATTATTCAGGACCTGGAATTGACACTGACAAAAAGCAGGAGAAAAACAGAAAAATACAGGCGGTTAGCGGAGGCTCAATGTTCTTACAGGACGATGCTAGAGAAGATGATTAGAGATGCTATGCACCACTAAGAAGAGGAGTCACCAGAACTAAAATGATGTCTTTCTTCAGGTTTTTTTTTGGACCTTGACATATAGTTTATAAATTATTTTTTTGTGTAGGAGTGTCATTTATATGGAACAAATAAGATTGAACCAGGCTGCAACTAATGCACTGATGGCTAGACTTGAAGCACATAGGTGCATTATCCAGTCTATCCTTTTAATCAACGTTTTGGCAATTGAAGTTGGATTCTTAATTTCTTTGGATTCAATATTCATTAGATTTATGGACATTATGACCCATCTTTTTTATCTTTTTGTTTTTTTAATTTATATTTGTTTCAGAGCCAAAAGTTTGTAGATGATCTTCTCAATTTGGGAAGTGTGAGTGACCGAATCTAGCTCATTCGGTGAAGGACTGAACCGTCCATATTATTTGGGTGATTGCAGCTAATCTTTTCATTGAAAAAAGGTCATTCATTCCCTGGATGTCTGCAGTTATTTAATGCACACATTATTACCATGGATGTTGGAAGGACTGTCCTGTGTCTCTGTGTGCCACTGATGGATTGAGGAATAGATGAAAGGTGGAAGGGAGTGAGCCGATAGATAATACATTAGTGAGCTAATAGATAGGTTTTTAAATGCTAGTCATGTTGAATTGGGGCTAACATTAATGTTACTAAGTGGGCACTGCCACTTGATTGAGCGGTTGTTTTTTGAGTCTTCTAAAAACAGGTAAGTTATTTTTTCTGGCTCTCAGCTATATTTTTGTCTGAGTCCCTTTATATCCCTGCTTATGTTGTTTTAATTTATCAGGTAGAGATGACAGTTTGAAAATGCAAACCTGTGAGGAGCTAGTAAACAATTGTCCTCATCTAACTTCTTTATCTCTTAGAGGTTGTAAGCTACATGATTATCAAGTTCGTGTACTGGTTAAGGTATATTGTTTAGAGGTTCTTAACTATTACAGTCTCTTGTTAATCTTGGGTAAATTTTCTTATGTTAAATTTATTTATTAGAGAATGTTTCCCTCGATATATAGTGTTTAATTTCTGCATTTTTCTTAGTAACTTGTTTATGACAGCAGACTTATGTTATTGGTATTTTGTTGACGTGTGCTTTGAAGCCACCATTCTCATTTGAAGTTTGAATTAATTTTAGATTAGATGGAATTCTCCAATTCTCACTTTTATCACTGAATAAAAAACTCATTCTAAGGACTATTATTAAGTTCAACTGTTCATGCAGGGATTTCAGAAACTGCAATATGTTGATTTTTCTACATCATATTCAATCACTGTAAGCTTCTTAAGGTAAATTTTTAATCTTCAAATCCACCCTGGTTATAAATGAGCTTAACTTTGGATTGTTATATTGCCATTGCACTTTTTACTCCCAAAAATCAGCTTGAGTTGAGGTTAAAGGAAGTTGGTGAACTTTTGCACCCTGCAAGTCTTGATGGAGTATGCTAGTCCATATGATGGCTTTATAATGATATAATAATAATTATTATTAAGAATAATAGTAATACAATGAGATATGACTTTAAATCTATTGGGTTCTTGTTAAATGCCAATTCACTTATTACTTTTTAATATTTAAACTTCATGGACTTCTTGCTCATAAAACTTCCTGAAAAATTCTTGTTACTGAACTGAAAATCTGTCTCTCTATCTGAATTTTTTGTTTATTTCATTTCATTGCTTTCACTTACATTTTAAGCAAAGAATAAATATTTCACGTATCATTTAAATTAATTTGCATAGACCTAACTTTCTAATGTCAAGTTTAATTTTTTTCAACTTCTAGCCACTTAATTAGTGGTTTACACATTATGGCATATAACTGAATTTGGAAGTTTTCTTTCAGGAAATACTAAAATATATTTATACCAGTTAATGAATCGTAAAACTGAAAATTTCTTTGAGGTTTCATGTGTCACATTTTTCAAATATCCTTCCATTTCTTGTGTGATTTTGAAATTTATGCTTTACTGAAATTAAAAATAGTTTGATTTATGTTTTTAACAGCAGTCATGGTGTTTCTGATACATGGAAATTGCTTGCACCTGCTTCATCGCTGCTAACATATAGGCTTAGAAATATAATAAGATAAGAAGCAAAACTTATACATTAAGAAAGCAAAAACTTGTGAAAGAAGAAAGCTTGAAAGCTTTAGGCGGTGGATAATTAATTTGAAGCTAGAAGAATGGGAAATCAAAGGAGCAGTGCGACTGGTGCAGAGATTTTTGACCATATGTAGCTGTATAGTACAGCTATACAAAGAGCAACCTTGATGGGGACAATTTGGTGTTGATTAGAATCTCATCCTAAAAGAGAGTTTTGTTTGTTTTACTGGAATATAATTTTAGTTAACATAACTTTACTTTTATGAACTTTTAGTAAAAGAATCCTTCATATAGTTGCTAATGTAGTACTGCTGACTTGATGATCTACATGGTTTCGGAGAATCGCCAATCCAGCACTGCTGCCTTTCCAAACTCGTTTTCCCTTTTTTTATTTTTTTTGCTTGTATCTTATTCGTATTTAGAACATACTTCACATTTCCTTGCTTTTGTCTTTGTATTGGTAGCTTTAGATGTGATTTGTGTAGAAAAAAATACTGATACTACAGTCTGCAACTCTGAATCCTCATTGCAGGGGATGATGGTGTTCCATATTCAACAGAATGTATGAGACTTTGATTTTATCCTTGGTTGGTTGAGTATCTGGGTTGTTCTATACATTTTGTTGTTGTTTCTACATTAGAACTATCATTAACATCATTACATAAAATTATGCATTCATGACTTATCCACTTCTGTTCACCACCATCTCCATTTCATTGATGGGGATTATTCTGACACAAGACCACCATTGTCGTTATCCTTAATTTCTTAAGTAGAATGTAAAGAAGGTGTGGATGATGATGCACTTGTGACATTTTATTTGTTATGCTTGTGTAATACTCCCTCCGGTCCACAATATAAGAAACAAATGAGTCATTTTTTTGGTCCAAAATATAAGAAACATGCATCAATTTTCATAAATATTAAATGCTAATTTCCAACATTACCCTTATTAATTATTGTCATTAATTATAGGCTATCAAATATTAATTAAAATTAGAAGGGGTGTTTTTGGAAATTTATATGAGTATCAATTACAATTAACTTATTCTAATACATTTCATTTGTCTTTGTGTTTTAGGGTTTTATTTCTTATATTGTGGACCGGAGGAAGTATTAGTGACATGTTTACTAGAGTAAGGTAGACCATTGCCAAAATTGTCACTAAGTAACTATCATTAGTGCTTTAACTGTTATTATTGCTTTGCTTTCCTTTTTCTAACTTACATATCTTTTGTCATATTGCAGCAAGATTTTCTTGGTGAAGATGAACATCAACTTCAAGACATGGAAGAGGAATGATGTTATTAACATGCATGCATGCCTATAATCTTTGTGGATGTTTTTCTTTTGGATTTTCGAAGAAAACTATTATGTGCCACTTGAGGAATTTAGTTTAGTCATCTATATTTTGGAGTTATATATGTTAGACTCAAGACAAATTGATACGATTATATATACTAGTGTTTTTTGTACACATGTTGAATCGTTGCCTATTTATTCTACAACAGTTACAAGAATGTCCTTTAAAGTTGTTTTAACCATTTTCTATTTAATTTGCCCACGATTAAATAAATATCGCCAATATTATATGACAATTGGATGAAATGTCTAGCAACATTAAAAAAATCGTTGCCTATGCCATTTATCAATAGTTAAATAAATGTTACCTATAATATTTGCCAACACTTAAATAACTGTGGCTGAAACATCTAACAACAGTTAAGAAACCGTTGCCTCAACCATAAGAATGAAAACTGTTGCCAATGGACGATTTAAAAAACTGTTGCCTATTCCCCCAATTTAGGCAACGGTTATTGATATACCGTGGCCTTAAGCAAAAAACCGTTGCCTATGGGAATAGGCAACGGCCACCTAGAGAACACTTTTTTAACCGTTGCCAAACTGTTGCCTAAGGTTTAGGCAACGGTTTTCATTCTTTTAGGAACGGTTTTTCGTTGTTTCCTAAACTAGAAAATGTTGTAGTGAGTCAGTCTCCTTTTAGGGTACACATTGGTACAGGGTACAGCAACCATCACTGTTCCTTCTCTCCTCTCTAAAATTTCTGCATTTACGTTACCATGCTTTTCATTTTCCTATTTTATTTCTTCTTTTGTTTTTAAGCTCATTATGATCTAAACATCTTTAGCTAGGAGCTATGAACTTGTAATGAATATTTATGGGTGATTTATGTTAATGAATGTTTGCACATTTTCCTCTATTCCGCGCTTCAATTATATTTTGGTTGAAATTGATCAACTTAGCTAAGATAATAGCTTGCTAAACTTGGAAGAGTTTAGTTAGTGGATTTGTTTAGAGGATAAATTTAAAAGTAATTAATTGGAAAATTAATTTCTATTGAATGAGTTAGGAATAGCCTTCAAGAATTTAAGTAGCTGGATGTGCTTAACCCATAGCTGAGTGAATTTAATTTGAGCATAGGAATAAGGAACATTTAATGCATCTTAGTTTATTGTTGGAAAACAAACATTCTTTCCTGGACTAAATGTTGTAGCATTCTGAAGCATAAATTACCCTGCAATTGACATTACAAGGGATTAATTTCCCTAGCTGTTTACCCAGTTCAGTAACAACTCGTTTTTATTACAATTACTGTTACCTTGCAACCATTAATTTTTGCATTCAATTACAAGGCCCTTTTTATTACATTGTTACCTACTCTTTTTATTAAACTAAATAGTAAAGTTTACTCTGAAATTTATATTTAATTCATTCAAATCCTCGTGGGAACGATCTCTACTTACACTTTATTACTTGTCACAATCACTTGCACACCTTGCACGTTACACCTTTTAGTGCAACATCAAGCAGATAAACTTAAAATACTATTTTACCCTAATGTCGACAAGTCTACGATAATTAAACCCAAATTTTCATTTCAAAACCATTTTCAAGTGGGGTTTAACCACCGTCGACTACACGACAACAAGTAGGGTCTTGGGCACCCTACACGGACAAAATAACATGCTATATCGAGCTTGCCTCCCTGACGTGATAGTCACTTTCTCCCCACCTTACTGACGTGCGTACTTTCCCATAAACGCTTTGATTGCCTATGAGCTATAGGCACGAACCTCGGCATGCTTTCCAACAACAACCTCGAATCTGATATTGACACCCCCAGTATGTGCATTGGACCAGAAATTGTATCGAGCACATGCACGAGGTCCAAAAACAGCCAGAAAGACCAAAACAATCACCTAATCAACAACAGGGCTCCAATCAATGAACCAATTTGAATCAAAGCATGAAATTTAAGGAGAAACTTACAATAAAAGTGGTTGTACAATGCAAAGTCAGAATCGGCAGAAAAACGCGTAAAATCCTAAAATACACCGAAAATGATATCGGGATCGAGAATAGGAGTAGAATGAATTTAAATAGCTTAAAAAGGATAAATGTCGACGATGTCGACACTGACTTACCTTGACAAAACTCACATGCAAGGGTGCAGCTTCAAAGATGTCGAAGCCACAAGCATGAATATGCGATCGGTTTGAAATTTCGATGACTGAAACTCCTCCAACCTCAATCTTTTATAAGGCACGAAAATGTCTAGGAAATTAAGATGGTTCTCTCACTTTTCTTCTCTGGTCCGTGAGATAATGATGATGAGAAGATGATGTTGGTACCAAAGTGATTTGGATTAATAATCTCTGAGTTTTGATGTTAACAAAAAGGATTAAATTTGCTTAGCAAAGTTTTAGTTGAGATCTAACATGCTTTATCTAGTCTTTCAGGAATGTTAAAACTATATAAGTTATGGAAACCTTGAATAAGTTTCCTTATATCTGCTTGGACTTAGTTTGTGAATCCGCGTCCATTCATGTAGACGAGCTGCTCAAAACGTTTGGTATATTTCTTATATATTATATTTGAGTAGACGGTTAATAAAATACTCTCAGTAGACGGGAACTTTAGTTTCAATGAGTAGACGAGCTTAAATGCCACATCAGTAGACGGAGATCAAAAATAACTCACTGAAAGATACCAAGTCTAAAGACTTGATGATAGACGAGAGGATATGCGACGTCAATAGACGAGTGAAAATAAAACTACAAGTCCATAGACTTGGTTTCACCCATGAGCTAGTAGACGCAGATTTTAAGTAGACGAGCTCTTTTCTTATAAGTGTTCATATGCTCCGTCTAGCTAAGTAAATTCTAATCTGACCACAAAGAAATATTTATTTCAAATGATTGATATTTATTTCAAACGAATGTTGGTCCTTCTTAATTGTTTTATCTATTTTAATGCCTTGTTTCTTTGTGAGAGAAACATAGTACCATCAAGGAAATGCAAAAAGCAACACAATACAATTGGGAAATGTAAAACGCTCTATACCCTGTCACCTTTACTGCTGGAATAGCTGGAATTTTCATAAAGGAGGAAAGACAGTTTTCAAGTTGCAATTGCTCAAGAGCTGTGACCCTCCATTTTGTGCAAAAGTGATAACCAAGAGTACATTTCACAATGGCCACGATCAAGTCATCAATCACAACGGATATTATGCATTTAATGCTATCTCTAAATGGGAATATTCAAAACAACCGTTGAAGTTTTTCAAGTGAAGAAGAAGGTCACTATAAATAGAAGACCTCAACCACTGAAGAACAACTTTCGCGAGCTGGACTTTTGCCAATTTACAAGCTTTCATTCCTTTATTCTTTCAAGAGAAAAAAGTCTATAATTCTTTAGCTTGAATATTGTTGTAATATTCAACCGATCTTAAAATTTCATATCCTCACACATAGCGAGTTAGAAGATCTAAAGCAAACAATCTCATTGTTAGAGTTAGAGCCTGAATAGGCATGGTAATAAAGGAATACTTGTAGCCTAAAGAGGTGTTGAATACTTGTTGTAATCTATTTGGAGAAATAGTGGAGTAAAACCTTCAAGTCGAAGGGACTGGATGTAGCTCTTGGTTGGAAGAGAGTGAACCAGGATAAAACACTTGTGTGAATCTTCTAATCCCTTATCTCTTCAGTTTTATTTGTTTATACTGACTGTAGGGATTTGAACTTGATTTTGTAAAGCTTTTAAAATATATTTTTCTGTGTGTGCATCTGCCTTATTTTTTCCTTGTGTGAGAAAATATGTTTTGGAAAAGGTTGTTTTCGAAAATTATTAACAAACACAATTCAACCCCCCATTCTTGTGTTTGCCTGTGTCAACTTCATATGAATTGGTTTTTGTTTGCCTTCATTACATTAGCTAAGTTAATTTTAGGTGATAGGTGTTAGTTTTTAGTAATAGTTAGGTGTCACTTTCATGTATATAGTGGAATCCAGGTGTCATGGTCTTAGTCTTTGTTAGGTTAGTGGAATTTGAGGTGGCGTCATCATGGCCACCTTTCTTCTGGTCGCGACACATGTCACCGCATGTTACTCCATCGGCACAATGAGCTGTTTTCTATTGTATCTTCCTACTGCTGGAATATTTTTCTTAATTATTTTAGGCTACTCCCAAAAGCTCATTATGATCAAGTTCGACCTAATTTTAATATTACAATTCTCAATTAATTAATTAATTAATATACCAATTAATCACTCGGTTTGCATTTGTTTGCGTTCCGGACCCGTTTCATCTCCGATTTTCCTCAAACTTGAAAAACAAGCTAACTAACACCTAAGGAACATGATTAAGTCTTTAATTATCTTTAATCTCTTCCTTAAACCCTAATCAAGAAATCGGGGTGTTACATTACTACCCCCCTAAAAATAAATTTCGTCCTAGAAATTTAAATTAAGTTACCTCAGACGAACAGATGAGGATACTGTTGTTGCATGTACGTCTCTCTTTCCCATGTGGCATCTCCAATAACAGTATCCTTTGGTTTCTGTAAAGTTCCTTGACCCGTCGATCCTCATTCCTTACAGCAAAGGTTTATACTCAAGGTTCTCACTTATCTTAATTGATTCACGCTCTATGAAGTACGATGGATCAAGATGATATTTACGAAGTTGAGAGACGTGAAAGACATCATTGATATTGGATAGGTTGGGTGGTAAGGCTATCTGATACGCTACAGGACCAATTCAGCAAATAATTTGAAATGGTATGATAAAATGAGGGGTAAGCTTCCTGAATTCTATTGCTCTGCTGATTCCAGTCATTGGAGTGACTCTCATGAACACAGGGTGGCCTTCTTGGAATTCTAAAGGTCTTCTCCTCTTAACACTGTAGCTCTTCTACCTATCACTTGCATCTTTCATCTTTTCCCTGATCTTGCGGACTTGCTCCGTTGTTTGCTGTACCATCTCTGGTCCAACTAATTGATTCTCACCTGTCCCATACCAGCAGAGAGGTGTCTTGCACTTCCTTCCGTATAGTTCTTTGTACGACACCATGCCAACACTCGAGTGGAAACTATTGTTGTACGTGAATTCTATCAGTGGAAAAAAATTCATCCCAACTCCCTGTGTGTTCCAGCACACATGCTCTTAGCAAATCTTGTAAAGACTGAATCGCTTTCCGACTAGCCATCCGTATGAGGATGATAAGCCGAACTCATCCGTAACTTAGTTCCCAACGCACTGTTCAAGATTTTCAAAAACCTTGAAGGAAATCTTGGATCCCTATCGAAAATTATACTCGCTGGCACCCCATGCAGCCTCACTATCTCATTGATGTACAACTGGGTTAACTTTTCCAAAGAGAACCTTTGATTGATAGGCAAGAAGTGAGCACTTTTCGTCAACCTATCAATTATTACCCAAATTGCAACATGATTCTTTTGTGTCGTAGGAAACCTGACACAAAGTCCATTGCAATACTATCCCATTTCCATTCTGGGACATCCAGAGATTGTAATAGTCCTGCTGGCTTTTGGTGTTCAATCTTCGGTTTCTAACACACCAAGCAGGACTGGACATACTCTTCTATTTCCTTCTTCATTCCAGGCCACTAGAACATCTTTTTCAAATCCTGATACATCATAGTGGCACCTGGATGGAAACTCAATTTACTTTTGTGTGCTTCTTCCAAGATCAAGTCCTTAACTTCCCTATTCTCTGGCAGACATATTATATCACCAAACCTTAAGATTCCATCAGTAACACATTTAAACTCCACAGATTCTCCTGCTTCTATCTTCTGATTGACCTTTTGGAGGTACTGGTCTTCCGCTTGCTTCTTCCAAACTAAGTCTAGGATTCCACTAGTAATAGTGACCATTCCCAAACTTATCCTATTCTAGGATAATCCCGTTATCACTAGATTCAGGTCTCTGAATTGCTCGATCAGTTCTAACTCCTTGATCAACATAGCAGACACTTGCAACGATTTCCAACTTAACGCATCAGCTACGATGTTTGTACAGAGAGTGGGAGAGAGAGTGTCGTAGAGGAGGTGAAGAGTGGTGGTATGGAGGGGAGACTAAAGGTGAGGTAGAGAATTGTCTATTTAGAGGAGAGGGTGAAGAGAGAGAATGCGAGTGTGGTGTTAGAGAGTGACCTCCTCTTTGAGGAGGATAAGAGCCTCCTTTTATAAGGAGAGGAAATAGGCCCAGGGCCCTTAGAGGGTAAGACAAGTGGGTAGTTGATCTAGTCATTTTTGGACTGGAATAACCGACTCAAATCTTTCTTGGGCCAAATGAGAGAAGGGCTTTGGGCCTTGTCATTTTTGAACTGGAAGAGTAATAATTTTGTATTTAATTTTATTGCATTGTTCTTAAAATCATGAAATAAAAAGAGGAAACAAGAGTCGACTAAACATGCCCTAATTGTTTTTAAAAAGACAAAAAATACCCTAAACTAAAAAATCAATATACAAATATTTTAATTTTATTAATTAAGTGTATTTAAATAATCAAATAATTTAAATTAATTTAATTGGTTTACGTTATTTTAACTGTAAAATTTATTAGTTTAATATAATTATTTTATTTATTAGTTTAAACTCCATTTTCGTTCTTCAAGAGATCCAAGTGATTCCATTACAAAGCTTGCCAAGATCATCATCTATTCTTCTTCTACTTTCCTAACATGAGGTAACATGATCATCTCCTCTCTTGTTTAAGCTTTTGTTCTTCATATTTCATAGTTTTTCATTTCTAGATCTAGAACTATAAATAATTCTAGAAAATTGTAGAAAAATCATAAAAATGTTAAACCAATTTCTATGATCTAGTTATGACCTTTACTTTCATTATCCAAGAGTATGTAATCAAAAACATTTTCCTTCCCTAATAACCATTTTTGGCGGAAAACTCTAGGAAAAATGGGTTTGGTATTTTTGATCCATTTGTGAAATCTATTGTTTGTTTTAAACTCTCTAGCATCTATATGATCATAATCCAAGAGCTTAAGTTCAACAAAAATCCCTAACTTAACTTTTTAATTTGGGCCGAAACCCTAGAGTAAAGGGGTTAAAATGTTTTGTTTCAATTTGTGAAATCTAACACTCGATTAATGCTCTCTAATGTCTTAGTAACCTAAATCCAAAAGCTTGAATCAATAAGAATTTCGTAGCCTATTTTTCTATTCAAGGCCGAAACTTAACTAAAATAACATTGGAATATTTTGTTCATGTTTTCAAGTTATGACAATTTATCTAAGCTATCTAAGACTATAGGAACTAGAATCCAAAAGCTTTGAATGATAAAAGAATCCTAACCCTATTTTGAATTAGGAGGCCGAAACCTAGCTACTTAGATTAAGAGTGATTTTGTTAATTAACTATAGTCGTGTTGTCTGGTTGAAGGAGTAACTATTAAGATGTGGTGTGATAACAAGGATCGACGAATTCGGGATTCTGGTGATAACTCAGGTCGGGGAAAGAATCAAACTGTCGTCGGAATGGATAAGTAGTATATATTATAATAATTGTGTAGGGCGACCAAAACCCTACTAGTGGTCGAGTAATCGACAAGACCAAATCGCATTGGAAACCTTTTCTGTAATACAAATGATGATTTGTGGATAGTAGGTTTATCGACATTAGGTTAATCTTATGATATTAAGGATGCCTAATTTTATTGTTATTGAATTGATTGTGATACGCTGGTTGAGGTATTCTACTGCATGTGATGTTTTAATTTTATGTTTGAATATTTTATGATGACTGTGTTATGCATGATCTGCCTGGTTTGATAGTGTGCTTAGTTTTCTTTTAAGTAAAGATATATGTTGTTCGGGAGATGTTCATGTGGGTGAAAGAATGAATGGACTTATAGGTGCCTAGCTTAATTAAGTTGTTTTATAGATGAGATTATGAGATATGATGGAAGCTTAAGGCACTAAGTTGTTATTGATGCAATTTAGGGAGATTCAAATATAGATGTATTGTTATTCACAGTTGTGTGAGTGGAACACACGAGGTCAGGATATCCTATTTTGGGATATCGGATATTGTGGGTGAGTACCCTATGGATGTGATGCCGAGGTAGACTACCGTAATACTCTTTTAGTTCTTGATGCATTTGAATGTTCTTGGCACTGGACCGTTCTGGACTGATATTCCTCGACGTGTTTTCATATTCTTGGCGTTGGACCGTTTTGGACTAATACTCGTTTAGTCATTGACGTGCTCGAAAGTTATTTGCACTGGACTGTTTCGTACTACTGTTGTTGTACGTGAATTCAATCAGTGGAAAAAATTCATCCCAACTCCCTGTGTGTTCCAGCACACTTGCTCTTAGCAAATCTTGTAAAGAGTATACGTTTTATACATTGATGTACACATTGGTTTTCATTAAAATTTAGTTAATTAACTAAAAGTACATCGATGTACACATAGATGTACAAAACTTTTAATTAATCCTTTTTCCTTCTAAGTTCATTTTACTATATGAAAACCCTTTTAGTTTGTTTTTATGAGAGCTATTTCAAAAAGAAAAACTTAAAATATTTCTTTACATTGATAATCTAATATTGCTTGAGATCCTTTGAGATTCTTCTTTGTAGTTCTTCATCTTCAAGCATTCCTTCATGGTCCTTCTTTTGCTCCTTTGATCCTTTGCATCCTTTTCCTTGCATTGATTATATCTTATACAAACATACAAGTTTGGCAACAAATTAGTGAATCAAAGTGTAATTCAAGTTAGTTTAGTCATTAATCAAAACATACTAGGGTCATTTTTCCACAACTGGGATTCCTTCTGTCAGCTTGCTTTGGAAAAGAGCTCTGGAAACTATGTATCGCTCATGTCTTGCTTGCTCTTGGTAGAGCAGCTTGAGATGCTGGATCATATCAAACGCCTCCATGTTCTCATGTTGCTTCTGAAGCTCGGAGTTCATGGTAGCAAGCATAAGACAGCCGACATCCAAAGAATCATCCTGATGATTCTTATAAGCATCCTTGTGAGCAAGAACTTGATTACAAATCCTAACTCATTATGAAGTTGGATCGCAAGTCCAATTATTTATTTCTTTGCACTTTTCTAGTTAAGCCTTTTTCTTGGCTTCCAAGGAAAAAAAAATAACACATAGTCCATTAAATCTTATGGAGGTATAAACAATGAATTATCCATACTTTATAACATAAGGTCTTGTTACACCCTATGTCATAAATTATTAAGTTCGTATTCACTAAGTCGTTCATGACTTAGGTTTTTGAATTTTACAGAAAATACTCGTCCTTACGGACTAGAATCCTTTCTTTTATTTAAAACAAAAATCTTTGGCTAAAATCAATAATTTTGAAGTCAAATTCCACCAAAAGTACATAAGTACCAAATTCCCCAAAAACAGTCTCGAAAACATTGAAATACTTAAAACACAGTTTTGCTACTTTTTATTTTATTTCAACTTTTATTTCGTATTTTCGAAATATAGTCATTTTTCTCAATTCCTTCACTTTATTAACTTCAAATACCTATGTTAAAGTATTAAAATTCTAATTTCGAGCCTCATTCTACGGTTTGTACAAAAATCCTATAACTTGACCGAACGTCGCTAAATTTGAAAATCGCGTAAGTCATTTTTCAACGATTTTTAAACCTAATGGTCCAAAACTCAATTTGGAGTCTTAGGACACTTAAAATAGACTTCAAAAATAGTTTTAAACTGTCAAAAATAGTTTTTGTCGAAATGAGAACATTTGTTCATTTTACGTGTCCGATTTCGCGAAAATTCTGTTTTTAAGCCTGCTAAAACATGATTTTTGTTCTCTTAAGTCTTAAAGTCAAATTAAACCTCATTTAAAAACTTTAAAACATGTCAAGCCAGTTTATACTACCTTAAAAACAGTTCTTCAAAGAAATGCATTTTCTTCTTGGTCTTGCTACTTTTTAACACCTTAACATTCATAGAATTACATAACTTTGAGAAACAATGTTGTCAAGCTCTTTTTCAAATATTGGCCAAAACAAATTTACAAGCAATTGTGAAGATTTTCACTTCACCAAACCCTTCATAACCACATATACACATTCATGTATCAAAGAACTAAATCATGGCATGAATTTTAAAACATTAGGCATACTTGATCATCTATGTCTAAGTGAGCATATTCTGAATTTTTTCCGAAGTTTTAGGGGCATAAGGGTCACAAAATTAGGCCGAATTTTTAGGGGCATAAGGGTCACAAAATTATTGTGACAAGGTTGGAATTTTAATGAAAGGTAAAGGACCACTTGGACATTTCTTATGAAATAAAGATATTTTTAAAATTTGTAATCATGATGATGGTGAGTCATAAGAATGAGTCATCTTGGATGACTCGTCATTCTGTCTCCCGGCGTATCTCTGCATTTCGATATCCGGCTCCGTCGTTTTTCCGATTTAGGTTTTTGCGTGTTTTCATCGAAAATTCACCCGAATAAAATATAATAATTTATTTTTTTACGAAAATTTTAGAAATAGACTTTATCTATTAAAGTATGAAAAAATCTAGAATTTTTCAGTTTCGGGTCAAATTAGGGTTTCTGCTGGTATAAAACTATACTATCAGTAAAAACGCAGACTGGTTTACGTCTGAGTTTTAAATCCAAAATTAAACCGTAACTTCCTACAATATGGTAGGTTCAAGATATAATTTTTTTTTCAAAAATCATTTTCTTGATTATCTGTAAAAAAATAAACAAATAAGCAATTACCGATACAACAAAATAGATAAAACGTAGGTAAAAGACAGGATGTTACACCCGTGAGACCTACATTAGAGTTCAGAAGTGATAGGGTTGTAGTGATCCCCAGAGACGATGTTCGCCACAGTTCTCACTACTAACGGTTTTTCCAGTGCCATCGTCCAGTGATTATATCCAATAGCAGTGAGGCGACAACATCAGCACCACCACCACAACGACTTCCATGGTGAGTCTACAGACGCAGATGTGGAGAGAGTAAGGGTAGTAGTAGATATCCATGTTAGTGATCATGGAGGCTAGAGCGTCTAATTTATATAGGTTGTGTGTTGTGATATATTTTGATGTATTTTGAGTGGGGATGGGCTAGGTGATGAGCGTGGCGAGGTTGTTGTCTTAGTCAGATCTTTTTATGTATTTTCTTTATCTTTATTACTTTGTACAAGTGGGACCCTATTGATGGGGTACCCTAGATAGTTTATGTATTATGTTTATATATGTATATAGAGTGTGATGTTTACATTCTTGTCTTTTTATGTGTAAAGTTTTAATATATCCATTTTTCTGATATTTATGTTAACATTAATATCGCGATCAAGGTTTGTTAAATTAGGTTTTTCTTTAATGAGACATCGGGGTGTATCAAGTATTCTAAGAAGAATAACTTAGAGATCTTTGAAAGCTTGAGTGATTAAGTTCAAGTGAGTATCTACCAGTCTTCAAAGACTTCTATTTATACTCATTAAGTAATAAATCCGTTGAGTTGTTTTCTTCAAATGAGTAAAACTTTTGTTCTTCATCCATTAATGTCAAAGAGTCGTTCTGAGTCTTCATTTAATGTTTATGATCATTGGAGAGCTTCAAGACAAGTTGAACATATTTGTTGGTAGTACTTTATCAGAGTGTAGCTTGATTCAGAGCAGCAGCAGTTGCTTTTCAGACTTGGGCAGCGCGACTTTCCTTATTTGTACAACACAGGTCTGTGACCGCATAAAGGTTACTTTGCTTGTTACAACAAAAGGAATGTCCAACACAAATTGATGCTTTATGCTTCTGAATTCAATTCTCTTGATTTGAAAATGAATGGGAATATTCTTGTCTTTCGAATAAGAGTGGAGTGAAAGGCTTCCAGTCAAGTTGTAGGGTTAGACGCATTTTCATGGCTTGTTGATACTGAGTCTTTCTATAGACGGATTGTGTAATTAAAACACAGACTTATCTTTGAGACTCGTTGTTTTACCGGAATAATTTTGGTTTATGATCTGCACACTTAATACACATATTAGCATATTTCAAAAGCTTCAATTCAAATCATTCTTTGTTTTGATTCATCAAAATTGGAGATGTCAAAAACTTACACTTAACATTGCTTTCTCTGTTCACTATATACTTTATGAAAATATTGAATAGAATGTTTGGCAAGTTGATCATCGCTTAGGTCACAAGGTGGCACAAACAAAACTGATGAGTTTTGGAGATGTTGTCCTTCGACCCAGCCTAGTGCAAGATGGCTATGTTCAGGATTTGATGAATAACCCTAGCTTCATCCTTCATTCTTGAAGAAACCATCTTAGGCTGTGTAACACCCTACTTTTTATTTTCCGATTTTTATTTTTTCAGTAAAAATATTTTCGCTGTATTAACCGGTATAAATGTATTTATTTATATTTTTATCCGAGTTCATGGAGATTGATTTTTATGAAATAAAAATCATATTCATACTCTATCTTAGGGTAGAAGCTTACGATAAAAATTTTGGTTGAAAATTCAGACGGAACCCGGTCTGCGTTTTCTCTGACAGTATAATTTTTCGAAAGCGAGAAAACCTAATTTTGACTCGTGAACGAAATGGTTTATATTTAAATCATATTTCCAACGAGTTTGGTTAATTTGAAAATTTTCAGTCGAAAACGAAATATTACGCTTTTACGCAGGCGTAAAACCCTAATCGGGAAACCGACGGAGTCGAGAAGGGAAGTGCAGAGACCCGTCAAGAGATCGGGACAGAGAGTCATACATGATGACTCATGGAGGATGAGTCACCAAGCATTTATGAGCATTAAATGCAAGTAATCATGACATTTAGGTAAAAAGACCAAAATACCCCCAAGCTTTCGCGGGTATTAACAAGACGCATCTACGCACTCTTAACCACTCATTTTACGTGGTTGAAAACCTCCCACATCTCTCCAATTTCGTGCATCCACCTCCAATAAATCATACCTATTTTATTTTGCTCTCGTTTCATTATTTTCCTCTCAAAATCCGAAATCGAGTAAATGACGGAGCTGCGTACGGAATTTTCGGGAACCGCTAACGGATATGATCGGTGACTCATTGATGAGTCACTATGTGTGGCCCAAAATCAGCCACACCTCCACTAAATGTGAGCCACATATTATTAACCATGGTTAGCTAAAATAACCTTAGTTAAGTTAATTATAACCTTAGTTAAGTTAATTATTAACTATGGTTAAACTTATATTAATTAAATAATCACAAAACCCATTAATCTAAAAGTTAAAAACCAAACAAGGCCTAATATTTTTCCTATAAATACCCTCAAAACCGTGGCCTCCCTCACCATTTCACTCATCTTCTTCATTCTCTTCATCTTCCTCACCAACTAAGTTACAAAACCCTAAGAACACCGAATCCCCACCAAACATATGATCCTCTTCCTTTATGAAACTCGGAAAACACTCAACATAAAAGTTGTTCCTATTTATCTCTTATTTCCAACAAGCTAAAGATAATCAAAAACGGATAAGCGGATTGGGAGATAGGATACAAAATACCGAAACTGCCCAGAATTCTCAGCAACCCACGAAACAGAAGAAAGAAGTCCCTTTTCACCCCTGTTATGATCCGAACCAAATGAAACCTTAAACACCGAAGTTGTTCCTTTTCTTATTATCTTTCTATAAAGCCAAAGTTCGTAATTTTTGGATGAGTATATTGTGATATACACTCACAATACCATCATAGCCTCAAGCTGTCCAGTTTTCAACTTAGTGAAGGTTGATCATTTTCTTCATTTCTTCAATCTTCGAGAGGTAAAAGCTCTTCTACTTAATCATCTAAGTATTCTCCTTCATTTATTTTGTAATATCAAGCCATGATCATCAAGTTTTCATAAATTTCCATTCCAAGATCTAGAACTTCAAATAATTCTAGAAAATAGTAGAAAAATCCTTTTAATGTGAAACCAATTTCTATGATCTTGTGATGTCTTCCACTTTCATTATCCAAGAGCATGTAATCAAAAACATTTTCATTCCCTATTTTCTTTAAGTGGCCGAATCTCACTCAAAGGAGGGTTTGATGATTTTGTTTTCATGTTTGAAATCTAATGCTTGATTTGAGCTCTCTAGTACCTATATGATCTAAATCCAAGAGATTGAATCCAACTAAATTTCCTAGTCTATTTTCCTAATATGGGCCGAAACCCTAACCCTAAAGGTTAGAGGATTTTGTTTCAAATTTTAGTCTTGTAATAAGTAATCTATGTTAGTTAAGACTCTAGTAACTAGGATCCAAAAGATGGCATTAAGAAGATAACCTTAAACCTATTTTCTAAGTTTTGGTTGAACCTATCCCTAAAGCGTCATAGATGGTTGTCATTTGATTAATTATAGTTATGTTGTTTGGTTCAAGGTGAAACCATTAAGCTGTGGTGTGATAGCGAGGAACGTCGAGTTCGAGATTTCGGTGCTAGCTCAGGTGGGGGAAAGAACCATTCCATCGTCGGAACCGATAAGTAGTATATAATTTATAATAATGGTGTAGGGCGACCTAAACCCTACTAGTGTTCGAGTAATCGACAATACCAAAATCATTGGAAACCTTTTCTGTAAAACCAATGGATTCGGGGATTGTAGGTTTATCGACATTAAGTTGATTTTAAGTATTTGAGGATGTTTGATTTTGTTATCAAATTTACTGTGATACGCTGGTTGAGGTATTCCATCTAAATGTGACGTATTATTGCGGTGTTTGAATATTTATGATATTGAGGATGTTGGTTGTCTGTCACGGCCGTGATGGCTATCACGGTCAGGCCGTGACAGAGTCTGACTTTGTTATTTATTTGGTTGGACTATTATGAGTTGGTTGTGATAAATTGCCTTACATGATATTGAGATGTTTGAATATTCTGTTGATTAATGTATTATGCATGATCTGCCTGGGTTTAATGCTATGCTTAGATGATTTTAAGGAAAGATATATATTGTTCGGAGGTATTTTGTTTGGGGGAGAGTTTTGAATATGAATTAGAGGTGCCTCGCTATTATTTTATAGAAGTGATGTGATATAGAATGTAAGTGGAGGTTATGAGGAAAAGCTTGAGGTACTAGGTTGTTATTGATAAAAGTAAGTGAGAATCATATGTTGCATTGTTGTTCATAACCGTGTATTTGAGATACACGAGGTCCGAAGTTCTCGTGGACCGTTCCAAATTAGAATTTAAGTTGTGCAACTATAGTGTCATTGCTATGCATGAGCACCCTTGATAGAGAGGAGAGAGAGAACCAGGGTGTGCACCGGCGGTACTGTGCAGCTATAGTGTCATTGCCTTGCATGAGCATTCTCACCATGGATGAGAATGTGCACCGGCGGTGGGAACGTGTCACTTGGACGACTGATTGAAATTCCTAACGAGGGATGTGTGACAGGATTAGCAGTGGCCACGTCAGCATAAAGGTTTAGTTGCATGAGTTGGAGGGTAGAGGATGATATAGTGAATTGAGGATGATTGTTGATTTTGAGTGATGCGTGTCTGTGACTATTATTGTATTATATGATATGAATCTTTTCCGCTTATGATGATAGAACTGTTTCTTATCTCCCTATTTATGTATTTTTGTGTATGTCTACTTTGTTACGTTAGAAGACCAGATGGACGAATATGCTGCTGAGAAGATGGATGGAACCCTGTACGAGACGGAGGTGGTGGAGGAGTTGAATGACATTCCGTATGAAGACGCGTTGGAGAACAACCGACTGATCCTAATAATATAGAGTAGTAAGTTTAGGGCCAGTGAGTCATATAAGATATTTTTATTCTCTGTTAGTTATAAGTAGTTTGTATAAATAAGTACCTGTGTGGGATCCTACTGAGAGGATACCCTAAACAGTGTTGTGTAAAATAAAGGATAATTATGTGTGTATTTATGTAATATAGTTTCGGTGTGTTTTATAATTGCGGAAGTTATATGGTTATTAATTAAGTTTTAATATTTACGTATTTTTCAACAGTAAGAGCGCGATTAAGTAAATAAATATTAAGGTTTTAATGTAATAATACAATGGGGCACAACGGGGTGTCTCATTTGGTGGTATCAGAGCAGTTCGATTCTAATCGGACTGTGAGGTCTAGGATGTTGTTACTGGCCGTGTCTAGTTGAGTCCACATCGGATTTTAACTATGCTTAGAAGATGGGTAGTGTGTCCGAATCCGATGCGATAATTAACATTAGTGTGTCATATGGTATTTATATACCTATCTATGTAGTATTATATGTCATACTGATGGGAAAGGATGATTTCTGTTACAGAATCATGGCTCATGAAAGAAGAAGTCCGATTATTAGTGGTGACGGATCTCTCGAGGGAACCATTGGAGCTAAAAACGGTGAGGTTAATCCTACTGGAAATGGAGGAGAGTCATCTGTGACTCCCAATATCATGGAAACGATAGCTGCTGCCTTGTTATTACAAACACAGCAAAATACGAAGATGCTACAAATAAACAAAGAGCAGCAGGGACTACAAAATCAAATAACAGCCATTGAAACTGAAGAGGCATAATTGATTACTTTCCTAAAAGGGAAGCCACCACAGTTCCGAGGGGACTATGACCCAAAGAAGGCAAAATGGTGGGTACAAGAGATAGAGAAGATATTTGACACCATGCACAGCATGGAGGAGAGGAAAGTGACTTATGCTGCATACATGTTAACTGGAGAAGCAGAGTCTTGGTGGAGAGGTAAGATAAGAATAATGGAGTTAGTGGGTAGGATTATCTGCTGGCAGTTGTTTACTGAATGCTTCTTCGAGAAGTATTTTCCGAATGTATTCCGACGTGCGAAGGAGAGGAAGTTTACTAGTCTCCGACAAGGAAACATGACTGTAGGTGATTATGTATCACGCTTTGAGGCTCTGATTAAGTTTTCAGAATTCTATAAGAGATTCCAAGATGATGATTGGCGGTGTAGAAGGTTTGAAGAAGGATTGTGACATGAGCTGTGAAGAGCTGTAGTGTATTTAGATATTCAGTGTTTTCCGGAGTTGGTTGATAGTTGCAGTGCTATAGAAAGCGTAGACCAAAGGCAAGATGCTGAGTTGAAACAACCAAGAAGTGGAGGCCCTAATCGATCAGGTTTTCCAAGGAGGGTAGAGAGTGGTTCTCAAGGGAGATGGGGACCATATACTAAACCGGTGCAGACAGCTGCACCAACACTAGTGGTTAGATCGGATCAACAACAACAAGTCTATGCGTGCTTCGGATGCAGAGGATCGCATCATGTTAGATATTGCATGGAAAAACCTAGTTGTTTCCATTGTGATAAACCAGGTCATTATGCTCGTAAGTGTAGACAGAGAAATAGGCAGCAGACTGTAGCTGCTGGTAAAGGAGCTGGAAGTTATGGAGGTGAAGCTAGGAGAAGAGATCCAGGAGCAGGTCAGCAGCCGCAGAAGAGCTTAGCTTGCTTCAGATGCGGAGGACCTCATCATGTTAGAAATTGCAAGGAGAACCCTAGTTGCTTCCACTGTGGAAAACCTGGTCATATAGCTAGAGATTGCGGACAGTGGGTCATTGGGAGAGTGTTTACAGTGAGGGGAATTGAACCTTCTCACTCTGCAGATCTCATATAAGGTGTGTGTTTGACATCGATGTCATATAGTTGTTAAGAATATGACATTTATTGTAAACACTTGTCGATAATCTTACGGAAGTGGAAATCGTGTTCTTGGTGGGAAAGTCTGAAGATAGTGACGGAAATCCGTAAGTTTTGTTAGTTAGTCGGTTGTGGTTTTCCTGCTTGTTTAAAATCAAGTACAGTGAAAGTATAGATTGTTGTGGGATAATTGTTATTAAGGGAACTTTATCTTAAGTGCTTGATATATTTGGATAGTGTGGGTAGTCCTTGAAAATAATAAAGAAATAATGAATTAGTTTGGAGCTTATCTAGTATAGGATTGATTTGGTTGAAGCTTTGTAGACTTTTATTTTTGAGATAATGGTTATAATGATATGTTGTTCTTGTTTAAATGGTGAGTTAGGATTTCACCTTAATCTCTGATGGTTATGTATTGCAATGAAGACTTGATTGAGCAACATATAATATGGGTATAGTACCTAAGTATTGTTTCCCTATAGTAGGATAAATAGGAAGTGATGGGAGTTTTGAGATATAGATATGACTGGTAAGATTAAGATCAGTATCAGTGAGTGAGACCATTATTATAAGTCAAAAGTTGATCGAGGCATAGTATTACAAAGATAATCCTACGGCAATGATCGAATGCTCATAGTTAAGATTGATGGTATTACCAAAGTTGAATATGAACAGGAAAGATAATTTCTTTGGTTTTAGTTGCATTAGGAGGTGCAATAATGTTCTTTTGAGGTTGAGATGTATGATCTTGCTATAATTTAGAATAGTGAAATACATTCTAAGGAACTAAGACTGTGATTGGATACATGAAGTAGGAAGTTAGGGTAGTATTGATTGTGGTGTTAATTGCGGGTAATGGTATAAGTTAGATGTTGAAATAAGGTTCTCTAGTAGATCAGTAGTAAGAAGAGGAAAGGAATAAGTTTTAATAATGTCCTTCAAGGATGATAGATCAAGGTGAAATGTTAAGGAAAAGGAATACAATGAAGTGATGGATTATTTCGAGGATAAATAGAACGATATAAGAATGAATTCTGTTATGAAGTTACCGCTGTTACCTAGGGGAAAAACAACGATGAGAAATATAATGTGGGATCATTAGATTAAGATACGATTACAGGATGATGTCCAGTTTTGAGTTAAGAAATTCCGAGGACGGATTTTTTTTCTAAGAGGGGTAGTAATGTAACACCCTACTTTTTATTTTCCAATTTTTATTTTTTCGGTAAAAATATTTTCGCTGTATTAACCGGTATAAATGTATTTATTTATATTTTTATCCGAGTTCATGGAGATTGATTTTTATGAAATAAAAATCATATTCATACTCTATCTTAGGGTAGAAGCTTACGATAAAAATTTTGGTTGAAAATTCAGACTGAACCCGGTCTGCGTTTTCACTGACAGTATAATTTTACTGAGCAGAAAACCTAATTTTGACTCGTGAACGAAACGGTTTATACTTAAATCATATTTCCAACGAGTTTGGTTAGTTTGAAAATTTTCAGTCGAAAACGAAATATTACGCTTTTACGCAGGCGTAAAACCCTAATCGGGAAACCGACGGAGTCGAGAAGGGAAGTGCAGAGACACGTCAAGAGATCGGGACAGAGAGTCATACATGATGACTCATGGAGGATGAGTCACCAAGCATTTATGAGCATTAAATGCAAGTAATCATGACATTTAGGTAAAAAGACCAAAATACCCCCAAGCTTTCGCGGGTATTAACAAGACGCATCTACGCACTCTTAACCACTCATTTTACGTGGTTGAAAACCTCCCACATCTCTCCAATTTCGTGCATCCACATCCAATAAATCATACCTATTTTATTTTGCTCTCGTTTCATTATTTTCCTCTCAAAATCCGAAATCGGGTAAATGACGGAGCTGCGTACGGAATTTTCGGGAACCGCTAACGGATAGGATCGGTGACTCATTGATGAGTCACTATGTGTGGCCCAAAATCAGCCACACCTCCACTAAATGTGAGCCACATATTATTTACCATGGTTAGCTAAAATAACCTTAGTTAAGTTAATTATTAACTATGGTTAAACTTATATTAGTTAAATAATCACAAAACCCATTAATCTAAAAGTTAAAAACCAAACAAGGCCTAATATTTTTCCTATAAATACCCTCAAAACCGTGGCCTCCCTCACCATTTCACTCATCTTCTTCATTCTCTTCATCTTCCTCACCAACTAAGTTACAAAACCCTAAGAACACCGAATCCCCACCAAACATATGATCCTCTTCCTTTATGAAACTTAGAAAACACTCAACAAAAAAGTTTTTCCTCTTTATCTCTTATTTCCAACAAGCTAAAGATAATCAAAAACGGATAAGCGGATTGGGAGATAGGATCAAAATACCGAAACTGCCCAGAATTCTCAGCAACCCACGAAACAGAAGAAAGAAGTCCCTTTTCACCCCTGTTATGATCCGAACCAAATGAAACCTTAAACCCCGAAGTTGTTCCTTTTCTTATTATATTTCTATAAAGCCAAAGTTCGTAATTTTTGGATGAGTATATTGTGATATACACTCACAATACCATCACACCCTCAAGTTGTCCAGTTTTCAACTTAGTGAAGGTTGATCATTTTCTTCATTTCTTCAATCTTCGAGAGGTAAAAGCTCTTATCCTTAATCATCTAAGTATTCTCCTTCATTTATTTTGTAATATCAAGCCATGATCATCAAGTTTTCATAAATTTCCATTCCTAGATCTAGAACTTCAAATAATTCTAGAAAATAGTAGAAAAATCCTTTTAATGTGAAACCAATTTCTATGATCTTGTGATGTCTTCTACTTTCATTATCCAAGAGCATGTAATCAAAAACATTTTCATTCCCTATTTTCTTTAAGTGTCTGAATCTCACTCAAAGGAGGGTTTGATGATTTTGTTTTCATGTTTGAAATCTAATGCTTGATTTGAGCTCTCTAGTACCTATATGATCTAAATCCAAGAGCTTGAATCCAACTAAATTTCCTAGTCTATTTTCCTAATATGGGCCGAAACCCTAACCCTAAAGGTTAGAGGATTTTGTTTCAAATTTTAGTCTTGTAATAAGTAATCTATGTTAGTTAAGACTCTAGTAACTAGGATCCAAAAGATGGCATTAAGAAGATAACCTTAAACCTATTTTCTAAGTTTTGGCCGAACCTATCCCTAAAGTGTCATAGATGGTTGTCATTTGATTAATTATAGTTATGTTGTTTGGTTCAAGGTGAAACCATTAAGCTGTGGTGTGATAGCGAGGAACGTCGAGTTCAAGATTTCGGTGCTAGCTCAGGTGGGGGAAAGAACTATTCCATCGTCGGAACCGATAAGTAGTATATAATTTATAATAATGGTGTAGGGCGACCTAAACCCTACTACTGGTCGAGTAATCGACAATACCAAAATCATTGGAAACCTTTTCTGTAAAACCAATGGATTCGGGGATTGTAGGTTTATCGACATTAAGTTGATTTTAAGTATTTGAGGATGTTTGATTTTATGTTATCAAATTTACTGTGATACTCTGGTTGAGGTATTCCATCTACATGTGACGTATTATTGCGGTGTTTGAATATTTATGATATTGAGGATGTTTGTTGTCTGTCACGGCCGTGATGGCTATCACGGTCAGGCCGTGACAGAGTCTGATTTTGTTATTTATTTGGTTGGACTATTATGAGTTGGTTGTGATAAATTGCCTTACATGATATTGAGATGTTTGAATATTCTATTGATTAATGTATTATGCATGATCTGCCTGGGTTTAATGCTATGCTTAGATGATTTTAAGGAAAGATATATATTGTTCGGAGGTATTTTGTTTGGGGGAGAGTTTTGAATATGAATTAGAGGTGCCTCGCTATTATTTTATAGAAGTGATGTGATATAGAATGTAAGTGAAGGTTATGAGGAAAAGCTTGAGGTACTAGGTTGTTATTGATAAAAGTCAGTGAGAATCATATGTTGCATTGTTGTTCATAACCGTGTATTTGAGATACACGAGGTCCGAAGTTCTCGTGGACCGTTCCAAATTAGAATTTAAGTTGTGCAACTATAGTGTCATTGCTATGTATGAGCACCCTTGATAGAGAGGAGAGAGAGAACCAGGGTGTGCACCGGCGGTATTGTGCAGCTATAGTGTCATTGCCTTGCATGAGCATTCTCACCATGGATGAGAATGTGCACCGGCGGTGGGAACGTGTCACTTGGACGACTGACTGACATTCCTAACGAGGGATGTGTGACAGGATTAGCAGTGGCCACGTCAGCATAAAGGTTTAGTTGCATGAGTTGGAGGGTAGAGGATGATATAGTGAATTGAGGATGATTTTTGATTTTGAGTGATGTGTGTCTGTGACTATTATTGTATTATATGCTATGAATCTTTTCCGCTTATGATGATAGAACTATTTCTTATCTCCCTATTTCTGTATTTTTATGTATGTCTACTTTGTTACGTTAGAAGACCAGATGGACGAATATGCTGCTGAGGAGATGGATGGAACCCTGTACGAGACGGAGGTGGTGGAGGAGTTGAATGACATTCCGTATGAAGCTGACGCTGGAGAACAACCGACTGATCCTAATAATATAGAGTAGTAAGTTTAGGGCCAGTGAGTCATATAAGATATTTTTATTCTTTGTTAGTTATAAGTAGTTTGTATAAATAAGTACCTGTGTGGGATCCTACTGAGAGGATACCCTAAACAGTGTTGTGTAAAATAAAGGATAATTATGTGTGTATTTATGTAATATAGTTTGTGTGTTTTATAATTGCGGAAGTTATATGGTTATTAATTAAGTTTTAATATTTACGTATTTTTCAACAGTAAGCACGCGATTAAGTAAATAAATATTAAGGTTTTAATGTTATAATACAATGGGGCACAGCGGGGTGTCTCAGGCTGCCTCCTTGTGTCTGCTCTCATCAAGATATCTAGAACCATACCATAGCCACCCAAGTCTTTTTCCCAGTTATCCTCTTGGGTCAACCCAAATTTGGCACAGTTGATTGCAGATGAAATAGTAGTCTCAAATACGATAACTTCTGTTTTAAGCACTCGGCCCTTGACTTTCTTAGCTTTGACTTCAGGGGATTTCCAGAACTCCCTTACTAACTCAGGATATATAGAAATCGATTCATTGAAATATCTTTCCCATCCAGCAGCTTTGTTGTAACTCAGGATATACATTTTTTTTTTTAAATGTATACAATGTTAGTTCTATCTTAAATAAAATGTTACTTTTTCTTTAACCTCATTAATAAAAATCTTCAAATTCCACCCTTGCTCATTATTAATTTTATAAAAATTTTCAAACTATATTTATCATTTAATTTGTGACCTTTTTAATAAAAGGTTCCAGTTTTATTACTAGTCTTGTTTTTATAAATTTATTGAAACATTTCATCTATATAAATTGATGATTTATGGAAAATATATCTTAGTAAAATTACAAAATTCAATATAATAAATACCAATAAATGAAATTTATTATCATAAAAAACTATAACCAGAGAATATTATCATTTTAATAGAGAAAAGCATGGTCGTGCTCACCATATGTACAGGCATGCTAGACTTAGCGTCCGCGAGATGCAGTCCAAACTTAAGCACGGTCGTGCTGCCTAACAAGCACGGCCGTGCTTGTGATCTGACTGATCATAAGACACGCGACCAAGCACGGGTGTGCTGGACATAAGCATGGTCGAGCTTATGTTCCAGAATGTGATTTTTGAGCTTAAAATCCCACTTAGCCTTCAGCCAACAACCCTAAGCTAACACTCAAGGTTTAAAGAACCAAACAAGCACACATAGAATCACTTAACGAAAAGCGGGGTGTTACAATCCCACCCCTTATAAAAATTTCGTCCTCAAAATTTCCACGTACCTCAAACGAAAAGGTGCTGGTATGCTTCCATCATCTTGCTTTCCAAATAAAGGAATTTCCTTACCTCTTAGCTGTTTCACCATCCTATCCTTGACCCGAAGGGGTAATACTTCAAAAGTCAAGTTCTCTTTTAACTGTATCGCATTGGGTACTATCACATGACCAGGGTCATGGATATACGTTCTAAGATGAGACACATGAAAAACATTATGGAGACTGGACAAAAACGGCGGTAAGGCTATTTGGTAGGCAACTTCGCCGACCGTTTTGAGGATTTGGTAAGGACCAATGAATCTGGGAGTAAGTTTCCTTGCTTTCATCACTCTATCAGCCCTAGTCGTTGGAGTAACTCTCAAGAACACATGATCACCTTCCTGGAATTCGAGCGCCTTCCTCCTTTTGTCATGGTAGCTCTTTTGCCTACTTTGTTCCACTTTCATCTTTTCCTAAATCATCCTCTCTTTTTTTCTATTGTTTCTTGCACCACCTCGGGTCCTAACATGAAACTATCACCAGGTTCACTCCAACACAAGGGTGTCCTACATCTCCTCCCATACAGAGCCTCATAAGGTGTCATCCCAATACTGTAATGGAAACTATTGTTATAGTTGAACTCTATCAGGGGCAAAAACTTGTCCCAACTACCAGACTGTTCTATCACACACACTCTCAACAAGTCCTCTATGGACTGGATAGTCCTCTCAGACTGCCCATCAGTCTGTGGGTGATAGGATGAACTTACCCTAAGCTTTATTCCTAAGGCCTCTTGCAAACTGTTGCGAAACCTAGAGGTAAACCTCGGGTCTCTATCAGATACTATGCTATATGGTACACGATGTAGCCTAACTATCTCTTTGATGTACAACTTACCTAACCGTTCCAAAGGGTATTCCATGTTCATAGGGATGAAATGGGTGGACTTAGTCAGTCTATCCACAACAACCCATATAGCCTCAAAACCAGCTGGAGTCCTAGGGAGTCCAGACACAAAATCCATGGAGATATTGTCCAATTTCCATTCTGGGATACTCAAAGGTTGCAGCTTTCCTGATGGCTTCTGGTGTTCTATCATAGCATTTTTACACATTAAACAAGCATACACAAACTCAGCCATATCTTTCTTCATCCTAGGCCACTAAAACATCCGCTTAAGATCCTGATACATCTTAGTGGCACCTAGGTGCACAATCAGTCCACTCCTATGTCCTTCTTCAAGGATCAACTTTCTAAGCTCCAGGACGTCTGGTATACAAACTCTATATTTGAACCTCAAAACTCTGTCACTTCCATCTTTGAAACTAAGGTTTCTACCTTGAGCGAGCAACTCTCTCTGGTCTAAGAGAAACTTATCTAACTTTGGACCCTATCTAACCTGCTCCATCAAACTGTTGGTAACCTTCAAGGTTCCAAGCCCAATGATCTTAGGGTTAACTTCCCAAACTAAACTCATGTCTCTAAACTCCTCGATCAAATCCATCTCCCTAACCATCAAAGTGGAGACGTGCGAGGTTTTCCTACTTAAGACATCTGCCACTATATTGGCCTTTCCTGGGTGGTAGGTTAGATCAAACTCATAATCCTTTAAAAAAATCCGTCCACATACGCTGCCTCTTATTTAACTCCATCTGATCAAAGAGATACTTCAAACTCTTATGATCACTAAAGACCTCAAACTTTACTCCATAAAGTTAATGCCTCCAAATCATTAAGGCAAAAACCACAGCTCCTAATTCTAGGTCATGGGTAGGGTAGTTCTTCTCATGGGTTTTCAACTTCCTAGAAGCATAAGCTACTACCTTACCATCTTGTATCAACACTCTGCCTAAACCTTGCTTTGATGCATCACAGTACACTACGAAAGGTTTACTAGGATCTGGCAAAACTAACACTGGTGCTGATGCTAACCTATCCTTAATGGTTTTGAAACTTTCCTCACATGAAGAGTCCCACACAAACAACTGTCCCTTCTTGGTGAGACGAGTTAAGGGTAAGGCTAACTTAGAGAAACCTTCTATGAACCGCCTATAATACTCGGCTAACCCCAAGAAACTCCTAATCTTGGTCACTAACTTCGGCGTTCTCCACTGGAGCTCCACCTCTACCTTAGCCAGATCCACGGCCATGCCACCCTTAGAGATGACATGTCCTAAGAAGCTCACCTCCTCTAACCAAAACTCACACTTAGACAACTTTGCATACAGCTGCTTGTCCTTAAGGGTCTGCAAGACAACCCTTAGGTGTTCCTTATGATCCTCCTTGGTTTTGGAGTATGTAACACCTAAAGATTCACCCTTATGTTTATATGTGTTAGTTCTGGCATATATATGTTTGATATTAATATATATGTGTATATATTATTGCATATGATAATATGTATATTAATATATGATTATTTACTTTAATATGAGATTGTGTCTCTTAATGTTTGATTTTATATGTTAATATATGATATGTGATTTTATTAGTAATAAGCGATTAAGAATGATATGATAAGATATCGTGTGATTTAGTATTTAAATAGAGATAGTGTTACTCTTAATTTGTATATATTTCACTGAGCTTTCTAACAACACTAAGAACTCCTTAATCGGAAACTTGTATAGGGGTTCGTTGTGCTTGCTGTTTGGGACTTTAGAAAAGGTAAAATTCGTACACCTTGTCCCTTGTGATCTTTCTTTCAAGTTCTTGATCTCTTCCTTTTGATTTCTTGATCTTAGAGTTGAACCGAAGTGTCTCTTTGGTGCCCTTGAGGTCGTAGCCAAGCGCTAGTGAGACGAAACCCTAGTGGATCTTCTTTTGAAATGCGAACCTCATACCAGGTATGGGATAAGAATAGTGTATACACTAGGATAGGGATTAGCGTAAGATGAGGGGTTCCCAAAGCCCCGTTTATTGTCGTTATAATGTATTGATGCCATGATCTGCCTGGTTGTGTCAGTGAATTGTTTATATGTTTAATTGGATTAAATGGTATGCCTATTTGTTATTATTGTTGAGTTGCTCATGATGTGGTATGCCTATTGAATTGTATTATGCCATGAGTTTTGGTTGAATTGGTATGAATACCCATGATTATGAATGTTGTTGTTACGACATGGATTATGTTGATCGCATTGACTGGATATGTTGTTGATGATGATGTTACCGTTATGTTGAATATGTTAATAAGACTCTAATTGTCTTAATTAGGACTCTTAGTTAACATAGGAATTAAGGTATTAATTCCCCAAGCTTCATAAGATATGAATTGTGTTAGTGAAGGGTGAAGCTTCAAGCCGAATGTTTTAGTTAAGACCCTAGAATCTGATTTGAAAGAATTAGGGAGCCTAAACTCCAAGAACACGTTAAATTCTGACCAGAAAAGTATGGCCCTGCCCAGGAGCATGGCCGTGCAGGCAGGCAGCGCATTGAGCACAGCCATGTAGGACAGTGAGCAAGACCGTACTGGGGGTTTAGTACGCCCGTGCTTCCCCCTACTGGTCAGCACTTAAGATTAATGAATTAAAGGGGTGTTTACCCCAATTATCCCCAGATGATGTAATAATACACTAATCAAATGGCAACAAGTGAGATAACTTAATTAAAGATTAATTAAGATAACAAAGATTGATAAGATGGTTAAGCCGGTACCCGATGGGTTACCGCACGTTGTCATGCTTTGGTGCTTTTTGGTCAAAGTACTCTCGTTGCTTTTTGGTCGAGATGTTGTTATGTTGGACCTTGGTGCTTTTTGGCCTGGATCTAAGGTGTTAATGTTGATGTTGGTGATAAGTCTTTGGTGCTTTTAGGCCCAAGCAAATGAGGTGGTTACCTTGTGTGTTGTTGTGCCATTTACATAGAGCATTGGAGTTGATGTTGAGGGAGATGTTCAACATAGGGGAGGTCATCCTAGTTATGATGATCTGCCCCATGTATCGGGTGGTTCACCCATGGTTTAGTAAACCACGCGCCCCCGAGGTGGCATATCGAGTTATGATACGTCGGCTGTCCAAAGGGTTCCTCCATGGTTTGGGGAACTGCTGGTGTTGGTGCTTTTTGGCCAATACGGATATGTAACTCCGAAGTTGAATTCCTGAGTTAGTTGGATCCACATGCAATTATAGAGTAGTGGAATAGGGTTGCATTGCACTGCATAGCATATGTTGGATGATTAACATGTTGTTATGGTATTATATGATGATATATAAATATTGTATGTTGTTATATTGGTATGCTATGCTATGATGTATGTTCATCTTATTCCCTATTCCCATGCCGTTGTGTTTACATGATTTCTTACTCCCTGCTTTCCTGTTTCTACCGTTGCATGTATTTCCTTATGCAGAGGACGGTGAACAGCCAGTGGAGGAGTGACTCTGAGGAGCCACAACTCTAGTTAGAATGCTGAGTTATAGTTGTTAGTTTTGTTAGTTGTTTAGTTTATTTCCGTGATATATACGGATTTTGGTTATACCACCTCTGTATGTGACATCGGGGTTGGGTTTTTCTTTATCTGTCTTGTTTATGTTTTACTGTTTTAAAACTATGTTATTTCTGCATTGTTTTTGTTGAGATGTGAAACCTTTTTATCCAAGTTTTTAATTTTTTCAAATAAATGCATGTTTTATAATTACCTCTTTTAAGTAAATGTTTTATATTAACATGCGGGATAGAAGGGTGTCACGGAGTACAGTAAGATGTCATCTATGAAAACCACCACAAACTTATCCAAGTAAGGGTGAAAGGTCTTGTTCCTGTAATCCATTAACACAGTAGGAGCATTGATCACACCAAAGGGCATAACCAAGTACTTGTAGTGACCATAACGCGTCCTGAACGCTGTCTTCAGGATGTCCTCGGACTTAACCCGAATCTGATGGTACCCCGACCTCAAATCTATCTTAGAAAAGACGCAAGCGCCTATCAACTGGTCCATAAGATCATCAATCCTAGGGAGGGGATTCCGATTCTTAAAGGTCAACTTGTTGAGCTGCCGATAGTCGAGACACAACCTCACACTGCCATCCTTCTTCTTCACCAACAACACTGGTGCTCCCCACGAAGACACACTAGACCTAATAAATTGCTTATGTATCAGGTCCTCTATCTATTTCTTCAACTCAGCTAGCTCTAGAGGAGACATTCTATAGGGTGATATGGAGATTGGCCCGGTTCCAGGAACTAAATCTATGGTGAACTCAACATCTCTCTCAGGGGGTAAGTTATAAACATCCCCCAGAAACACTTCAGGAAAGTCCCACACAATAGGCACACTTCCAACATCAGGAGGGCTCTCTACTTCCAGGGAAGACAACATCATGTATACTTGGGTTTCGTCTCTTATCGCAGCTTTCACTTTGTTGGCAGATAGAAATCTAGGATCCATAGGAGTGCCAAAAACTAAGGTCTTATCAAAACAATTTAGAAGGACATGGTTGGAAGATAACCAGTCCATTCCAAGAATAATATCAAGGTGTTTTAAAGGTAGGCAACCAATATCAACAGTAAAAGTTCTAATATCAATAACAATATGGCAGTTCTTGCATGCATAAAAAGTAAGATTATTTGTAGGTGTGGAAACAATCAAATCATACTCCAGAAAGGTAACAGGAAAATTTAGACTCTTGACCCTATCATGCGATATAAACGAATGAGTAGCACCCAAATCATACAATACAGTCAAAGGAGTACCATCAATCAAGCACATACCTTAGATGAAGTCATCAGACTCGGAGGCTTCAGCTCCACTAAAGGTAAAGACTCTTCCAGTGGTCTCTAGTCGATTAACCTGAGACTGTTGACTCTTGCTAGCACTTGGAGGCTCTGACTTAGCTCCTCCACAATCCCAACTGATGTGGCCTGGCCTGTCACACTTAAAGCAGATGCTTCAGACTCCTTGCACTGGCTGGTGAAGTGATCTGGTGTGCCGCACTTGCCGCACTTCATGGGCCTAGAGGCATTAGAATTACCACCCTTGGACCTATCATAAGAAAATTGTGACTTTCCGCCACTCCGTTTGAAGTCCTGATTGGTAAGAGCATGACGCTTCTTGCCTTTATCCTTCTGTTCAGTCCTCTTGCTGCTCTGGTTTTATGAACCTCTGAAACTGGCCACTTTGGACTTGTAGGCATCCTCGAAAATCCTACACTTGTTCACCAAGGTTGGGAAAAATATGATCTCCTGATAGCTGATCGCCTGCTTGATCTCTAGGTGGAGTCCATCTTCAAACTTAACACACTTGGACCGCTGGTTGTATGCTGAAACGGTGTATAGTACCTAGCCAATTCCTCGAACTTTGCTGCATAGTCTCCAACTGACATATTTCCTTGCTTCATCCCCAGAAATTCCATTTCCTTCTTATCATGAACATCATCAGGGAAATAATTCTCCAAAAACCTACGTCTGAACACGGTCCAGGTGACCGCAGTACCCTCAGCCTGCATCCTCTGGCGGCAGTTCTCCCACCAGTGCTCAGCCTCCTCAGTGAGCATGAAAGTAGCAAATATAAGCCGTTACTGATCATTACAGTCCATAGCTTGGAATATCTTCTCTGTCTCCCTCAACCACAGTAAATCTCCCTCGAGATCATAAGCTCCACTGAAAGATGGCGGATTATTCCGCTGGAACTTGTCGAGACCCTGAAACGCTGCTGGTCCACCATGATTGTTGTTGTTGTTGACATGCCCTATTGCATTGGCAAGGAGTGCTAACACGTCAGTGATTGCCTGATCATTCCCGCCCCTACCTACCATGAGTCCCTGTCCATGCCCAAAACAACTCTTAGATATAGAAACTTAAGCATGTAAAAGCTACAGGCTCCTAACTTAAAGCATCATTGTCTATAACAAGTATAGACAATCCAAACAATAGCACACTATAGACTCACAACAGACTCATACCACGTCCGGACAGGGTCGAACTGCTCTGATACCACTAAATGTGACACCCAACTACCCCACATGTTATAAAGCATAAAAGATAAAGATAAAACATAAAATATACATTCTTTATTAAAAGGGTTCATGGGTAGAAAGGTCCCACATGAACTAGTTCAACAAACGCGTAAATAAAACCAAATTTAAAAGAAATATGGACATAGGTCCAAAACAATGATAAAACATAAACAAAGACCAACCCCGATGTCACATACAGAGCTAGTATAACCGTTCCAAAAAAACATCCTCGGAATAACAACTGAACCAAACAAAATGAACAACTAAACTAAAAAGTCCTAACTATGAGTGGCGGCTCCTTAGAGTCACTCCTCTCCTGGCTGGTCGCCATCCTTTGCACGAAACCATACCTGCCAAACAAGGAAAACAGAGAACGGGGATTAAGAAAACATATAATCACAACGGTATGGAGATAGGAAGCAAGATGAACATACATCATGGCATAGCAACAACATATAACATATATCATCATCATGTATAAATATATAATCATATCAACATAATAAATCAACCAAGGTATGCTATGCAGTGCAACAATACTCCACTACTCCATTATGCTTGTGGATCCAAACTACCTCAGAAAGAGCAACTTCAGAGTTACATATCCATATTGACCAAAAAGCACCAACGCCAGCAGTTCACTGTTGAGTCACCGGCAAGTGTACCGGGTCGTCGCAAGTAATAAAAACACGGTAAGAATTTACCGAGGTCGAACACAAGGATTGGGCTACCAATTCTACCAATTCACAGGAAATCAGATAAGTTGGTCAAGTGAGGGAAAGTGGTTGAGAGAGAGAGATTAATGTTGCAATTCAAATAAGAAATCAAATAAAGCTAAGGTTTTAAAATCAGAAATTAAAATATCCAAGGTCACAAATCCACCTACCCAATCATGTATAGTACCCAAGTGATGATGAATTCCTCCCTAAGTTCAATTACAATGTCAACCGGGACCCCCAATTTCTCCTATATCCACTGTCGTGCTCAATAGGACGTATTCGACGATTGGATTAATTACTTAATAGGTCTCATAATCCTAATCTCGAATTCTATTAATTCTTGTTCCCTATAAGGTTGCACTAATCTCCTAAATCCACTGTCGTGCTCATTATTCGATTAGTGATTCCAATCCAAGTTCTAAAACTTGAATCGCCGATCAGCCTCAAACATGTTTAACTAGTCAATCACGCAACACATATGATCAACGCATTCAAATCAGAATTGGAAAACATTCATTGAGAGAAGGAGAGAAAAACATACATCACATGAACACTATACCGCCATGGGCGGCTTCATTGATCCCTCGGACGAGGGGATTAGTTCCTCATGCCCGTGACGACGCACAAACAATCGGAAATAATCTCCATAATAAAATAAGAAAAGAAAAGAGAAGGGAGACGCAGCTCCAGAAACAAGGATTCGCACACAATCTGATCTAAAACAGTGGCTAAAACTTGGATACCCATTCTGATCTGAAACAGCCTTTAAATAAGGATTCTGGTTCTCGGCCGCTCGCGGGGCGAACCATCTTTCGCGAGGCGAACATTAGTTTTGGCGCGCTTTCAATTTTGGATTCTCGCGAGGCGAGAATGTATTCGCAGGGCGAGTCTTCCAACTTCAATCTGTCACAGCCGTGACCTTCATCACGGCTAGGCCGTGATGGTCTCTGTCTTCCAGGGTTTTCAAACTCTCGCGGGGCGAGATTCTTTTCGCGGGGCGAGACTTCAATTCTAGGCTGTGACCTTCATCACGGCTAGGCCGTGATGGTCTCTGACTTCCAGGTCTCCATGATTCGCGAGGCTAGCATCCTGTGCGCGGGGCAAGCCAGAGTAATGACTGTTGCCTCTTTATCTGATGTTCAGGCTCGCGAGGCGAGCATCCACTCGCGAGGCGAGTATCTCCAGAAGTGCTTTTTCCACTGCTTCTTGACTTTCCTTGACTCTCATAGCTTCACTTATTGACCTGAAAACACCAAAAGCACACAAAAGCATAATTCTATCCGAAATAAGCTAAAAACTACACAAAAGACACAAAACGAGTCAAAGTTCAATGATGAGTGTGATTTCACCTCATTTTCTATGTACATTTCTGCATGCATTTGCATATAGTTAGGCCAATTTAGTGTTGATTTTGTATAGTTTTTCCTTTGGAACGGATGAGGTGGTTTCTGGTGTTGTTTTGCAGGATTTAATGGAAAAATGCCCAGAAATTAGCCTTCATGGAGCTTGGATGAAAAAGGGCCTGAAAAGAGAAGAAATTGAGCCAAGCTGCATCTCGGTGATTCGCCCGCGAGCTTGGATTCGCCCGCGACCCTGAAAGCCGATTGTTGGAGAAAATGCAAGCCTTTCCGGTTCGCCTCGCGAACCCATGTCTCGCCTCGCGAGTCTGCAAAAAGAAGCCATCACGCCCAAGCCCCCGATGCTCCTCACGGGCGTATTGAAGAAAAACCTTTCGGTATCGCGTCGCGAAGAAACTCTCGCCTCGCGAGAGTTCAATTCTCTCAAGCAGATTTTTAATATTCGCCTCGCGAGACATGTCTCGGCTCGCGAATGCGCCGCAGACCGATGGTATATGTGGCTGTTTTAGGGCAGAAAAGGGAGAGCTTTTGGTGGAGAGAGCACTTGGGGACTTGGAGGCTGCGGCTGAGATAGGGTTCCAGCCCTAGAAGGGGAGATTTCCTTGCTCTAGGAATGGAGGAAGCTTGTCTATGAGTGTTCTCCATCCCTTTTCTCATTCTGTTTTGTATTTCCTTTTATCATGAGTAGTTAAATCCCCATTGTTGGGGTTAGATGTAACTTTTCTGAACTTGTTGTATTTGATTTGGTGTTTAATGCAAGTCTCTATTTCCTTATGAGTATGTGATTCTGTTCTTAATGCTTTCCTTGGATTAGCTACCCATAGGAATGATATGTTGCCTTGATAGATGACTGGAAGGTTGGTGTTAAGGCATGCTCATGAATCATATGCCAAGTTGTTCAAGAATCTAGACATAGGTGTTGAATGCTTGCAATATTATAAGTCTTGACTTAATGCAAAATCAAAAATTAATCCACCTAAGACATTAGGGTTTGATTTGGGGTTTTAGGCTCAATGCACCTAAGACATTAGGCTTGAGTATTTTAGAAAAGGCTTGATTGACATAATTGAATTAGGACTTGTGTTAGAATCCATTTCATTGCAACTGAGGGAGGATTAGTGTAGTCTAACCCTGACAATTCTAGCCACATCCCTGTTTGCATACCAAGTGTTTGAGAAAATTCCAAAAAGACAAAAATATTTTGTTTCTTTATTTTCTGTTTAATCTCTCATACTTTATTTTAGTCTAGATAGTTGTTAAGCTTGCGAATTGGTAATTGACAACCAATCCCTGTGGATACGATAACCGGTCTCACCACCGTATTACTTGATTGCGACGAGGTGCACTTGCCTTTATATTTCTAAAAATCACGCATCCTTCAACTTAGGAACAAAACAAGGCAAATTTGGGCGAAAACGAGAGTGAACTCGAATAATTTGCACAAAAACCACAATCCATCTAGTTATAAAACTAGATAAGCCAGAGGCTTATCATTCACCAAACCATGGGTGAACCCTTTGGATAGCCAACACATCAAACCTTGGATGCATCATCACAAGGGGCCACGGTCCACCAAACCTTAGGTGAACCAACCGTGGATGGCCAGATTGGCTAACTCTCGGACGACCTCCCCTATGCTGAACTTCCCCCAACTAACATCTCCAATGCGATGCATGAACACAACAACAACAATGACAACCGCCACATCTGCTTGGGTCACTAAAGGAACCCAAGTATATCATCATCAACGTCAACACCTTAGACCCCATGGGGTCAAGACCCCCTTGTCCAAAAAGCACCAATGTACAACTCATCAACACCTCGACCGAAAAGCATCGAGGCCACTTTGGCTGAAAAGCACCAAAGTTCATCATCGTGCGGCAACCCATTGGGCACCGGCTTAACCAGTTCATCGTCTGCCATCATCTTAATTAAGATTTAATTAATTTATCTAGTCTTCATCATTTGATTGGTGCATTATCATAACGTTAGTGGGGATAATTGGGGTTAAAACCATTTAAAAACTTTAATCTCAAACACTGTTCTGAAGGGGAGCACGGACGTGCTTCCCTGTAAGTGAAGCACGTTCGTGCTTCTATGTTGCACGGTCGTGCTTAACGCGTGGCCTTCCAGAATTCAAACTTGGAGCACGAGCGCGCTCCCTGTTCAGCACGGTCATGCTCCTGGATGGGCCGTACTGTTCTGGGCAGGTTTCTGGCACTAGTGGAAAATATACATTAGACGGTAAAGGTTTACGTCAGTTAACCAAAAGCTAGACGTTAAAAAGGAAGCGGTGGCAGTTTTGTAAATATCAGAGTTCATTAATTCAATTTTAACGTCAGTTGTTTTAACGACTGACGTTAAAAGTGAAGTGACTCACTTTTAAAGTCAGTTCAATAAAAAACTGACGTTAACATCGAAGATTTTAACGTCAGTTCTATAAAGAACTGACGTTAAAAGTAAGTCACTTCACTTTTAACGTCAGTCCTTACATCAACAGACGTTAAAGGTTATTTTAATAATTTTTTTTATCTAGTATACGATCCCTTCCGCATTGCCTTCCTCAAAGTTTCAGTTTCACATGAATTGCTTTAATGTTTTGTGTTTCTGTTTTGAAAACTATAAGTTGAATCAATAACCCAAACCGGATCTCATTCATGAAGTGTAATACTGATCGATCTGGAAGATTGAAAGGGTTTAAAATCCTATAAAAAGTTACATTGAAAGGGTTTAAAATCCTATAAAAAGTTACATTGAAAGGGTTTAAAATCCTAAACATTAAAGCTACATCCCATCAGAGAGTTTTATGAAATATGCCAAAGGGAAAACTATACTCCGAAGACCTCATAAAACTGGGGGGCATGAGATAGCTCAAGAGAGAGGCAAAAACAGGTGCACTAGATCTGTTTCAAGCAAAGGCAGTGGTTCCAGAGACTTCCAAGACGGTCACTTGCTGCCAAAGCTGAGGTTTTGGAACTGTGACCCCCGAGCACCTGATTAGCCCTCCAAGGTGATTCTCCGGAAGGTGATAAGGTGAGCAACTCACATAATGTAATTTACTCAGACTTATCACCCATGTAATGTAATTTACTCAAACTCAAGTTGTTTGACCATTAAGACAAAGACCTTTGAGTCTAGGAATAGGAAGAAAGAGTGATGAAGTTAATCTCCACTACAGAGCCATATTGTGAAGCGAGAAAATTAAAAGGATGGAAGGAAGCTATTTATAGGAGCAGGGGATGAAGTTACTAAGCTATTCTCGATTTTCTTGAAAACTTACCTATAAACTTAATGCTCATTAAGAGGATTGAGTTACAAGGTGCATGGGTAAGTAGCACAAGACAAAGAAAAGGAATGAATGTTTTTGAAGATATCTATACACTTTTAACGTCAGTTTTTTAAAAACACTGACGTTAAAAGTGTTTTTCAAATAAAAAATATTAATTGTTAACGTCAGTCTTTTATACAACTGACGTTAAAAGTTTGATTTTTTACTTGATTAAATAAATAGCTGGCGTAAATAATCCTATATATTATAAACGTGCAGAATGAATATTGGAAATAATGTAATTAATATACGGGAACTTGGCAGTCATAAATTAAGTTGACGTTAAAAATGAGGTGGTGTGTAAACTATTTGCGTCAGTTCTATAAATAACTGACGTAAATAATTATGAAACTCATTTCATTGGTTGTCATGTCCCTGTTGTCCCTCTTAACGCAGATCACTCCATATAGTACTGCAGTTTATTTCTAAACCTTTTTTTTATACAAGTTTTTTTTTTAATTTTTATTAATTAGCTTGAATTAGTAAACAAATTATTGTGCAAATTAAAATAAATAAACACTTAACATTAAACAAGTTATATGTATAATCAAATCGTATGACATTGAAGCGATTCATAAGTTAAAATTACACGATTAAAAGATAAAAAATTTCTGCAACATAGCCCTAAAATATAAAAAAGTTTCTGCATCAACATCATTTTCTTCTCAGTCCTGTCATCAGAAACTCCAATGGATGCATCACCTCCCTCACTTGAATTCCATGATGCAAAGTAAATCCTCAGTCACTAGCAACGAAAGCAAAGTGAAATGGATCTTTGCATCTTTCTTCTTCAGTGGAGTTCCTTGATGCATCATCTTGAATCCACAATCACTTGCTTCCAAAGCAAAGTGAAAGGGATGACGGGGATGAAATAAAGTGAGAGAATCACATTACGTGATTCACCCAACCTTAATATCCATGTAATGTGATTTACTCAAACTCAGAAGTTGTTTGACCATTAAGACAAAGACCTTTGAGTCTAGGAATAGGAAGAAAGAGTGATGAAGTTAATCTCCACGGCAGAGCCATATTGTGAAGCAGAAAATTAATTAAAAGGATGGAAGGAAGCTATTTGTAGGAGCAGTGGATGAAGTTACTAAGTTATTCTGATTTTCATGAAAACTTATCTATAAACTTAATGCTCATTAAGAGGATTAGGTACAAAGGTGAATGGGTAAGTAGCACAGTAGTCAAGGGAATGGATGTTTTTGCAGAAACTAATAAACCTTTAACGTCCGTTGTGTAATACAACTGACGTAAGAAGTTGTGAGTGTTTTTAACGTCAGTTTCTTAATACAACTTACGTTAAATATATGACCTTTAACGTCAGTTTTTACTAACAACTGACGTAATAAGTGTGAGAGTTTTTAACGTCAGTTTATTAAGACAACTGGCGTTAAATATATGATCTTCAACATCAGGTTTTACCAAAAAATGACGTAAAATGTTGTTTTATTTTAATTATAACGTTTACCCCCGCGCGCCTTCTCCACTTCTCTGTACGTCTTTTCTCTTTTCATCACGCTCAACCCTCACTCTCGCTCTCACTCTGCCCTAATCGCGAGCTCATCTCCACCGCAACCACCGCGAGGGCTTCTTCGCCACCACCGTGAGGTACACTCTTAACCCCTAACTCTGTCTTTCCCGCTCATTCTTTGCAATAACTTGACATCTCTCTTTCCCCTTCCCGCGCACTAACTATCCTTGTCCCTCTGCTCTCAGTAACCACATCGAACATTGGCCACCACTCGAGTTTCCCCCCCACCACCACGCGAGCGCCTATTTCTGGTGAGTCTTTAATTAGGGCACATTTTTTTATTTTTGGTTTTGAGTGCATGCATGTTGCTCTCTTGGTTTGAAACCCGTAGTCTCGATAGTTGAAACTTGAAACTGTGAGTTTGAGTTGTTTGGAATGTCTCTATTTTTGGTTTTGAGTGTATGTTGAAACTGTAGTCTCAGTAGTTGTAACTTTAAACCGTGAGTTTGAGTTGTTTGGAATGTCTCTATTTTTGGTTTTGAGTGCATGTTGCTCTGCTGGTTGATCTGTCACGGTCGTGATGCTCATCACGGCTAGGCCGTGATCAGTTCTGCCTATGAGGGTCTGGTTCAGTTGGCACGTTACGGCCGTGATGGACATCACGGCCAGGCCGTGACCAGTGCTTGGCAATCTTCAAAAACTATAGTTTTCAATCTCCCGTATTGTCCTTATATTGGATATATAGATGTTTTGTATATCTACAGGACCTATCTAGTTATTTTTATTTATACTTCTGTATTTATTTTGAGTTATAACCTATGTTAATACATATATATTGTTTCTGAACAGGCATACATATGGATCAGTCGGATAGCCCACATGCACGGGAGGACACTGTGGGGGTTTCGCAGGACCCGATCACGCCTACGCCTGATTCTATTGTAAGTTTACATGTTATATACTATCTTTAGTCCTTCTTGTTAATGTAAGTTTATAATGTTACAACCCTCTATTTTATCATTTTTTTGTCTATACGGACATCACAGCTCATAGGAAACGGGGTAGAGGAGCCACCTCGTTGAAGAAACTAGAGAAGGACAGCAGAGCGGACGAAGCTTGAGGTGTCCTTCGATGCAAATCTAAATGCCCAGGGACCCCGTGCTAAAGAATTTAATAAGTGGGTGTTTCTACAAGCGAAGCAAAGACGTAAGCATCAACTACAACCATCGGAATGACGTTCCACGTAACGTTAAGGATCAGATTTGGGAGGCTATCACAGTATTTTACCTTTACATTCGTTTGATTTACATTATTAGATAATTATCCGAGTTATAATCCATCCAGTTGTTATATATGTATCTAATGTGTAGGTAGCTTGGACTGTGCCAAATGACGAGGATCATCGTCATAAATGTATGAAAATGGCATCAAAGCGTTGGAATGGGTTCAAGCATGATCTTGCCAGAGAGCTTTCCTCCGTCGGTACATCCCAGGACACCGCAAGGCTTGCCAACGCTTCACATGTGAGCACAAAAGAGAGTTTTAGTATGGCACATGTGGAGGACGATGAGTTGGCAGCTAGGGAGCGGGAGTTGGAAGTCCAGCGCCATGAGCATGAGTTGGAAATGAAAAGGCGTGAGCTTGAGTTGGACTCCAAACGACGTGAGCTCGAAATGTTAGCAAAGGTATTTATTCATTATTAATGTCCAAATTAGTCAAATAATTACTTGTGTTTTTTTTTAATTGTCAAAAACTTATATATTTTATTTTTCCTAAACTGAAGGCCAAGTCGACGTCGGTGTCACTGTCACCTATCACTCGTTTGTTCTCACTTGGTGAGGATTATGCGTTTGAGATTTTTGAATGTCCATTGGATCACGATGGATGGGTGGCACGCCCAGATCAACAGAGGATATTTTCCTTCGTTGGTGACGATCTCGGGAACGCCTGCAGAAATAACGTCTAGATGAACAGCAATGTCATCAGTCTCTGGTGCACGTAAGTTAATTTTAATTTTATAACTTATTTATTTTTGGTATTTTTCCATTTAATAATTTATTTTAATTTCAATATATATATTATGTAATTAACATCCACACCTTTTCATATCTTAGGTATCTCCATCGTCTTCAGCTTGATAAGGGCGTTGCATCAGTTTACGGTTTCTTAGATCCGTCAATCCTTCTGCCCGAGTTCTTTGCTGGCGATGCATTGAGTAAATACTTAGGGAACTTGTTGGGAGACAATCCGAAAGAATTATATCTGGCTCCCTACTGTATGGAACGCCATTGGCAGTTATTCGTACTTCACCCGTCCAGGCATCCTGTCATATTCTTCTGCTCTCTCCACCAAGATCCGCCACCGAAGGTGGTGGAAGCTGTAAATATGTAAGTAACTAATCTTAAATTTAATTTAAGTTTTAATATCAGTTGTTTTTAGTTTATTACACACATGATATATGAGTTTGTTAATTGATCGACATGATTATTTGTTTATGATAGCGCGCTGAAGGCGAGTAGCATAAGTTGCGCCAACGGGAGAAGTAGGACTTCTAAGGCTAAAGCAAATCCTGTATGGAACATCCTCAAGGTTTGGTAGTTTATTTATCAAATAATTAATATTATAATTACTAATTTATGTGTATATTCAACTGACGTTGAAATTAATTTTGTTGGTAGTCTCGATTTCAAACTGACAGTTGATCGTGCGGCTATTATGTGATGCTTCATATGCTGAACATAGTCTCCGCATCTATTACGGATGGATGGAAGAAGGTAATATTTAAACAACTTGTTAAATTATATATTATAGTTTTGAAGATGACTTGCATTGATGTTATTGTTATTATTTGAACGTGTCTAGGCATTTATCGACCAATCGCCTATTGAAGAAGATGAGTTAAAAGACTTGAGGATGCGCTTCGTTGAATTCTTCTTCAAGTATGCGGCTGAAAAAGGAATTGACAACATACCTCCGCACTACTTAGATAAATAGTTTTTTTGTTAGACTTTAGAAACTAATTAATAACATGTATATATATATCCTTAGATAGTTTTGTTTTTTAGACATTGGAACTAAAATTTATTTATATATATATATATGGGTTTTGGTTTTAAGTCCCCCCATTGTTCAATTTTCCTTTGCAATTCTGTAATGTGTGTGATATTCTGTGTTACTGGGACTGAATGCAGGGATAGCTGAGGGGAGTGATATTTTAAAACTGAATTTTAAAAAAAAACCTATTAATGTCAGTTGTATCAAACAACTGACGTTAATAGTATTTTATAAAATATACAGTACACTATTAATGTCAGTTGTTTATTAAAACTGACGTTAAAATTAAACCTTTAACGTCAGTTCTTTATAACAACTGACGTTAGTTTTAACAAAATCAACGTCTATTGTATTAAAGAACTGACGTTAATAGTTTTAGTTTAACGTCAGTTGTTTAAAAAACCGACGTTAATTTTTACAATATTAACGTCGGTTTTGTTAAGGAACTGACGTTAATAGTTTTATATTTAACGTCAGTTCTCAACTGACGTTAAAATATTAACTATTAACGTCAAATTGTATTTACGCGATCAAGATTCTGATGTAAAAAATCAATTTTAACTGACGTAAAAAGCACTTATTGCACTAGTGTGGTTAGGTTCGTTATCCAAGAACACCCTAAAAACTCTCTTGATCCATCCCTAAACCATTGGCATAAAAACCTCACCTCACACTAGCAGTCCATGTTTTATGACAGTTTAGGGAAATTATCCCTTTATCCCATTTTATTAACAACAATCCTATGTTAATCAATTATAGGTTATTTAAACGTATTGACTTTAGCCACCAACAGGGAATATAAAACATACCAAATTAACCAACATTATCATGACATAATCATTCATACCAATACAACCAAATAAACATGGCATCATCATAACAACGAGGTACACATGATTGGCATACCAATTAATCAAGTAGACAGATCAACAACATATGATAGACATTCATAACAACAAACATTTATAACAATAAACAAGTTAAAGCATGGTGTTTATCATACAAACAACTACAGGGTCATGGGAACCCCTCATCTTACGCTACCCCCTTGCCTAATGATTATACTATTCTCCTCCCCATACATGGTATGAAGATTCCACCACAAGACTCCCAACGATAAACCGGCCACGTTCCCTTAAGCGACTCAGTCAACCTCTAAGCCTTGGCCAAAAAGGGACAAGCTTGGGTCACAAAATTATTGGGACAAGCTTGAAATTTTAATAAAAGGCAAAGGACCACTTGGACATTTCTTATGAAATCTAGATATTTTTAAAATTTGTAATCATGATGATGATGAGTCATAAGAATGAGTCATCATGGATGACTCGTGGTTCTGTCTCCTGGCGTATCTCTGCAGTTCCGTATCTGGCTTCGTCGTTTACCAGATTTAGGTTTTTGCGTGTTTTCTTCGAAAATTCACCCGAATAAAATATAATATTTTATTTTTGTACGAAAATTTTAGAAATAGACTTTATCAATTAAATTATGACAAAATCTATAATTTTTCAGTTTCGGGTCAAATTAGGGTTTCCGCTGGTATAAAACTGTACTATTAGTAAAAACGCAGACGGATTTTCGTCTGAGTTTTAAATCTAAAATTGAGCCCTAATTTCCTACAATATAGTAGGTTCAAGATATAATTTTGTTTTTTTCAAAAATAAATTTGTTGATTACTAGTAAAAATATAAACAGATAAGTAATTACCGATACAGCCAAGTAGCTAAAGCGTAGGTAAAAGACAGGGTGTTACACCCGTGAGACCTACATTAGAGTTCAGAGGAGATAGGTCCAGTTGCACTGATCCCAGGGACGATGTTTTCCATAGTTCTCACTACTGACGGTTTTTCCAGTGCCATCGTCGAGTGATTATATCTAGTAGCAGTGAGGTGACATCGTCAACACCACCACCACAACGACTTCCATGGTGAGTCTACAGACGCAGATGTGGACAAAGTAAGGGTAGTAGTAGATATCCACGTTAGTGATCGTGGAGGCCAGAGCGTCTGATGTATATAGGTTGTGTGTTGTGAGATATTTTGATGTATTTTGAGCGGGGATGGGCTAGTTGTTGAGCGTGGCGAGGATGTTGTCTTAGTCAGATCTTTTTATGTATTTTCTTTTCTTTATTACATTGTACCAGTGGAACCCTAATAATGGGGTACCCTAGATAGTTTATGTATTATGTTTATATATGTATATAGAGTGTGGTGTTTACGTTCATGTCTTTTTATGTATAAAATTTTAATATATCCTTTTTTCTGATATATATGTTAACATTAATATTGAGATTAAGGTTCGTTAAATTAGGTTTTTCTTTAATGGGACATCGGGGTGTCTCAAGTATTCTAAGAAGAATAACTTAGAGAGCTTTGAATGCTTGAGTGATTAAGTTCAGGTGTGTATCTTCAGCAGTCTTCTATTTATACTCATTCAGCAATAAATCCGTTGAGTTGTTTTCTTCAAATGAGTATAACTTTTGTTCTTCATCCATTAATGTCAAAGAGTCATTCTAAGTCTTCATTTAATGTTTATGATCAATGGAGAGCTTCAATATAAGTTGAACGTATTTGGTGGTATTACTTTATCATAGTGTAGCTTGATTAAGAGCAGTAGCAGTTGCTTTTCAGACTTGGGCAGTGCGACTTTCCTTATTTGTGCAACACGGGTGTGTGACCGCGTAAAGGTTATTTTACTTATTACGACAAAAGGAATGTCCAACACGGATTGATGCTTTATGCTTCTGAATTCAATTCTCTTGATTTGAAAATGCAAGGGAATATTATTGTCTTTCAAATAAGAGTGAAGGGAAAGGCTTTCCATTCAAGTAGTAGGGTCAGACGCATTTTCATGGCTTGTTGATACTAAGTCTTTCTATAGACGAATTGTGTAATTAAAACACGGACTTATCTTTGAGACTCGTTGTTTTACCTGAATAATTTTGGTTTATGATCTTCACACTTAATACACATATTAGAATATTTCAAAAGTTTCAATTAAAATCATTCTTTGTTTTGATTCATCAAAATTGGAGATGTCAATAGCTTACACTTAACATTGCTTTCTCTGTTCACTATATACTTTATGAAAATATTGAATAGAATGTTTGGCAAGTTGATCATCGCTTAGGTCACAAGGTGGCACAAACAGAACTGATGAGTTTTGGAGATGTTGTCCTTCGACCCAGCCTTGTGCAAGATGGCTATGTTCAGGATTTGATGAATAACCCTAGCTTCATCCTTCATTCTTGAAGAAACCATCTTAGGCTGCCTCCTTGTGTTTGCTCTCATCAAGATATCTAGAACCATATCATAGCCACCCAAGTCTTCTTCCCAGTTATCCTCTTGGTTCAACCCAAATTTGGCACAATTGATTGCAGATGAAATAGTAGCCTCAGATATGATAACTTGTTTTAAGCACTCTACCCTTGACTTCCTAAGCTATGCCTTCAGGGGATTTCCAGAACTTCCCTTACTAACTCAGTATATACAGAAATCGATTCATTGAAATATCTTTCCCATCCAACAGCTTTGATGTAACTCATGATATACATATTTTTTTAAAATGTATACAATGTTAGTTCTATCTTCTTAAATAAAATGTTATTTTTTCTTCAACCTCATTAATAAAAATCTTCAAATTCCACCCTTGATCATTGTTATTTTTATAAAAAATTTCAAATTATATTTATCATTTAATTTATGACATTTTTAATAAAAGGTTCCAGTTTTATTGCTTGTCTTCTTTTTATAAATTTATTGAAACATTTCATCTATATAAATTGATGATTTATGGAAAGTATATCCTAGTCAAATTATAAAATTCAACATAATAAAGACCAATAAATAAAATTTATTATCATAAAAAACTATAACCAGAGAATATTATTATTTTAATAGAGAAAATATACTAGTGAAATTAAAAAATTGAACTTAATAGATATCAAAATTTTAAATTTATTCTCATCAGACATTGTAACTTGAAATATTATTATTTTAATAGAAAAAATGCATACTCAAATTATAAAATCGAACATAATAAATACCAAAAATTTAATTTTCTTCTCATAAGAAATTGTAATAATGAGAATACTATTATTTTAATAGAAAAATGTCAAAAAATATAAAAAATGTCAAAAATTTATTTTCTTTTCATCAGAAATTATAATCTTGAGAATAGTATTATTTTATTAGAAAAATGTCAAAACTCTTGCGCCAAAAATTTATATATTTTCTTATCACAACTTTAATTCTTGGAATATATATTTTTTTCCCATGATATTCTCCGTGTGCAACTAGGAAGACTAATCCATCGAGATACATAATGGCATTGAAGGGTTGTCCTCTCCCAACCAGATTTTTTCTATATGCAAGAGTCATGGATCGAACTCCTGATCACTTGCTTAAGGGGCCCAAACTCGTTACCACTTGAACCAACCACGTGATGGTTATTATTATTTTAATAGATAGAAAAATGTCAAAACGCTTGCGTTACTTAAACTACTACAATAATGCGGGTCCATTATGGTTTGGCATAGTAGAAATGGTTCAAGCTTTGGATTACTTTTCTGTAGAACCTCTGTTTTATTTGCAAATGTTTTTTTTAAAAAAAAAAAAAGACAAATAAACTTAGGCTTTCGAATTGCTCTCCACGGGGAACCACCCTCTGATTGACACGGTGCAAATCACGCCCTTCATATATATACATTGATGTTTTATGGATAATATATCCTAGTAAATTATAAAATTCAATATAATGAACACCAAAAAATTAAATTTATTCTCATAAAAAATTATAACCATAGAACACTATTATTTTAATGGAGAAAATATCCTACTCAAATTATAAAATTGAACATAATAAATAAATAAATAATTTAAAGTTATTCTCATCAGAAACACTAACTTGAGAAAACTATTATTTTAATAAAAAAATATCTTAGTAAAATTTTAAAATTGAACATAATAAATACCAAAAAATTAATTTCCTTCTCATAAGAAAATGTAATCATAAAAATAGTGTTATTTTTTAAATAGAAAATGTCAAAACTCTTGTGTCAAAAATTATTTCCTTCTCATTAGAAACTGTAATCCTGGGAATACTATTATTTTAATAGAAAAATGTTGAATTTCTTGTACCAAAAATGTATTTTCTTTTTATCACAAACTGTAATCATGATAATAGTATTATTTGAATAGAAAAATATCAAAACTCTTCCACCAAAAATTTAAATTTGTTCTTATCACAAACTGTAATCCTGAGTATATTCTTATTTTAATAGATAGAAAAATGTCAAAACTCTTGCGTTACTTAAACTACTACAGTAATGCTGGTCCACTTATGGTCTGGCACAGAGAAATGGTGCACACTTAGGGTTATGTTTTCAACAGACCCTTTGTTTTATCTGCAACAAAAAAAAAGTTAAAAAAAGCCAACCAAACTTAGGGTTTCAAATTGCCTTCCACATGGAACCACTCTATGTAGAGACAGTGCAAATCACACACCAATAAGAAGAGTTTTATTTGCAATGGGCACGAGAAGAACCTTTAACCATTAATGAAAAAACACAATTTTTTTGAAAATTAATAAATGAAAACTATTAAAAAAAGGGGAGCGTTATTCAACGCGCGAGGATTGTTCACATTTTTTGTTTCAATTTCACCCTTTGGGCCTAGGGTTTTCCTTTACTTGCCTCCACTGGTCACAGAGTTCGTTGTAAATGGTTAGTGATAAGAACTACATATTCTCGACATGTGGCAAACATTCATTAGTACTCCTCTCTCTCTCTCTCTCTCTCTCTCTCTCTCTCTCTCTCTCTCTCTCTCTCTCTCTCTCTCTCTCTCTCTCTCTCTCTCTCTCTCTCTCTCTCTATATATATATATATATATATATATATATATATATAAGTGTCTGCACAGTTGGGTTGGGTGTATAAATACCAAACAAGCCACACTCTCCTTCCAAGAACAATGAGATAAAGTTATTCTATCTCTTTTCTTCTTATTTTTATTTCTCACTGTCTTTCATCCCGAGAGAATCGAAAGTCCCCCTCTCTCTCTCTTTTTGTGGTTTCTATGCCTTTCACACTAAAATTCTCGTCATGTAGCTTCAAATTAAAGCTCTCAACTTAGCTATGTAGCTTGTTGGTCAAGTTCTCTATTTTACGGTTTCATTTATTTGGAAAGACATTAAGAACCAGTGATAAATCGGACATATGGCTTGTGCTGCTGTGAAGGTAATTTCGGGTGAGCCTTCTTCCTCAGATCAATTATATATATTTTTTTTCAATTTGGTGACCGAATCATGTACCTGATCTTGAATGCTATTTCAACATGTTTTTTTTTGAAATAAAATTAATTTTTTTGGATATTAAGGTCACTATATTGTATATGGTGTGTCCACTTCAGCTTTTGCTTTGCATTTCTTTTTTCTTGGTTTTGCTTTATCACTCTCATTTTACGCTTTTTCTATTTTTCCTTTCCATTTTCATTTCTTGTTAATTTGAGCTGACTTAATTTGTTTTTATCTTTATTATAGGTGAATTTTTGTAAGCTAAGAAACCCTAGGATTTTGGGTCTATTGGTCGTTGCGCATCGTTTCATTTATTTTGTTTAAGCTCTTTTCAACACTTTATAAGGTGGGTTCCTTTGTGTATGTCTCTATCTATGAGCTAAATATATGGTTGGATCGAATAATTGTTTGCAGTGTTGCATCTCTTACATTCAATTGTTAATTTTGAGCATTTATGTAGTGGGTTTTATTGACAAAAAATAGGGTTTATCAACTTTCATATTTTTGTGGTTTGTCATCTTATGTGACCAATCATTGTATATCTAGTTTTCATTGGTTCTATATTACTTTATCATGCACTTTGCCCTTGTATAATCTTAGACCTTTTATTTCCTGATGTTGAAAACAGAATCTTAGTGGTTATAAATCCACTACGAAAGGAAATCACAAATGACAGTTTGCAACACTGCATGGCCACAAAAGGAGAGAATGCGAAGCCTACCAAAAGAAAGTCAATTCATTACTTTTCTCCATTTGATGGAAACAATTTAGATATGAATAATCTATGTTCACCTCAATTCCCCTTTTGTTTTGAAGTTTCCCAGTCCCAAAAGATATGGTTTTCACCTATGGATTCCTGCCACCTCGGTAGTGCAAGAAATTGCAAGTTCGATGGAGTGAAGAGCATGGATCCTCCAATGCAACCTACGAGGTGCAGGAATTCAAATAGGCATATTGAAACAGAAGACTTGCTTCCCTACTCCACATGGATGCAAGTAGCAGAGGAATACATGTCGTTGAACCATGAGCAGGATGAACGGAGGATACCCATTTCGTTGCAAACATAATGGAATGGAGCCTCATCCAAATCTGAGGGGATGCAGACATGCAGTCATGTATGCCCTCTGATGAGGACATCAATGCTCAAATGCTTAGAAATTATGTCATCCATACAAAAATTAAGAAATTGAGGTATTCTTTACAATTATTTGGCCTCAAATAATTAGCATAGTTAAGATTTAAATTTGAATTTAATACTTCACTAGGTATTTGACACTCTTCTACCACTAATAAATCAAGACTAAACCCCCAATTTGGTCCCTGAGAAAAACACTCGGGTCTGAAATAGTCCCTAACCAAAAAAAACTATCCGTTTAGTCCTTAAGAATGTATTTGAAATTTCCCACAAATTAGTTCCTAACAATTTTTAAGTGATACCAGTAAAGTCCCTAAGAAACATGACCGTGAGCCAAATTAGTCCCTATTAACATGCACTAAACATGATAGAAACACTACAAAATATGACAGAAGGACTAATCTGTCCCGGAAATACATTCTTAAGGACTAAACGGATAGTTTTTTTTGGTTAGGGACTATTTCAGACCCGAGTGTTTTTCTCAGGGACCAAATTGGGGGTTTAGTCATAAATCAATTACTTTCGATTTTAGTCAATAAATCATCTAATTTTTTTATAACACGTGTCTTTCCATAATCAATGGTGGAGGGAAGTGGATCAAAGCTACAACAATCAATTTTTTTTTTTAACAAAACAATGTTACATTGTTAATTTTCACATATAATTAATTTTAATGTATACAATGTTATTTCCATCTTTTTAAATAAAATATTATTTTTCTTTAACCTCCTCAATAAAAATCTTCAAAGTTCAAACTCCACCATTAGTCATTGTTATTTTAATAAAACTTTTCAAACTGCATTTATGATTTATGTATTTATCATTTGATCTCTTTAAATAAAGTATTATTATTTTACATTTTTAACAAAATGTTCTAATTTTATCGCTACTCACGGTTATTTTTTATAAATTTATTGAAACGTTTCGCCTATAAACATTTATGATTTATGGAAAATAAATATCCTAATAAAATTATAGAAATCAACATAATAAATACAAAACATTTATATTTATTTTGATTAGAAACTAAAACCTGAGAATATTACTATTTTAATAGAAAAACATCCTAGACAAATTATAAAATTGAATATTATAAATACAAAAAATTTAAATTTATTTCATAAAAAACTCTAACTTGAGTATACAATTATTTTAATATAAAAATATATTGATTAAGTTATAAAATTTAACATAATAAATACCCAAAATTTATTTTTCATATTAGAAACTGTGATCCTTCTTTTGAAAAAAAAACAAGAAGGAAATTGTAATCCTGAAAATACTATTGTAAATGCCAAATCTCTGGTGCCAAAAAATTATTTCCTTCGCATAAAAAACGGTACCTGATGAAGTTGACACAGGGAAACACAATCTAACACCCTTCTCGAGCCCTACATTATCTGTGACATTTTCACAATATTGTTTAACACGGAAAATAAATTTTCATAAGATACAGGTTTATTTTTCCCTGTTTCTTAAACAGATCCTTGTCTTAGACCTCGTGGCCTACATTTACTTCCAGAAGGTTTCACTTTGGGCTGCCCACACTCCCTAGAGACGTGTCCGGGCTGCCCACACTTGAAGCATATAATGTCTTTGCTTTGACAATCTCTCGTAGTGTAACCCTTACCACACTTCATGCACCTTAGTGGAGGATCCCTAGACGATCCAGAACCTCCACTGCTACCATCAAAAGACTTTCTTAGTTTCCAAGGGTCTAGATTTTAAATCAAGACTTCTCTTGGTCTTTAAGAGAGAAACAATAAAATTTTGCGAGTTCCCTCACTCAAGGTAACTCTGATTCATTTGGCATGGAGGTAAAAAAAAATTTACCAAAAATTTCCATCTGCCAGTGAATTTGTAACTCTTTAACCACATAGGTTATTAAGGTATGATATGAATGAGATCACTCCATTTCTCAATTGTGGTCATTTGCGAAAAAAGCAAACGGTCAAGTTTACAAATCTCGAGAGTAAGGGAAAATCCAAATGGTCATTTTTGTTATATTTTTTATGTGTTTCTTTTAAAACATGTTTTATTTCCGCATTGTTTGAGAAGTTGTTACAATGTGGTAACCTCTACCTGTGGTTTCCATTTTATAATAAATGATATGCATGTGTTTATCTTATTTTAAAATTTAAATATTTCCTTTTACCTTCTTCTATGTTATTGCCTTATAAATACATGCGGGGTAGAGGGTGTCACACTTCGTTGCATGGGAGTAAGGGTAGAGGATGATTCAGTAACTCGAGGATGATTGCTACATATATGTGTTCTATCTGTGATGCATGTCTTTGTGCTAGTTTTGAATTTTATGATATGTATTCCGTTTCCGTATATGATGATAGAATAGTTTCTCAGCTCCATATCCCTTTCTCTATATGTTTAGTCGTCGATCGTGGAGCAGATCCAGTTGCTCAGGATGTCAATCAGCAGCCATCCTTAGATGATGGGACCTCCGAGGGTCCCGATCATGGACACTTTTGAGCTGGAGTTCTATGAGTGACCTTTCTTTATGTATACACAGGGCCAGTCGGTGTGTATATACGTTTTGGTGACGTTCCGACATCCTTCTTTATGGGAGTGTTCCGGATAGCGATTAGACTCCCTCTGCATGAGTTCTGGCATCTGCTAACGAGCAGCATCCACGCTCGTTGTAACACATTTCTCGGGTACTACATTGTCTGTGACACATACATTCTATAAGACCGAGTAAATCAGAAAATAAATATTTTCGACCAAAAATATGGGTTTACTTTTCCCCCCGCAAATAGTACGATTAATAGTATTTAACATACATCGTCAAAATTATGCGTAAATATTTTACAACCCTTCTCCAGGTACTAGCAGTCATAAACATAAACATCTAGAAAATGGTCGAAATACCGATGCCAGTAAAGTAACAACATACTGGAAATATGTTTATAATAATAATAACAGCATTGGAGACACAGCTCCACAAAATATAAACATAGACACAAGACTCATCATATTGGTCAATACAAAAGAATGACGAAATGTCATCCCCGCACAACCGTAACAGTAAAGGATGATACACCGTCACTCTGTGGGTATACTCCTCACGTCCACTAGGAAAAATCCATTGAGACTGTGTCCATGTACCCTTGTCATCTCAAAATCCTACTGGGTGTGGTTGTGAAACAGTGCCGTCGTCATCTTCGTAGAACGTAAAACAAAGAAGAAAACCAAAAAAATATAGAAAATGAGGTGAGATCCCCATTCATCATACACATAACATAGATATGCAGTGGTACGACACACAGGTACGTACAACTATCAATATACAGTTATATCATCGCTCTTATCAAAATAATAATGATTCACAGAAACATAATCACAGGGTAACATTCACCTAGATAGGAAACATCTAAGACTCGATGAAAGACCTATGATTCCTATACCATGGTTTTAACGAATAGTCGAAGAGAATGGTTCGTAGGATTGTTTCGGATTACACCAGCCTTGGGTAAAATGTGTCAACAGTCAGCAACGTGCACATAGGCTTTTTCGGAAACATCCTACACTACCAGAACACACGTAGCATCTAGTCAAGTATGTCGGTGTATTGCAAGATCACCACACCACAGAGGAGCTACCAGCTGGGCCTATATAAGTATTTCATACCCCGACATCCCCAAGTACCAACCATATCGTAACTACAGAATTCACACTCGCATTAAAATGTCAGCTCAATCTCCTAGGCACAACAGCATCTCAGAACATAGTTTCACTATGTGTTTGGGCAAAATTGTCGGAAAATGTGTTCTTCTTGACTATCCACCGGATGACTTCTTGATTCCTCCGGAATCCATTCAACGTGCTTTCTCAGATGCTAGATGTTTTCAGGTCCGAATCATCGTCCATCAATGTAACACCGTGCTTTTCATTTACGTTGTATTACCGGTAACGATATATTTATTTATCGGAGACCTAGGAAATGATTTTGTATAAAACAAAATCATATTTATACTCTACCTTATGGTAGAGGGTTACGGTAAAAATTTGGGTTTAAAACTCTGACGAAAACCGGTCTATTTTTTTTTTTTGCTGATAGTATAATTTTATATAGGCAGAAACCCTAATTTGACCCGAAACTGAAAAATTATAGATTCTATCATTATTTCGGTGATAAAGTCTACTCCTAAAATTTTCGCACATAAATAAAATATTAGATTTTATTAGGGCGAATTTCGGCGAAAAATGGGTAAAAACCCTAATTTGGTAAACAACGGAACCAGATACGGATGCACAGAGATACACCGAGAGACAGAACGGCGAGTCATCCATGATGACTATGGAGGATGAGTCACCATGGTGAGTCATGGTGGTGACTCACCTAGTCATGATTGCAAAACCTAAAATATCTAGATATTTTTATTACTAACCTAACCTAGCTTAACTAACATCAACTATGGTTTCATTTGAAGTTAACAAGACAAAACCAAATTGGACTCTCCTTCCTCCTTGTGGTACATACACGGACACACCCTCTGGACACACCTCCACCATACATTTCTTTCTTAGAATGTTGATTCATAAAATAGCTAGGTTATAATATAGTATTTTCTAACTTAACCTAACAAAGCTTTGGTCATCTTCCACCATGGTTCTCATTTAACATTAACAAAGCCAATTATTCTCCTCATTGGACCCCCACCCACACGGCCCAAACCCTTCTTTCTTCACTTGGCCATTTCACTTATACATTTTGCAACATACACTAAGTTATTCTCTTTGAAAACCTAAGACTCCATTAGTGCAAAGTTTGAGATTTTGATCATTTTTCTTCAAGTTCTTCATCAATTTTCTTTATTTCAAGGTGAGGATCTTCTTACTCATCACCTTGGCTCTCTTGATTATCAATTAATTTTCATTTTCATCAAGTTTTTCTCCATTTCAAGTTCTAGATCTAGTTTTTCAAAAATCTTGCAAAAATACTTAGAAAAATGTTTGATGAGTTATGATTCTTGTTTTCAACTCTCTTATCCCTATAATTTCATTATCCAAGAGCTTAGAATCAAAAGAAAATCCTAGCCCTAATTTCTTCTCTTTGCCGAATCTATATATATATATATATATATATATATATATATATATATATAGAGGCTAAATGAGTTTTCTTCAAATTTTTACTTGGTTAATGATTGTTATAAGCAATCTAAGACTTCTATATTCTAGATCCAAGAGTATGTGACCAAAGGAAATTTCTATCTAATTTTTACTCTTATGGCCGAAACCCTAGCATGTGGGTTTAATGAGTTTTGTTTTCAAATTTTGACTTGTAACAATTTATCCATGCTATTTAAGACTCTAGTAACTAGTATCCAAAAGATGGAAATGAGAACAGAACGCTGGCCCTATTTTGAAGTCCTTGGCCGAACCCTAGGCTATTGTTGTCATAGATGGATTTTGTTTGATTAATGTATTTTTATGTTGATTTGGTTGAAGGTTAATTTGGTAGATTTTGGTGTGGTAACGAGGAGCTTCAATTTCACGGTTCCGGTATTAGATCAGGTGGGAGAAAGAAATATCTTGTCGTCAGAACATATAAGTAGTATATATTTTATAATAATGGTGTAGGGCGACCTAAACCCTACTAGTCAGTGAGTAATCGACAATACCAAAATCACATTGAAAACTCCCCCGTAGTACCAATGATGATTTGGGGATTGTAGGTTTATCACAGTTAGGATAATTTTATAATATTCGAGGATGTCAGATTTGTTGGGGTTTTCATGAGATAATCCTCTTTAAAAATCACATCTTAAGGCGGAAGAAAACCATCCCCATGGATCGCGCATTACAAATACATGAATCACACAAGGGCAATTTGTGTTTACCTCTTGAAGCGTGCTTTCACCGTGATCACAAGTTCCATGAAGGCCACAAGTTCCACGAAGGAGAAGCACCTCTACTAATTCCACGCGAACAAACGGGTGTCGGAGCTTTGCGTCCTGTGCTAGCTGACGGCTATATGAGGCAAGGTTAACCAGTCATGGTTTAGAGAGAGACTAATAGTCTATTTATAAGTCGCAAACTCCTGATCTTGACCGAACCGCTCACTTATTGGGCCTTGTACACTACAAGTCCAATAACCTTTAAATTAATTAAATCATATTCAATTAATTGACTCGCTCCACATTTTCTCTATGTGTGTGACCCTGTAGGCCCCCACTAAGTTGACAATAATATTAAATATTAATTATAATATTAAATATTATAAATAATGAGCGACATCTAGCAATGCATCATTACTACCCAATTAGCAAGAGTATCGGTGATCTGATTTTAGCCTTACCGCGACCAAAATTTACTGTGCAGTAAATGTCCCTTCGTCCATATGTATTAATTGAACACAAGTCATAAGAGTGTCATCCCTTTTTATGTTCAATTATTTATTCCTCGATCCTTGAGCAGATGTATAATCACAAATGGGCCCAATATCACATATTGGCCCACTTCCGCGTGGCCACACATATTTCACATCTCACTCTATTGAGGGGCCCAAGACACTACCCATGTTATGTAGGAGGAAGAATCATGTTTACATCACTCACACTCCTCAACATGATTTATTGCAGGCCCAATAACTACCTTTACGATCACCCTGTTACGCGTGACGTTTGATAGCATTAAAGCCTACAACTCCTTATGTAGGAATCATAGTGACTTCCAGCCGAAGGACTACTTCACTATGGTCGCCATGAGAATACTTATGACACTTGCATAACTATTATGAAGTATTCTCATAGTGGGCCATCCGGTATAAATATTACTCCTAATATTTATAACTATGTGCTGACTTGATATCACATATCCATGACCCGTGAGAGGTGCCCATCGGTCTACTCACACAATAGTCTCTATGTATTATTGTTGTCCTAATTAACAATAATACTCGACTACGGATATTTAAGAATAGCGTTCTTATTATTTAACGAGGTCTCACGATTAAGTCTCGTACTTAATGTCTCGTTAAATGAACTGCCTATTCTATGGACTTTATTACGCTATAAAAACATATAAATAATATAATAAATAAAATGCCTTTATTTATATATAAAAAAATATAATCCAAAGTCATGATACAAAATGTAAATATACTAATATATATTGGCCACTAGCACTTATACCAACAATCTCCAACTAGCACTAGAGCCAATCGGGCATAAATCTAATACCCATTGATCTAGTATGAGCGTCATGCTTCTGCTGAGCAGGAGGCTTGGTTAGCGGGTCCGCGACATTGTCGAGTGTGGGTACTATGTATATCTTCACATCTCCTCTATCGATAATCTCTCGAATAAGATGGAAGCGCCTAAGTATATGTTTGGACCGCTGGTGAGATATAGGCTCCTTGACTTGTGCGATTTCCCCTTATTATCACAATAAAGGTCAATCGGGTCCACAATGCTAGGAACTATACCAATTTCAGGTATGAACTTCCTGATCCAAACGGCTCCCTTGATTGCATTGGAGGAAGCAATATACTCGGCTTCTATAGTAGAATCAGCGATTGTTTCCTGCTTTGAACTCTTCCAGCTCACAACGCCACCATTTAGGCAAAACACATAACCAGATTACGATCTAGAATCATCCTTATCAGTCTAGAAGTTAGCATCGGTGTAACCCATTACAACAAGCTCTTCCTTGCTTCCATATACCAAGAACGAATCCTTAGTTCTTCTTAAGTAATCGAGGATGTTCTTGATAGCAACTCAGTGACTTTCACCGGGATCAGACTGGTACCTGCTCGTTATGCTCAAAGCATACGAGACATCTGGTCGAGTACATAGCATGGCATACATGATAGACCCAATTATGGATGCATATGGAATCTAATTCATGCGATCCCTCTCTTCTTGAGTGGAAGGGGATTGTGCCTTTGATAGGTATATACCATGTGACATAGGCAAGAGTCCCTTCTTGGATTCATGCATACTAAAGCGTCTCAACACTTTGTCTAAGTATGTACTCTGACTCAGGCCAAGCAATCTCAGTAACCTATCTCTATAGATCCTGATTTCCAATACATAGGTAGCTTCACCCAAATCTTTCATAGAAAAATAATTCCCTATCCAAGTCTTTACCTGTTGCAAGGTAAGGTTGTCGTTTTCGATGAGTAGTATGTCATCCACATACAACACCAGAAAGACAACAATGCTCCCACTAACGTTCTTGTAGACACAAGGCTCGTCTTCATTTTTGATAAATTCAAATTGTCTTACATCATCATCAAAACGAAGATTCCAGCTTCTAGAAGCTTGCTTCAATCCATAGATTGAACGCTGCAACTTGCATACCTTCCCGACGTTCTCTGAAGTGTCAAAGCCCTCAGGTTGTGTCATGTACACATCTTCAAGAAGATTTCCATTAAGGAAAGCAGTCTTGACATCCATCTTCCATATTTCATAATCATGGTATGTAATGATGGCAAGCAAGATCCAGACGGATTTAAGCATTGTAACAGGTGAAAAGGTCTCATCATAGTCTATACCATGAATTTGCTTCAAACCCTTAGCGACCAATCGTGCCTTATAGGTATGCACTTTACCATCCATTTCAGTTTTCTTTTTGAAAACCCATTTGCACCCTATGGGTTTTACCATTTCAGGTGGCTCTACCAAGGTCCATACCTGGTTAGTGTACATGGACTCCATCTCAGATCTCATGGCCTCAAGCCATTCCTCATATTCTGGGCTAGTAATGGCCTCCTAGTAAGTCACAAGCTCATCTCGATCCAGGAGTAATACTTCACCCTTGTTGAGTCATGAGAAATCAATATCTCTTATGCTGGTGACGTATCCTATTAGACCTACGCTAGTCTTGTGCTATTGGAGCAGGCTGTTCTTCCACAACATCTTGTGAAGGCTGCTCTTGTTCCTCCATAGGTATGTCGCTACTTTGTGACACTTGAATTTCTCCAAGTTCTATATTCCTCCAACTGGTTCCTTTGGAGATAAACTCTTTTTGTAGGAATATACTAGTTCGCGCCACAAACACTTTGCCTTCGGAAGGATTGTAGAAATAGTATCCCTTGGTTTCCATAGAATACCCCACAAAGAAGCACTTATTGGATTTGGAATCAAGCTTAGTAGAAACATGACATTTTACATATGCTTCACAACACCAAATCTTCATAAAAGACGCATTGGGTCTCTTACCAGTCCATATCTCATATGGTGTCTTTTCTACCGTTTTGGATGTAACACGGTTAAGTGTGAAAGCTGTTGTTAACAGAGCATGTCCCCAGAAGGAATTTGGAAGATCTGCATGACTCATAAAAGACTGAACCATGTCCAACAAAGTTCGGTTCCTCCTCTCAGAAACACCGTTCCATTGTGGTGTTCCCGATGGAATGAGTTGAGATAAAATCTCACACTCTCTCAGATGATCATCAAACTATAGCCTTAAATATTCACCGTGAGACACCCCGTTGTGCCTCATTGTATTATTAAATTAAAACCTTATTAATTAAATTCTTAACCGCGTACGTAACGTGAAAATACGTAAAAATTAAAACTTATATAATAATCATATAACTTCTGCAAATTAAACACACCAACGTTGCAATATATAAATACACACCTGTTTATTTATTACATTACCAAAACACTGTTGAGGGAAATCCTCTCAGTAGGATCCCTCACAGGCATATACATAAACAAAAGTTATACTAGCGGAAACATGTAAAAATACTTCCATGAGACACACTGGACATACTTTCTAGACCCTAAACACCATGGATAACAGCTCGTCATCCGGCCTCCGGTTCATACGGAGTGCCATCCAACTCCTCCTCAATCAGCTCATCAACAGGGTCTTCTAAAATGATTCCATAAAAAGATAAAATACAACACACAGAAAGATATAGGGGATAAGAAACATTTCTATCATCAAAAACAAAAGAGTCATAGCATATCATACAATAAATGTCACAGACAATCAACATACATAACTAACAAATCATCCTCAAATTAATGTACCATCCTCTACCCCAATCTCACACAACTACACTTTTATACTGACTTAGCCACCACTAATCCCGTCACACATTCCTCATTAGGAATGTCAGTCAGTGGTCCAGGTGACGTGTTCCCAACGCCGGTGCACATTCTCATCCATGGTGAGAATGCTCATGCAAAGCAATGACACTATAGCAGCACAGTACCATCAGTACACACCCTGGTTCTCTCTCATCTCTATCACGGGTGCTCATGCATAGCAATGACACTATAGTTGCACAACTTAAATTCTAAGGTGGAACGGTCTAACAAAAACTCTTGACCTCGTATATTCCAAATATACGGTTGTGAACAATAACGTAAACACATGAATATCACTAACCCATATTAATAACATCCTAGTGCCTTAACCTTCCATCAAAGCCTTAACACATATTCTATGTCACCCTTCCTCTTTAAAATAACTCATTTAGGTTAGGCACCTCTAAGTCACCATTATCCTCACACCCAAACAATTATCTTCCGAACAATATATATATCTTTGCTTAAAATCCACTAAGCATCATATTAACAACAAGATAGATCATGCCTAACATAACATTAGAAAATATTCAAATCTAGTAAACCATAAAGTCAGACTCTGTCACGGACTGGACGTGATAGCCATCACGGCCGTGACAAACATCCAAAAGTAAGATATTCTAAAAACAGAACCTGTCACGGCCTGGCCATGATAACCATCATGACCGTGACAGACAACAAACATCCTCAATGTCATAAATATTCAAACACCAAAATAAAATTTCACATGCATATGGAATACCTCAACTAGCGTATCACAGTAAATTCAACAACATAAAGTCAGACATCCTCAATATCATATAATCAACCTAATGCCGATAAACCTACAATCCCCAAATCACCATTGGTTTTACAGAAAAGGTTTCCAAAGTGATTTTGGTCTTGTCGATTACTCGACTACTAGTAAGGTTTTGGTCGCCCTACACAATCATTATATAATATACTACTTATCATTTCCGACGATGGAATGGTTCTTTCCCCCACCTGATTGATGTGTGCGCTTTCTCGTACAAGCTCCAAATGCGTCCACGCTACTGCCAAGAACCTCAGCACGCTGTCCAACAACATCCACAAATCTGCCACCATCCATCCTTACACATCCACCGTTCCGCTTTTCGTCCCGATTACACGTACAAGTAACACAATTCGCCGGAAACACCAAATACAAACCGAATCGACAATAGGGTTTTCAAATAAATAAATCTATTTGAATCAAGAGACAAAATCTATAGAAAAACTTACGAGAACAATGGCTGGACTTAGGGAAAATCGGATTCAAAATAAGCTCATAAATCCTAGGGAAAAGCTACCAAAGCAGGGCTACTGTTCAAGCTCCATTACTCTGGACACAGATCCCTATTTCTAAAACTGAACGGTGGCAATTAATAACTATCCTTCATAAACCTCCTCGCAAAGTTTCAGCCCGATCCAATGGTTAAAACATCTCAGATCGCAATTCTTTGGTGACATCTTAGATGGTATCCGGGTTGAAAAAAACATGTGGCTCACATTTAGTGAAGGGTGTGGCTGATTTTAGACCACACAAACTAACCATGGTTCCTTAACCATGGTTAAAATCTAACTTAACTTTGGTTAGGTTAAGCTAAAAGGGCATTTTGGTCATTTCACCTAAATTTACATTTAATGCTTCATAAATGCATGGTGAGTCATGGTGGTGACTCACCCCGTGACTCATCTCCTTCGGTGTCCGGTTTTGTCTCTGTACCTTCCTTCTCGACTCCGTCGGTTCCCCGATTAGGGTTTTACGCCCGTATAAAAGCATAATATTTCATTTTCGACTGAAAATTTTCAAACTAACCAAACTCATTGGAAATATGATTTAAATATAAATCATTTCGGTCACAAGTTAAAATTACGTTTTTTGATCATCAAAATCTTGCTGTCAGTGAAAATACCGATTGTTTTCCGTTCAAACTTTCACCAAAATTCACCTGAATACACATAATATTTTATTTCTGATCAGAAATTTGGAAAGTAGACTTCCTCACAAACAAAATATAAAAAATCTACAAATTTCAGTTTTCGGGTCAAATTAGGGTTTCCTGTCAGTATAAAATTATGCCGTCAGTTAAAAACGCAGACCGGGCTTCGTCTGAATATGATTTTATTTTATTTAAAATCACTTTCTAACTCTCATATTAAAATATAATTAATTATATTTTAACTGGTTAAACAGCGTAATTAAAAATCAGGCTGTTACATTACTACCCCTCTTAGAAAAAAATTCCGTCCTCGGAATTTCTTAACTCAAAACTAGACATCATCTTGTAATCGTATCTTAATATAAAGATCCCACATTATATTTCTCATCGCTGTCTTTCCCCTAGGTGACAGCGGTAACTTCATAACAAAATTCATTCTTATATCGTTCTATTTATCCTCGAAACAATCCATCACTACATTATATTCATTGTCCTTAACATTTCACCTTGATCTGTCATCCTTGAAGGACATAATTAAAACTTAATCCTTTCCTTCTTCTTACTACTGATCCACTAGAGAACCTTGTTTCAACATCTAACTCCCGCAATTAACACCAAAATCAATTCCAACATCTAACTTTTACCATTACCCGCAATTAACACCACAATCAATTTCAACATCTAACTTCTACAATTAACACCGCAGTCAAAAGAACGACACCTGTTAGGATTCTCTACTTAACAAATTTGAATTTCTCTAGTAACCTCAATTTACATCAGAAATCATCTTTTCTACTCATATTCAACTTAGGTGAAATTACTATATACATTTTAGTTTACTCTTCCCAAACTCATACAATCCATCTTAACTACTAACATTAATTATTGCCTTAGGTTCCATAATGATACTATGCCTCGATCAACATTTGACTTATAGTAATTATCTTACTCACTGATATTGATCTTAAGGGTTCACATCCTACCAGTCACAACTATACATCAACAAAACTCTCATCACTTTCTTGTCTATCATGCTACTTAGACAAACAAACAAAGTCTACTAGATATCAAATACATACCTTGTATAAGATCCAGGATTAAGAATTCATCTCACCTCACGGTAAGCACTCTTTCAGTGACCTGAGGTCTGGCCATCTGCTATCCTGCTGCTGGAACTCCTTTTCCAGCTCCACATCTCTGTACACTAGTATACGACATATAATACTACATAAAACTGGTATATATATGCCATATAACTATGAACTATCGCATCGGGATGCACTACCCAACTACTAAACATAGTCAATATCCGATGTGGGTTCAAATAGACACGGCCAGTAACAACATCCTAAACCTCTCAGTCTTTAATTATGATCGGACATAACCCCACAGTCCGTTTTAGAATCAAACTGCTCTTATACCACCAAATGAGACACCCCGTTGTGCCCCATTGTATTATTAAATTAAAACCTTATTAATTAAATTCTTAACCACGTACTTAACATAAAAATTAAAACTTATATAATCATCATATAACTTCTTCAAATTAAACACACCAACGTTGTAATATATAAATACACACCTGTTTATTTATTACATTACCAAAACACTGTTGAGGGTAATCCTCTCAGTAGTATCCCTCACAGGAATATACATAAACAAAAGTTATACTAGCGGAAACATGTAAAAATACTTCCATGAGACACACTGGCCATACTTTCTAGACCCTAAACACCAGGGATCACAGCTCGTCCTCCGGCCTCCGGTTCATACGGAGTTCCAACCAACTCCTCCTCAATCATCTCATCAACAGGGTCTTCTCAAATGATTCCATAACAGATAAAATACAATACACAGAAAGATATAGGGGATAAGAAACATTTCTATCCTCAAAAGCAGAAAAGAGTCATAGCATATCATACAATAAATGTCACAGACAATCAACATATATAACTAACAAATCATCCTCAAATTAATGTACCATCCTCTACCCCAATCTCACACAACTACACTTTTATACTGACGTGGCCACCACTAATCCTGTCACACATTCCTCGTTAGGAATGTCGTCCAGGTGACGCATTCCCAACGCCAGTGCACATTCTCACCCATGGTGAGAATGCTCGCAATGACACTATAGCAGCACAATACCGTCGGTGCACACCCTGGTTCTCTCTCATCTCTATCAAGGGTGTTCATGCATAGCAATGACGCTATAGTTGCACAACTTAAATTCTAAGGTGGAACAGTCTAACGAGAACTCTTGACCTCGTATATTCCAAATATATGGTTGTGAACAACAACGTAAACACATGAATATCACTAACCCATATTAATAACATCATAGTGCCTTAACCTTCCATCAAAGCCTTAACACATATGATATGTCACCCTTCCTCTTTAAAATAACTCATTTAGGTTAGGCACCTCTAAGTCACAATTATCTCCACACCCAAACAATTATCTCCCGAACAATATGTATATCTTTCCTTAAAATCCACTAAGCATCATATTAACAACCAAACAGATCATGCCTAACATAACATTAGAAAATATTCCAATCTAGTAAACCATAAAGTCAGACTCTGACATCCAAAAGCTAGATATTCTACAAACAGAACCTGTTATGGCCTGGCCATGATAACCATCACGGTCGTGACAGACAACAAACATCCTCAATGTCATAAATATTCAAACACCAAAATAATATGTCACATGCATATGGAATATCTCAACTAGCGTATCAGTAAATTCAACAACATAAAGTCAAACAACCTCAATATCATATAATCAACCTAATGCCGATAAACCTACAATCCCCCAATCACCATTGGTTTTACAGAAAAGGGTTCCAAAGTGATTTTGGTCTTGTCGATTACTTGACTACTAGTAGGGTTTAAGTCGCCATACACAATCATTATAAAATACACTACTTATCGTTTCCTACTATGGAATGGTTCTTTCCCCCACCTGATTGACGTGCACGCTTTCCCGTACAAGCTCCGAATGCGTCCATGCTACTGCCAAGAACCCCAGCACGCTGTCCAACAACATCCACAAATCTGCCACCATCCATCCTTACACATCCACCGTTCCGCTTTCCGTTCCGATTACACGTACGAGTAACACAATTCGCCGGAAACACCAAATACCAACCAAATCAACAATAGGGTTTCCAATAAATAAATCTATTTGAATCAAGAGACAAAATCGATGGAAAAACTTACGAGAACAACTACTAGATTTAGGGAAAATCGTATTCAAAATGAGCTCATGAATCCTAGGGAAAAGCTACCAAAACAGGGCTACTGTTCGAGCTCCATTACTCTGGCCACAGATCCGTGTTTCAAAAACTGAACGGTGACAATGAAGAACATGGTAGCAAGTATAAGACAATCGACATCCAAGGAATCATCCTGATACTTCTTATAAGCATCCTTGTCAGTCTTGGGTGCACTCGAAGCTGGTGGCACCTCGAGAATAGACTCTTCAAGAACATACAACATACAACTTTTTCTCTTTCTTGAGGACAATCCTCAAGTTTCTGTACAAGTCCAGAAAGTAATTTGTTCCAGATAGTTTGTCCTTCTAAAGGACAGATCGCAATGATAAGTTACTTGATGTGTTTGATGCCATGGTAATCTACACAAAGAAATATGCAAAATATAAGTATCATGCTATTAACATATTTAATTAGGTCTTTAATTAAATACGCCTCCCACTATTTTACTCAAATCAATGACCCTCATCATTGACTCGGAAAATCCCTTTGAAATATTTTCTAGTGTGACCAAGATCCATATTTCACCTTGTTTTGAGTCAACTTTGGCTAATCTCCCAAAACTTAGTTATTTAGGTAGGAAACTCATTTCCAATTACATCTCATGTAACTCTTGGATCAGTTGGGTGAATAATTCTTATTCTAATGCATCCCATGGACTAAAGCCCAACTCAACACCTCTAAGCCTTTCAATCCTATTGAATTTGGCTTAGTTAAGTTAACCCGAGGGATAGCATGGACATTACAATTGTCCCATCACATCTTACCAGTATAGAAAAAATGCACCCCGCATTGGCAGACCTACACTCATTCGATATTAGTCTAGATGAGTGTCATGCATTGGAAGGCTTTTAAACTTAATATTTTCTTTTGAGGGATTTTTATTAAAATGATCTCACCGGCATTGTATCCCATACAAGACGTCTCTAAGAATATATGAATACATGCTATCATACATTTAACAAACATATATAACATTTAAAACATACATGTATACATATATTTCATGCATCACATACAAAAATATACATCCCATACATTTCATGCATCTCATACATAAACATATAAGATAAGATAATATAGTTATGGCCTCCTAAAAGGGAAGAATTAATTAACTAATTTACTACAATTCTTTGACCCTCGAGCAAGCTTCTCAAACTTCTCCCACGTCATCATCATTTGGTGTTGCCTCCTGTTCAACTCGAGCAATTACATTTATTTAAAATAATTAATTAATTAATTAAAGGGATGACACGCATGCCGTATTTAAAATAAATAAATAACACCAAAATCTAGGGCCATAACCACCTTAAAATAAAATATTTAATAACAATCAATAATAAGAATAATAATAATAAAACATTTTATTATCAAATAATTTTTTATTATTATTAATTAAATTTAAAGTAAAATCATTTTGAATTTCAAAAATTCAATTGTAACTTATCAAAACAACTTCACATCTTATCTGGATATAATAAAGTACTAACCTTTTGAATTTTAAAAATTAATCAAAACAAACTTCAATTCAAAATCCAAAACTGATATCACATATCAATATCATATACTTGAATTCAAAAGATTTCAATCTCTTAAACCAGCGCATGCGAGATTGCAGTTGCTCAGTTTCAATTCAATCACTTAAAAAGCGTACAGACTTGGTTCCTTCATATTTTTATATATCATTGACTTGAAAATCACTTAAAAAACAATTCACAAAATACATGTCAAAACACATGAATGAATTGTAAGCACTGTGCAGGATAGAACTTTCATTTATGCACAAAGTTTTGTTCACCTACTTTATATCACTACAACAGATTAGACTTTAGATAGCGTTTCCGTATGCCTTTTAATAGCGTTTGTAAACGCTATCTATGCTACCGCTATTAAAACTCGTTAGCAAAGATAGCATTTAGGAAGTGCTATTAATAGGTGACTTTAGATAGCGTTTGTACACGGAAACGCTATCTAAAGTCTGACTTTAGATAGCGTTTGTATTAACAAACGCTATCTAAAGTCACTTTAGATAGCGTTTGTTAATAACAAACGCTATCTATTCCCCCTTTTTTTTTTAATTTTTACATATTTCTTAACTTTTACATCCATTCCTGCATATTGAACTACACCAAAATTCATTTATGCAAAGAGGAGGGAAATCTGTGAGAAATAATAACAAACATATATCAATGAACAAATCTACCAATGTTACTGAACCATCAATGTCAGAAATGTGAAATGTTCAACAAATAACAAGAAACTAATAAAAGTCATTGTACCTGCCCTAATGAACAATGTTACTGAACCATCAATGTCATAAATGTTCAACAAATAACAAGAAACTAATAAAAGTCCTCCATCACAGTTGGGTAAGCATCCTTAAGGTCAATAACAGCAATGCCCTCTGGAAACTCGTGTATCCTTAAGCATCCTTAAGGTCAATAACTCCATCATTATAAGAGAACCGTTGCCCATCATATTTTACTTTTGGGTTTTTCCTCAGACTGTCAAAAACATCTTTGTTAGCCTTCATGTCAACATAGCATGCTTCATTTATTTGTTTTGGTGTAAAAGCATGTCGGGTCTGTAAGCAAACACAAGCACCAAATCAATATGGTTTGAACTAAGTGTACCAGGACCAAGAGAAGATAGTACACATCCACCGAGCTAAAGAGAAGGCATGTATATGCTGAAAAAGGTGTATATCAACCACCATTTCCAGATTCATTAGACATAAAATAAATTAAAGATTGCCAATAGAAAATTATAACCATACGTCCCGTTGGTTGTTATAGAAAACTCCCCTAATGAACATTTTATGAACAAGATTTTGAAATTTAGCATCAATAACCCAATCACCAAAGAAAGTAAGTGCTATATACAATTTCATGTAATATTTATAAATTGCCATTCACTTTCTGCATCCTACGAAGCCAAAACATACACTTGTAACATGCATTACTTTGTGATCAAAAGCATTATTCGCATACCAATGAGTATTGCTGCAACTACTGTGATCAATTTGACATAATCAAACGAACTTTTCAACAATATAGTGACACCAATCTTCCTTGACTTCAGATAGTTGAGCAGTGGAGTATGTGGAGAATTTGAAGTCAGGGAAGTACTGCGACATAAAAATTAAATAACTAAGTTACAATTGCTAAAACATTTGAACAGTCACAGTTAAAAGCTAAGTAAACAACATACCGCCATTGGTATTTTAACTTGGTTCTGCAAGATAGTTTCCTTCATGAAACGCATGACATAGTACCCACAATGCATCTTGTTGGGTTGTCTTGGGCACTATAAAAAATAAAATAGTAAATCAATATAGTTTTTTTTATCTAATTGCGCATTAAGTTTTTGCAAATGTACCTCTATCTGAATCCATTTAATGTTGGTTGCCTTTAAACGCGGCACCTTAGCTCTGATATTTGCACGATAAACTTGCAAAGCACTAATCACAAAATCAAACAGAGTTCATTAAGAAACATATTTTCAATCATCACAAACACACGCATGCTTTTTTTTATTTTGAACCACAACAGCCACAACCCAGTATATGTCAATTGAACACATGTTCTAATGTCAAAAATCAAAAGCACATTAGGACCATGACAACTTGCAACATGTATCTACCATGGAAGCCATTCGACAGAATCATAGAAAATCAAAAATATAAAAGCATGCTTACTTATCGAACAGATTCTTTAATTCTGGGCGACCCCTAGGATCAACATTCAAGGGATCCAGATAGTAAATAATCTCTTCAACAATATTTATCGCGCACAGTACCCAATGATTCCTACAAAAATGTTGAGATAACAAATCCTAAGCACCTCAACTTTTATGTAATTCATTATTGTGAATTAAGTCCTATAGGATAAGTGACTCACCCAACATTGCACGGCGCTAGAAACAAGGGCTGATATTCTCTTTCTGTAGTTGCAAACCGGTCAGCTATATACGTTGTCTGTGAATCCCTCCCGAAGAAGCCGTATGTATCTGTTTGGTGTGGGGGCAAGAACAGAAACCTCCTCGTTCTTTCCTTTGGAAGCAACAATTCTTCATACAAATACCTTCAATTAAAATATAAAAATGGATTACACCAATGACATCAATATTTAAATGAAAAGACTAAAAAAATATTGTACACTTTAAGCCTGATTTAGTACCTGATATATACGGAAATAACGGAGGCAGATACCCATTCATGATTTACAACTTCTCTGATATTTTCAGTATTGATCATCTCAATGAAATGCTTGACCAAAAATATTTTGTTCCATCTCTATGTCCAATTGGTCATCATTTTTCATATTCTTTCGTTCATGTATTTTAAGAAAATTCAAATATTCCGGGAGAAATTGTAGTTGAACCAATTTGTAGGAGGGTTGGCCTCGAGTTGCCTCGTTTATTTTTCGGGGTTGTAATTGACTCCTTTGTATATCCGGACACTCTGCCCTTGCCTTTAGATTTTGCGGGTGCCTGGAAATTTTGCATTTCAATATGCCGCTTAGTGATCAACTAATGTAATGCATATATGCCATATATGAAAAGGTGGAAAAATGCAATTACATACCATATTAATTACAACCACGAGATCAATTGGCCATGCCACATAAGTACCTATTGCATCTCTTCTTGTCATTACATCCGCACGATCGATAGGTACCGGCAATGGCGCATCCCCTCGGTTGCAACATCAACTCCAACTTTCACATGGTTAAGGGGTCACCGGTCCAAATGTGCAGTGTAACACCCGGCTCATTGTATACTTTACCCATAGCAACCATACGATAGTTTGGGGTTGATAAATATAGCTGACATGAGTTGACACCCTAATCCAATGATAGATGAATAACAAGTGAATTAAGGCATCCAATTGAATGTATTTAACTGCGAATGCAATACTAGTAAAAACAAAAGGCATGCATTACCTCTGGAAGCCTGATGGCAGATGGTAGAGTGCAACTATCTTTGACGCTTGCTTGGGCTGTGAAATTAGCCTGCCTCTCCTCATCCTCCTTTTTTTCAGCTTTTCTTCCAAAATGTTCAATCTTTCAGAGAGTTGAGACACCAATGTCTCCCACCTTTTCGTTTCCGAGTTATGTTTTGCACGACCTTCGGGTGGGAAGTAGTCTTTTTGAGAGACGCCAAAACCCATACCCCTAACACGACCAGGGTTCTCTGGCACACCTAGGGCTTTAGCAAGAATATCCTGGCGACCAAAATCTTGTATCTCTCCCTCTACTGCAGACCGTGACAGTTCCTCCTGACACATAGTTATTGGTGAAATGCAAATGTTAAAATTATTATATATTATCATAAGAAAATAACAAATGAAAATGTAAACGTTAGTCTACTAACACATTTATTCCACATGGTCTGTGTATTTTTGTTGTCAATTACACCCGCCTTGTTCTCGCGGGCTTTCCTCCACACAATATGGCGTTTAATTTTCTTAACTTCTGAATCATACCTGTCCCTTTAGGATGGAAGTTAGCTTTAACTTTTGCCTCAGCAATACCAGCTTGATTCTTTTAAGTATGACAAAATGACGAAGTTCTGAGATTGTTACCCAGGCATTCCATAAATGTCTCTGGCATAACGAAAAACAATTTAGTTTAGCCTACAGTATATTACCATGTGGTAGTATTGCTATCAGCCAATAGCACAAGCATCGTCATCCTAAACATATTAGGAATAAATTATTTCTCAACACATGAAATTATTTCTAAAAATAGGAAATGAAAACAGGAAACATGAAACAAACCAAACAGGCCCTTATTAATTTGAAACTCCAATGAATGGCTAGAAATGTCTATCCACCATGCAAGAAGTGAAGAAATGAATTTTTGAACAATAATGCTATTTAGAATTTTATTTTAGACATGGATCTGCATTGTGGGTCAACTCAAAGGCCCGACCCATACTTCAATCCCAGATATTGTCTAGCTTGCTGATTCTTCAGTCAAACTATGTTATATGCTCATTTCTCTTTGAAAACCAAGTATTTATATTCAGAGACAGAACTATTACCAAGACCAAATGACAAAAAAATTGTCTGCTTATTCAGAATAATTTTCAATAGAACTTTTTGTGGGACTGATTTGTCTTTTCTTTTCCATATAATAGTTCAAAGATTAGCATTCTTTAGACATGATCAAGCAATCTCTCATATTATTAGAAATGGTAGCAGTCAAAGCAAGAATCAATAAGAAACGTCACAAAATTAGCAACCCGGCTTGATTACCGATAAAAAGCATATATGCTAAGAAAGTTTAAGCAACACATACACAACATTACGAAGTTAGCATCAGAACATGCATGGACAAGAAGTGACTAGAATTGTAGACAATCAAAATACAGCGATAGAAATATTATTTTTTACATGTAAAACATCAACCTGTAATGATTTCGTTAAATGCACCACACTTCTCTTTGTTGCTCCATATGCAGCAAACCTAAGAAAATGGGGAGAAATCAAGAATTTTCATCATGGCGAGTATAAGACTAGATGTAATTTAGTTAGAACTTATAAGTTGACTGAGATCATAATACATAGTACAATACTACAATCTTTGTATACAGAACAAAAATCGAGTAACTAGTGATTAGTGTAGATTAAGTTTTGATTTTAACAAGTAATGATCAAGCTAAAGCTATTTTTGCTTTGAACCAAGGAGATTTTCTAGAAAGAAGAAAGAACTACTATCTACAAACACAAAATAGAATAAAAATCAAAGCAAAATCCTCATTACAGAAGAGATTATGAAACGAAAAAAAGGAAATTAATCATATTAAAAAGCATTAGTGAGCAACACTAGAACTACTAAGCATACATCAAATAAAAAGAGGATGAGCAATATACCAAGCTGTGATGTTGAACAAGATCCTTCTTTATTTTGTTTATTTATTTCTCAGTTCCTTCTTCTCAATGGATGAAGACCCACAATACAGAAGAAAAACAAATCCCAAAACCCCTCAAAATTTCGGGATTTATAGAAACAACAAAAAAAGAAAAATACAGTAGGAATTTTGGATCCCTAATACAGGGGTAAAAAAATTTCAGATCTAAACTACATAAAACAAATGGAGAATGAAAACCCTCTCCTTTATTAATTTTTTTTCGAACCTCTTCTTCGATGTTCTTAAAGTTTCAAATGAACTACTACGAAGAGGTTGTATCCAAGCTAAACACTAGACCCATGTCATTTCCTTTAAACAAGTATGCAACTAAATGAAAGTACCTTATAGCAAGATGATGGTGGTGGTGGTGTCAACAGAGGCGGTGCAATGATGGCTCACCGAAGGAGCGTTGTAGAGACAGAGAAAGAGAGAAATCAGAGCGAGGGAAGTGGAAGCACAAACGGCGAGTGGAAGTAAGATGATGGTGGTGGTGGAGTCAACAGAGGCGGTGCAATGGTGTCTCACCGAAGGAGCATTGTAGAGACAGAGAAAGAGAGAAATCAGAGCGAGGGAAGTGGAAGCACGAACGGCGAGTGGAAGTGCGAGCAGCGGCCGGCGAGATAGACGAGTTTGAGAAGTGGAACGACTTAGGGTAATCTGAGAAAAGAAGAAAAGAGTCTGAGAAGAAAAGAGTTTGAGAAGAACGACTTAGGAGATGCGTGCGGGATGTGAAAAAAAAAACCCGGGGGGGAAGTTAGAAAAGATAGCGTTTAACAAATAAGTGTTATCTTAGCTATATCTTTTGATAGCGTTTTAGAAAAAAAAAATGCTATTAAAGATCCCTTTGATATTTTATAATTTTTTTCAGAAGGGAAAAGATAGCGGTTCATAAAAGGAACGCTATCTTAGGTGCACTCTTTAATAGTATACTTATTTTGCGCGCAGGTATATCACCTAAGATAGCGTTTCCTTTAGGAAACGCTATCTTATGTATCACCTAAGATAGCGTTTCCGTGTGGAACCGCTATCTTTTCCCGCAGTGGCACTTTTAATAGCGGTTCCTTAAGGAAACGCTATCTTAGGTGATACTTAAGATAGCGTTTCCAAAAGGAAACGCTATTAAAAGTCCCCCCGTCACTTTTAATAGCATTTCCACACGGAAATGCTATAAAAGGTGCGTTATTAAAAGTCTAATCTGTTGTAGTGTATATAAAAGAAAAACTTGCAATTCATTCTTTATACTTGTGATGATCTTGAAAATAAAGGCCAAGCAAGAAACGCACATGGTTGTGCTTGTACATATTTAAAAAAAAATAAATTTGAATTTCAAAATTCCTCTTGAACTATTTTGCAAATCCCAAATTCACAATTCATAATATGTACATCATATGACCAAAATGAAAACAGCGCATGTCCAGTTTTTCAATTAAGAAGATCATTCATGTGCTCACATAGAGATAACATGCATTCTATTGAATCATATTCAAAAGCAATTAATCATGTTATCTAATAAGGCAAACAAGCACATAGGGATTCATGGTAATTACGACCATAGGCTCTTATACCACTGTTAGGATTTTCATGAGATAATCCTCTTTAAAAATCATATCTAAAGGTGGAAGAAAACCATACCCATGGATCACGGATTACAAATACATGAATCACACAAGGGCTATTTGTGTTCACCTCTTGAAAAGTGCTTTCACTGTGATCACAAGTGTGACGAAGGAGAAACACCTCTACTCAGTCCACGTGAGCAAACGGGCGTCGGAGCTTTGCGTCTTGTGCTAGGTAACGGCTATGGGAGGCAAGGTTAACTGGTCATGGTTTAGAGGGAGACTAATAGTCTATTTATAAGTCACAGACTCCTCTTGACCTAACTGCTCGCTTATTGGGCCTTGTACACTAGTAGTCCAATAACCTTTAAATTAATTAAATCATATTTAATTAATTGAGCCACTCCGCATTTGCTCTATGCGTGTGACCCTGTAAGCTCCCACTAAGTTGACAATAATATTAAATATTACAATAATATCAAATATTAATTATAATATTAAATATTATAAATAATGAGCGGCATCTAGCAATGCATCGTTAGTACCAAATTAGCAAGAGTATCGGTGATATGATTCTAGCCTTACCGTGACCAAAATTTACTGTGCAGTAAATGTCCCTTCGTCCATATGTCTTAATTGAACACAAGACATAAGAGTGTCATCCTTGTTATGTTCAATTATTTATTCCTCGATCCCCGAGTAGATGTGTAATCACAAATGGGCCCAATATCACATATTGGCCCACTTTCGCGTGGCCACGCATATTTAACGTCTCACTCTATCGAGGGCCCCAAGACATTACCATTGTAATGTAGGAGGAACGAATCCTGTCTACTTCACTCACACTCCTCAACATGATTTATTGCAAGCCCAATAACTATCTTTTTGGTCACCATGTTACGCGTGATGTTTGATAGCAGTAAAGCCTACAACTCCTCATGTAGGAATTGTAGTGACTTCAAGTCGATGGACTACTTCACTATGGTTGCCTTGAGAATACCTAGACACTTACATAACTATTATGAAGTATTATCATAGTGGGTCATCCGGTATAAATATTACTCCTAATATTTATACCTATGTGCTGACTTGATATTACATATCTATGACCCGTGAGATATATAGTCATCAGTCTACTCACACAATAGTCTCTATGTATTATTGTCTTCCTAATTAACAATAATACTCGACTACGAAAATTTAAGAATAGCGTTCTTATTATTTAATGAGGTCTCACGATAAAGTCTTGTACTTAATGTCTCATTAAATGAACTACCTATTCAAAGACTTTATTACGCTATTAAAACATGTAAATAACATAATAAATAAAATACCTTTATTTATATAAAAAAATATAATTCAAAGTCATGATATAAAATGAAAATCTACTAATATAGATTGGCCACTAGGGCTTACACCTACATGATTTTGTCATTGTTGAGCTGTTTGTGATGCGTTGATTGTGGTAAATACTTTATGTGATGTTTTGTGATATCTGAATATTTTATTATTATTTTACCGTGTATAATCTATTTTCTCTGATAACATGCAATACCTGTAATTTCATGATTAGTTGGCATCTAGGCAATGATATTTGTTGTTCGGGAGATATACATGTGGGTGAGAGAATGGATGTGAGTTAGAGGTGTCTAGCCTGATTAAATATTATTTTATGTATATGAGATGTGACATGGAATAAGGGTTGAAACAATGATGGAAGGTTGAGGCACTAGCTTGTAACTGATGCGAGTCAATGAGATTCATATATATGCATTGTTGTTCACAACCGTGTGTTGGGAAACCACGAGGTCCGAAGTTCTCACGGGACCGTCCCAACTTAGATTTAGGTTATGCAGCTATAGTGTCATTGCTATGCATGAGCATCCTCGAGAACGGATGAGGGTGTGCACCGGAGAAAATGTGCAGTTATAGTGTCATTACTAGGCATGAGCACCCTCAAGATCGAACGAGGGTGTGCACCAGGATTTGGGGACGCGTCACTTGGACGACTAACTAACATCCCTCAGTGGGCGAGGGATGTGTGACAAGAGTGGTGGTGGCCACGTCAGCATAAAGGTTTAGTTGCATGAGATTGAGGGTAGAGGATGATATCGTAAATTAAGGATGAACGTTAAGTATATGTGATGCGTGTCTCAAACTGTTATTATTTATATGCTATGTATTCCATTTCCGCTTATGATGATATAACTGTTTCTTATGAACCGAATGCTGGAGGACGATCTGTGGAATCTAGCGGTAGAGTTTAAGGTTTATGGCCAATACGTCTTGTGAGACATATGTGTGTATGTGTAATATGATTATGGTGTGGTGTTTTAACTTTCAGAAGTTGGATTTTTTTTAATTAAGTTTTTAATATTTGCATATTTCGGTGTATACGTTTAACGTTAATAGCACGATTAAGTTTTAATTAATGAGGTTTTAATTTAATGGCACAACGGGGTGTCTCACTTAACATCGAGCTAAAGTTCTCAAGTAACCTTTCATCTTTGGGCAAAAGTATCTAAAAGCACTTGATTACAAATCCTAACTCATTATGAAGTTGGATTGCAAGTCCAATTATTTATTTCTTTGCACTTTTGTAGTTGAGCCTTTTTAGTGGCTTCCAATGAAAAACAAATAACTCTTAGTCCATTAAATCTTATGGAGGTATGAACAATGAATTATCCATACTTTATAACATAAAGTACATAAGTACCAAATTCCTCAAAAACAGTTTCTCGAAAACATTGAAATACTTAAACACAGTTTTGCCGCTTTTTAATTTATTTCAACTTTTATTTCATATTTTCGAAAATATAATCATTTTTCTTAATTAATTCACTTTATTAACTTCAAATACCTATGTTAAAGCATTAAAATGCTAATTTCGAGCCTCATTCTACAGTTTGTACAAAAATCCTATAAGTTGATCGAACGTCGCTAAATTTGAAAATCGCGCAAGTACTTTTTCAATGATTTTTTAACCCTATGGTCCAAAACTCATTTTGGAGTCTTAGGACACTTAAATAGACTTCAAAAATAGTTTTAAAATTTTAAAAAAAAATTTGGTCGAAATGAGAACCTTTGTTCATTTTACGTGTCCGATTTCACGGAAATTTTGTTTTTAAGTCCGATAAAACATGAATTTTGTTCTCTTAAGTCTTAAACTCAAATTAAACCTCATTTAAAACCTTTAAAACATGGAAAGACAGTTTATACTACCTTAAAAACAGTTCTTCAAAGAAATGTATTTTCTTCTTGGTCTTGCTACTTTTTAACACCTTAACATTCATAGAATTACATAACTTTGAGAAATAATGTTGTCATGCTCTTTTTCAAATATTGGCCGAAGCCAATTCACAAGAAATTGTGAAGATTTTCACTTCACCAAACCCTTCATAACCACATATACACATTCATGTATCAAAGAACTAAATCATGGCATGAATTTTAAAACATTAGGCATACATGATCATCTATGTCTAAGTGAGTATATTCTGATTTTTTCCAAATTTTTAGGGGAATAAGGGTCACAAAGTTATTGGGACAAGCTTGGAATTTTAATGAAAGGCAAAGGACCACTTGGACATTTTTTATGAAATAAATATATTTTTAAAATTCGTAATCATGATGATGGTGAGTCATAAGAATGATTCATCATGGATGACTCGTCATTCTGTCTCCCAGTGTATCTCTGTATTTCCGTATTCGGCTCCGTCATTTACCCGATTTAGGTTTTTGGGTGTTTTCTTCGAAAATTCGTCCGAATAAAATATAATAATATATTTTGTTACGAAAATTTTAGAAATAGACTTTATCTATTAAATTATGATAAAACCTAGAATTTTTCAGTTTCGGGTCAAATTAGGGTTTCTGCTGGTATAAAACTATTCTATCAGTAAAAACGCAGACTGGTTTCCGTCTTAGTTTTAAATCCAAATTTAAACCCTAATTTCCTACAATATGGTAGGTTCGAAATATAATTTTTTTTTTTCAAAAATCATTTAAATAGTCATGGTTTATAGCGAGAATAATAGTCTATTTATAAGTCACAGACTCCTCTTGACCTAACTGCTCACTTATTGGGCATTGTACACTACAAGTCCAATAACCTTTAAATGAATTAAATCATATTTAATTAATTGACCCGCTCCGCATTATCTCTATGTGTGAGACCCTGTAGACTCCCACTAAGTTGACAATAATATTAAATATTACAATAATATCAAATATTAATTATAATATTAAATATTATAAATAATAAGCGGCATCTAGCAATGCATCATTAGTACCCAATTAGCAAAAGTATCGATGATATGACTTTAACCTTACCACGACCAAAATTTACTGTGCAGTAATTGTCCATTCGTCCATATGTCTTAATTGAACACAAGGCATAAGAGTGTCATCCTTGTTATTTTCAATTATTTATTCCTCGATCCCCGAGTAGACGTGTAATCATAAATGGGCCCAATATAACATATTGGCCCACTTTTGCGAGGCCACGCATACTTAACGTCTCACTCTATCGAGGGGCCCAAGACATTACCCCTGTTATGTAGGAGGGACGAATCATGTCTACACCACTCACACTCCTCAACATGATTTATTACAGGCCCAATAACTATCTTTATGATCACCCTGTTACGCGTGACGTTGATAGTATTAAAGCCTACAACTCCTCATATAGGAATCGTAGCGACTTCAAGTCGAATGACTACTTCACTATGTTCACCAAGAGAATACTTATGACACTTACATAACTATTATGAAGTATTCTCATAGTGAGTCATCCGATATAAATATTACTCCTAATATTTATACATGTGTGCTGACTTGGTATCACATATCTATGACCCGTGAGATGTGGTCATCAGTCTACTCACACAATAGCCTCTATGTATTATTGTCGTCCTAATTAACAATAATACTCGACTACGGAAATTTAAGAATGGCGTTCTTATTATTTAATGAGGTCTCACGATTAAGTCTCGTACTTAATGTCTCATTAAATGAACTGCCTATTCTAAGTTATTTATTACGGTATTAAAACATGTAAATAACATAATAAATAAAATGCCTTTATTTATATGTAAAAAATATAATCCAAGGTCATGATACAAAATGTAAATCTACTAATATAGATTGGCCACTAGGGCTTACACCAACATGGTTTTGTCACCGTTGAGTTGTTTGTGATGCGCTGGTTGTGGTAAATACTTTATGTGATGTTTTGTGATATCTGAATATTTTATTATTATTTTACTGTGTATAATCTGTTTTGTTTGATAACATGCAATACCTATTATTTCATGATTAGTGGGCATCTAGGCAATGATATTTGTTGTTCAGGAGATATACATGTGGGTGAGAGAATGGATGTGAGTTAGAGGTACCCAGCCTGATTAAATATTATTTTATGTATATGAGATGTGACATGGAATAAGGGTTGAGACTGTCATGGAAGGTTGAGGCACTAGGTTGTAACCGATGCGAGTAAGTGAGATTCATATGTTGGAACCAAAGTGGTTTTGGATTTAATAATCTCTAAGTTTTGATGCTAACAAAAGGATTAAATTTGCTTGGCAAAGTATTAGTTGAGATCTAACTAATGCTTTCAGTTATGCAGGAACGCTTTTATAAGTAAAATAAATTTGGGATAAGTTCCAATTGAAAAATACGAGTCCACCCCTGTAGACGGGCTGCTCAAGAACTGTCGTAATATTACCTTGTTGTTTTCTTTAGTAGACGAGGCTATAAATGAATACCTAAATAAACTGTTAGGTACAGCAAGTCCAAAAACTTGAAAATAAGCGCGTCAATCTTGCCACGTCAGCAGACGAGTGCTATCCTTGAAACTCAAGTATACATCAATAATGCCTACCTAAAATTCAGTAGATGTCCATAGTGCCACGTCATTGGATGGAGTTTCTCTAAGGACTTAGCAAGTCCAAAAACTTGTGTGGAAGAGTGCTTCTGCCACATCAGTGGACGAGCAGAAATAAAATCTTGTGTTGATGCGTTCTTAAAACTAAGTAGACGGTTCTATATGTTCTATATCTTTACTACCTTGAATATGATTTAATGCAATCTGGTCCACAATGAATTTATTTCAAATGATTGATATTTATTTAAAATTAATATTTGTTCTTCCCATTTGTTTTTATCCGATTTAATGTCTTGTTTCCCTTGAGAAAATTCATAGTACTATCAAGGAAATATAAAAAGCAAAAAGTACAATTGAAATTGCAACGCGATCTGTACGATGACATCTTTAATGCTGAAAAAAAGCTGGGTTATACACAAAGGAGGAAAGAAAGTTTTTAAGGTACAATTACTCAGAACAGTGATCCTCCATTTTGTGATTTTCTGATAACCAATGATGCTTTTCAACATGGCCAAAATCAAGCTATCAGTCTCAACGGATATCATGCATTTAATGCTATCTCTAAACGGGATTATTCAAAGTAACCGTTGAAGAAATACAAGAGAAGAAGAAGGTCACTATAAATTGAAGATATCAGATACTGAAGAAAAAAAGAAGAAGAGGAAACTTGCCTGCACAATCTTGCTAGCTGAACTTTTCCCATTTGATAATCATTTATTCCTTTATCCTTTTAAGAGCAAGAGCTTGTATTCCTTAAGTTTGAATATTGTTGTAATATTCAACTGATCTTAAACTGTCATATTCTCACCCCTAGTGAGTTAAGAAGATCAACTATTAAATCTCTTTGTTAGAGTTAGAGCCTGAAGAAGCTTGGTAAGAAAGGAATACTTGTAGCCTGAAGAAGTGTTGAATACTTGTTTATAATCTATTTGGAGAAATAGTGAAAAAATCCTTCAAGTCTAAGGGATTGGACGTAGCTCTTGGTTGGAAGAGAGTGAACCAGGATAAAATCTCTTGCGTGAATTTTCTAACCCTAAACTCTTCGGTTTTATTTTCTTATACTAACTGTGGGGTTTTGATATTGCTTTTGTTAATCTTTTAAAAAGGATTTCTTGTGTGCTTAATCTTTTTATCTTATGCTTGTGAAAAAGTTGTTCAAAAAGGGTTTTTGCAAAAACAGTTAATAAACACAATTCAACCCCCCTTCTTGTGTTTGTTTGTGCCTATTTCATCATATATATGCATTTTTGTTCACAACTATGTGTTGGGAACACACGAGGTCCGAAGTTCTCGCGGGACCGTCCCAGCCAACTTAGATTTAGGTTGTACAGCTATAGTGTCATTGCTATGCATGAGCACCCTCAAGAGCGAATGAGGGTGTGCACCGAAGAAAATGCGCAGCCATAGTGTCATTACTAGGCATGAGCACCCTCGAGATCGAATGAGGGTGTGCACCAGGATTTCGGGATGCGTTGCTTGGACGACTGACTAACATCCCTCAGCGGGTGAGGGATGTGTGACATGAGTGGTGGTGGCCACGTCAGCATAAAGGTTTAGTTGCATGAGCTTGAGGGTAGAGGATGATATCATAAATTAAGGATGAAGGTTAAGTATATGTGATGCGTATCTTTGACTGTTATTATTTATATGCTATGTATTCCATTTCCTCTTATGATGATAGAAATGTTTCTTATGAACCGGATGCTAGAGGACGAGCTGTGGAATCTAGCGGTAGAGTTTAACGTTTATGGCCAGTACGTCTTGTGAGATGTTTTATTTTCTGTTGTTTAGGACAATTTGTATAAGTATGTACCTGCAAGGGATCCTACTGATAGGATACCCAAAATAATGTTTTGTATTGTGATGATAGACATATATGTGTATGTATAATATAATTATGGTGTGGTGTGTTAACTTTCAGAAGTTGGATGTTTTAATAATTATGTTTTTAATATTTACGTATTTCGGTGTATACGTTTAACGTTAATAACGCGGTTAAGTTTTAATTAATGAGGTTTTAATTTAATGGCACAACGGGGCACAACGGGGTGTCTCACTTAACGTCGAGCTAAAGTTCTCAAGTAACCTTTCATCTTTGTGCAAAAGTATCTAAAAGCACTTGATTACAAATCCTAACTCATTATGAAGTTGGATTGCAAGTCCAATTATTTATTTCTTTGCACTTTCCTAGTTGAGCCATTTTCTTGGCTTCCAAGGAAAAACAAATAACTCTTAGTCCATTAAATCTTATGGAAGTATGAACAATGAATTATCCATACTTTATAACATAAGGTCTTGTTCCACCCTACGTCATAAATTATTAAGTTCGTATTCACTAATTCGTTCCTGACTTAAGTTTTTGAATTTTATAGTAAATACTCGTCCTTATGGACTAGAATCCTTTATTTTATTTAAAACAAAAATCTTTGGCTAAAATCAATAATTTTGAATTCAAATTCCACCAAAAGTACATAAGTACCAAATTCCTCCAAAACAGTTTCTCGAAAACATTGAAATACTTGAAACACAGTTTTGCCGCTTTTTACTTTATTTCAACTTTTATTACGTATTTTCGAAAATATAATCGTTTTTCTCAATTCCTTCACTTTATTAACTTCAAATACCTATGTTAAATTATTAAAATGCTAATTTCGAGCCTCATTCTACTGTTTGTACAAAAATCCTATAACTTGACCGAACGTCACTAAATTTGAAAACCGCGTATGTTATTTTTCAACGATTTTTAAACCTAATGGTCCAAAACTCATTTTGGAGTCTTAGGACACTTAAATAGACTTCAAAAATACTTTTAAACTGTCAAAAACAGTTTTGGTCGAAATGAGAACCTTTGTTCATTTTACGTGTCCGATTTCGAGAAAATTCTATTTTTAAGTCCGCTAAAACATGATTTTTGTTCTCTTAAGTCTTAAAGTCAAATTAAACCTCATTTAAAACCTGGAAAACATGGGAAGGCAGTTTATACTACCTTAAAAACAGTTCTTCAAAGAAATTCATTTTATTCTTGGTCTTGCTACTTTTTAACACCTTAACATTCATAGAATTACATAACTTTGAGAAACAATGTTGTCATGCTCTTTTTCAAATATTGGCTGAATCCAATTCACAAGCAATTGTGAAGATTTTCAATTCACCAAACCCTTCATAACCACATATACACATTCATGTATCAAAGAACTAAATCATGGCATGAATTTTAAAACATTAGGCATACTTGATCATCTATGTCCAAGTGAGCATATTCTGATTTTTTTCCAATTTTTTAAGGGCATAAGGATCACAAAATTAAGCCGAATATTTAGGGGTATAACGGTCACAAAATTATTGGGACAAGCTTGGAATTTTAATGAAAGGCAAAGGACCACTTGGACATTTCTTATGAAATAAAGATATTTTTAAAATTTGTAATCATGATGATGGTGAGTCATAAGAATGAGTCATCATGGATGACTCATCATTCTGTCTCCCAGCGTATCTCTGTATTTCCGTATCCGGCTCCGTCGTTTACCCAATTTAGGTTTTTGTGCATTTTCTTCGAAAATTCACCCGAATAAAATATAATAGTTTATTTTTTTATGAAAACTTTAGAAATAGACTTTATTTATTAAATTATGATAAAATCTAGAATTTTTCAATTTCGGGTCAAATTAGGGTTTTACTAGTATAAAACCATACTATCAGTAAAAATGCATACTGGTTCCCGTCTGAGTTTTAAATATAAAATTAAACCCTAACTTTCTACAATATAGTAGGTTCGAGATATAATTTTGTTTTTTGCAAAAATCATTTTCTTGATTATCGGTAAAAATATAAACAGATAAGTAATTGTCGATACAGCAAAATAGATAAAACGTAGGTAAAAGGCAGGGTGTTACACCCGTGAGACCAACATTAGAGTTCAGAGGTGATAGACCCAGTTGCAGTGATCCCCAAGGACGATGTTTGCCACAGTTCTGACTACTGGCGGTTTTTCCAGTGCCGTCGTCGAGTGATTATATCTAGTAGCAGTGAGGCGACAACGTCAGCACCACCACCATAACGACTTCCATGGTGAGTCTACAGACGCAGAGCATCTGATATATATAGGTTGTGTGTGGTGAGATATTTTGATGTATTTTGATTGGGGATGGGCTAGGTGTTGAGCGTGGCTAGGATGTTGTCATAGTCATATCTTTTTATGTATTTTCTTTATCTTTATTTCTTTGTACCAGTGGTACCCTACTAACGGGGTACCCTAGATAGTTTATGTATTATGCTTATAAATATATATAAAGTGTGATGCTTACATTCATTCCTTTTTATGTGTAAAGTTTTAATATATCCGTTTTTCTGATATGTATGTTAACATTAATATCTTGATTAAGGTTCGTTAAATTAGGTGTTTCTTTAATAGGACATCGGGGGTGTCTCGGGTATTCTAAGAAGAATAACTTAGAGAGCTTTGAAAGCTTGAGTGATTAAGTTCAGGTGTGTATCTTCTAGTCTTCAAAGACTTCTATTTATACTCATTAAGCAATAAATCCGTTGAGTTGTTTTCTTCAAATGAGTAAAACTTTTGTTCTTCATCCAATAATGTCAAAGAGTTGTTATGAGTCTTCATTTAATGTTTATGATCATTGGAGAGCTTCAAGACAAGTTGAATGTATTTGTTGGTATTACTTTATCAGAGTGTAGCTTGATTCGAGAAAGTGTGATTGCTTTTTCAGACTTGGGCAACGTGACTTTCCTTATTTGTGCAACACACGTCTGTGACCGCATAAAGGTTACTTTGATTGTTACAACAAAATGAATGTCCAACATAAATTGATGCTTTATGCTTCTGAATTCAATTCTCTTGATTTAAAAATGGAAGGGTTAATTCTTGTCTTTCGAATAAGAGGGAGTGAAAGGCTTCTTGTAAATTTGTAGGGTCAGACGCATTTTCATGGCTTGTTGATATCGAGTCTTTCTACAGATCTTTGAGTCTCGTTGTTTTGCCAGAATAATTTTGGTTTATGATTTGCACACTTAATACACATATTATCATATTTGAAAAGGTTCAAGTAAAATCATTCTTTGTTTGGATTCATCAAAATTAGAGATGTCAAAAACTTACACTTAACATTACTTTCTTTGTTCACTCAAAGGTTGCAGCTTTCCTGAAGGCTTCTGGTGTTCTATCTTAGCCTTTTGACACATTAAACAAGCATACACAAACTCAGCCATATCTTTCTTCATCCTAGACCACAAAAACATCCGCTTAAGATCCTGGTAAATCTTAGTGGCACCTAGGGTGCACACTCAGTCCACTCCTATGTCCTTCTTCAAGGATCAACTTTCTAAGCTCCGGGACATCTGGTATACAAACTCTATCTTTGAACCTCAAAACGCCATCACTTCCATCCTGGAAACTAAGGTTCTACCCTGAACGAGTAACTCTCTTTGGTCTAAGAGAAACTTATCTAACTTTGGACCCTCTCTAACCTGCTCCATCAAACCGTTAGTAACCTTCAAGGTTCCAAGCCTAATGCTCTTAGGGTTAACTTCCCAAACTAAACTCAGGTCTCTAAACTCCTCGATCAGATCCATCTTCCTAACCATTAAAGCGGAGACGTATAAGGTTTTCCTACTTAAGGCATCTTCCACTACATTGACCTTTCCTGGGTGGTAGGTTAGATCAAACTCACAATCATTTAAAAACTCCACCCACCTACACTGCCTCATATTTAACTCCTTCTGATCAAAGAGATACTTCAAACTCTTATGATCACTAAAGACCTCAAACTTTTCTCCATAAAGGTAATGCCTCCAAATCTTTAAGGCAAAATCCACAGCCCATAATTCTTGTTCATGGTTAGGGTAGTTCTTCTCATGGATTTTCAACTGCCTAGAAGCATAAGCTACTACATTACCATCTTGCATCAACACTCCGCCTAAACCTTGCTTTGATGCATCACAGTACACTGTGAAAGGTTTACTAGGATTTGGCAAAACTAACATTGATGCTGATGTTAACCTATCCTTAAGGGTTTGAAAACTTTCCTCACACGAAGAGTCCAACACAAACAACTGTCCCTTCTTGGTGAGACGGGTTAAGGGTAAGGCTAACTTAGAGAAACCTTCTATGAACCACCTATAATACCCGACTAACCCCAAGAAACTCCTAATCTCGGTCATTGACTTCGGCGCTCTCCACTGGAGCTCCGCCTCTACCTTAGCCGGATCCACGGCTATGCCACCCTTAGAGATGACATGTCCTAAGAAGCTCATCTCCTCTAACCAAAACTCACACTTAGACAACATAGCGTACAACTGCTTTTCCTTAAGGGTCTGCAAGACAACCCTTAGGTGTTCCTCATGATCCTCCTTGGTCTTAGAGTAAACTAAGATGTCATCTATGAAAACCACCACAAACTTATCCAAGTAAGGGTGAAAGGTCATGTTCATGTAATCCATGAACACAGCAGGAGCATTGGTCACACCAAAGGGCATAACCAAGTACTCGTAATGACCATAACGCGTCCTGGATACTGTCTTCGGGATGTCCTCAGACTTAACCCAAATCTGATGGTACCCCGACCTCAAATCTATCTTAGAAAAGATGCAAGCGCCTATCAACTGGTCCATAAGATCATCAATCCTAGGGAGGGGATACCGATTTTTAATGGTCACCTTGTTGAGCTGCCGATAGTCGATAAACAACCTCATACTGCCATCCTTCTTCTTCACCAACAACACTGGTGCTCCCCACGGGGACACACTAGGCCTAATAAACTACTTCTGTATCAGGTCCTCTATCTGTTTCTTCAACTCAGCTAGCTCTTGAGGAGACATTCTATAGGGTTATATGGAGATTGTCCCGGTGCCAGGCACTAAATCTATGGTGAACTCAACATCTCTCTCAGGGGGTAAGTTATAAACATCCCCCGGAAACACTTCAGGAAAGTCCCGCACAATAGGCCCACTTCCAACATCAGGAGGGCTCTCTACTTCCAGGGAAGACGCATCATGTATACATTGGCTTCATCTCTTATCGAAGCTTTCACTTGGTTGACAGACAGAAATCTAGGATCCTTAGACTCCATAGGAGTGCCAAAAACTAAGGTCTTATCAAAACAATTTAGAAGGATGTGGTTGGAATCAAAAATCAATTTGGTCTTAGATTGTACATCATTCTTGGTTTTCATCATTCCCTCCCTCTTGAAGAGAATTCGACCTCGAATTTATTGCCTTTGGGAATTGTGTTCATCCTCCTGGTTCAAACATAACTCTTTTGAATCCATGGGGCACCTCTCTTGGAATTACTTCTTCAACTTCCTGCAAAATTGAATCATCTCCTCTAGGCAAAGATAGGAACATCACCTTGATTTCTTCTATAAAGAGACTCTCAATTTTGTTTTCAACCTTTGCCTCACTCTTTTTTTGTTGCTCTTTGCTTTTTGTGGTTTGGTCTTCACTATTCTTTTCTTCGTGACCTAGGGGAGAAATGTTAGATAAAGTAGAAGAATCCCAACATTTGATTCCACAAACTAATCTAGAAGATGGTATTAGAGTAAAAGAGGGCCATGACTTCCCAAGTGAATTTGAATATGTATTATCGACTTTAGGGGAAGGCCATTCTCTAGTTGTCTTCATCTCCTTATCTTCCTCTTGCAATTCAATGCCAGTTGATTGTTGGCATTCTTCCTTTGGAATCATATCTTCAATTTCATTGATTTTCTTGCAAGTTTCCTTCGGAATCACATCTTCAAATTCATTGAATGTCTTGAAAGCTTCCTTTGGAGGGAAACCCTTCTCCAAGCATCTTAGATATCTTTGCATTTCAAAGGATAGTGTTGCCATAATAGGTGGTGGGAAGAAGAATTTTTTTTTTTTTTGGAAAAAATCGAAGAACAAGATCAAAAGTCACTCTAGGAAGGATGGCTCTGATACCAAATGATATGATCCTAAGAAGGAACATGCAAATTTTCGGATCTATCCTTGAGTTACTACCCAAATATGAAGAAGAAGAACACAAGAAAATGGACAAGTTAAAGAATGGAAGGTAGGCGCCACAATCCCAAGGGAATTGATAAGCCAAGGTGAGGATCGCCACAAGGGTCTTGGACACTTGATAAGATCAAAGGGGTTGGCTCAATGAAGAACCCAAGAGAGAACACTCTCACAATTGGTAAAAACCAAAAGCAACTCAAAGTTGTTATTCATCATGTTTGGGGCATGTACAAATAGTAGTGGGGCTGCCAACTCTTGGCTTACAAAAAGATACCATAACCCCCCTAATAACTCACATAACTAAACCATTAACTGGTGTAATAGATGCTTTTACTACAAACAATTAAGTGGCTGCCTAATATTAACTCTCCTACTTAAACCAAATAATAAAATGACTCATAACTAAGGAGTTACTTTAGTCATGCAAGCCAAAAGATTCTTTCCCAACAAGACTAACAAACTCGTGTGAAAATTTGTTCATAACTGCCGCCATTATTTTCATCATGATAGAAGCCGAATCTGGTCAAGAGGCATGATATACGTTTTGTATAAAATTTCTGTAGCTTTCCAATGCACCAAAGAATGCATCAATCGGAGACCCGTAGCTCAAGATACAGCCAAAAAAAGTCAATTGGTTCATTACTAATGAACATAAAATTTTCATCAAAAATAAATTTGGTCTTATTCTTGGTTTTCATCATTCTTGAAGACAACCAAATGGATAGTTGCCTTTGAAATGATCTTTTTGGTTGAATTTAAAACATATGTTGTGCAAAACACTTCTTAGAACAAAATAAAGTTTGAATTCAGAATTGTAACAAAGTTAAAGGTGAAGAAATAAAGAAGAAAATGGATGAGAAAGGAATGAAGGAGGCGCCACAAACAAGGATGTTTGATAAGCCAAATGATGTTCGCCACAAGAATCTTGGATTCTTGATAAGAACTTAGCTTGGTTCAACCAAGAACCTAGGAGTACAAATTCTCACAATATGGATTCAATCCAAAATCAACATCAAAGTTATTATTCATGTGTTTTAGGCCTCATATATATAGAAGTGTGGCTGATTTCATTTGGCTCACACTTAGTCTTCCAAATGATTCCAAAACCCCCTCATAACTAGCCTAATCAAGACTAACTTAACACCATTTTAATTCAGCGACTAAAACTAACCTAACACCCACATAATTGGCTTAATAAAGACATTAAAAAATCACAAAAAACAAACTTAACTCGGCCACGAATAGATAGGTTACGCCCCCCCTTCATGTCTCTATCTCACTCATTATGTGGTGGTTACACTTGCTTCTCAAATTAAAAGTGTAACCCCCCATAATTTATTCAAAATACCAACATACTAATTTAGGAGTTCTTATAGCATGCAAGCTAAAGATTCCTCCCACTAAGACACATACAAATTCATTTTCCATCATGGATTACAAGTGGGCTGCCCCAAAAACATCACTTAGTAATCGGGCTCACTCATAAAACTTATTTACACTTATTGAATTAAAATAAACAACTATGATTGGACTCTTCTTCATGTTGCACGCCCCTCTTGTCATGGATCCTTTAGTTGGATAATGTAAGTTAATAATTTGGGCTTCATTTAATCCAATCTTGCCTTTGGGCTTGCTTCCATGATGAGAACCATAGTTTGAATTAACACTTGTTGGGCTTTCTTGGTTGTAACATTTGTTATTGGCCCACCAAGTCCTTGGCTAGATTCTTGATCCACACTCCAAATTGGGCTCATATCATAACCAGTCCATGCCAAGAATAACATCAATCTGTTTTAAAGGTAGGCATACAAGATCAACAGTAAAAGTTCTACTATCAATAACAATATGGCAGTTCTTGCATGCATAAGAAGTAAGAATAGGGTTGTTTGTAGGTGTGGAAACAATCAAATCAAACTCCAGAAAGGTAGCATGCAAATTTAGACTCTTGACCCTATCATGCAATATAAACGAGTGAGTAGCACCCGAATCATACACTACAGTCAAAGGAGTTCCATCAATCAAGCACATACCTTAGATCAAGTCATCAGACTCGGAGGCTTCAGCTCCACTAAGGGTAAAGACTCTCCCAGTGGTCTTCAGTCAATTAGCTTGAGACTGTTGACTCTTGCTAGCACTTGGAGGCTCTGACTTAGCTCCTCCACAATCCCGACTGATGTGGCCTGGCTTGCCACACTTAAAACAGATGACTTGTGACTCCTTGCACTGACGGGTGAAGTGATCTGGTCTACCGCATTTGCCGCACTTCATGGGCCTAGAAGCATTGAAATTACCACCCCTGGGCCTTTCATAAGAAAACTGTAGCTTTCCACTACACCGTTTGAAGTCCTGACCGGTAGGAGAATGACGCTGATTGTCTTTGTCCTTCTGCTTAGTCCTCTTGCTGCTCTGGCTATCCGAACCTCTGAAACTGGCTACTTTGGACTTGTAGGCGTCCTCGAAAATCCTACACTTGTTCACCAAGGTTGGGAAAACTCTGATCTCCTGATAGCTGATCGCCTGCATGATCTCTGGGTGGAGTCCATCTTCAGACTTAACACACTTGGAGTGCTGGTTGTATGCCGATACGATGTGTAGTACCTAGCCAATTCCTCGAACTTTGCTGCATAGTCTCCAGCTAACATATTTCCTTGCTTCAGCCCCAAAAATTCCATTTCCTTCTTATCATGAATATCAGTAGGGAAATACTTCTCCAAAAACCTATATCTGAACACGGTCCAGGTGACCGCAGTACCCTCAGCCTGCATCCTCTGGCGGCAGTTCTCCTACCAGTGCTTAGCCTCCTCAGTGAGCATGAAAGTAGCAAAGATAAGCTGTTGCTGATCATTAAAGTCCATAGCTCGGAAGATCTTGTCTCCCTCAACCAAAGCAAAGCTCCCTCGGGGTCATAAGCTCCTCTAAAAGATGGCGGATTATTCCGCTGGAACTTGTCGAGATCCTGAAACTCTGCTGGTCCACCATGATTGTTGTTGTTGACATGCCCTATTGCATTGGCAAGTTGTGCCAACGCGCCAGTGATTGCCTGATTGTTCCTGCCCCTACCTGCCATGAGTCCCTATACATGCCCAAAACAACTCTTAGATACAAAAACTTAAGAAGATAAAAGCTACAGGCTCCTAACTTAAAGCATCATTGTCTATAACAAGTATAGACAATCCAAACAAGAGCACACAACAGACTCACAACAGACTCATACCAGGTCCGGATAGGGCCGAACTGCTCTGATACCACTAAATGTGACACCCAACTACACCACGTGTTATAAAGCATAAAAGATAAAGATAAAACATAAAATATACGTTCTTTATTAAAAGGGTTCATGGGTATAAAGGTCCCACATGAACTAGTTCAAAAAACGCGGAAATAAAACCAAGTTTAAAAGAAATATCGACATAGATCCAAAACCATGACAAAACATAAACAAAGATCAACCCCGATGTCACATACAGAGCTGATATAACCATTCCGTAAAAACATCCTCGGAATAACAACTGAACTAAACAAAATGAACAACTAAACTAAAAAGTCCTAACTATGAGTGGCGGCTCCACAGAGTGACTCCTCTCCTGGCTGCTCGCCATCCTCAGCACGAAACCATCCATGCCAAACAAGGAAAAGAGAGAACGGGGAGTAAGAAAACATATAATCACAACGGCATGGAGATAGGAAGCAAGATGAACATACATCATGGCATAGCAACAACATATAACATATATCATCATCATGTATATATATATATATATATATATATATATATATATATATATAATCATCTCAACATAATAAATCAACCAAGGTATGCTATGAAGTGCAACACTACTCTGCTACTCCATTTTACATGTGGATCCAAACTACCTCAGGAAGAGCAACTTCGGAGTTACATATCCATATTGGTCAAACAGCACCAGCGCCAGAAGTTCACCAAACCATGGGTGAACCCTTTGGATAGCCAACGCATCAAACCTTGGATGCATCATCACGGGGGGCCACGGTCCACCAAACCTTGGGTGAACCTACCGTGGATGGCCAGATCGCCTAACTCTCAGACAACCTCCCCGATGCCTAACTTCCCCTAACTAACATATCCAATGCGATGCATGAATACAACAACAACAATGACAACCGCCACCTTCGCTTGGGAAACTAAAGGCACCCAAGTATATCATCATCAACGTCAACACCTTAGACCCCATGGGGTCAAGGCCCCCTTGGCCAAAAAGTACCAAGGTACAACTAATCAACACCTCGACCGAAAAGCATCGAGGCCATTTTGGCAAAAAAGCACCAAAGTTTATCATCGTGCGGCAGCCCATTGGGCACCGGCTTAACCAGTTCATCGTCTGTCATCATCTTAATTAAGATTTAATTAAGTTATCTAGTCTTCATCATTTGATTGGTGCATTATCATAACGTTATCACAACCCTGTAAGTGAAGCACGGTCGTACTTCTATTTATGCACGCTCGTGCTCGGATGCACGGTTGTGCTTCTACGCTGCATGGTCGTGCTTAACGCACGGTCTTCCAGAATTCAAACTGGGAGCACGGATGTGCTCCCTGTTCAGCACTGTCGTGCTCCTATATGGGCAGTACTGTTCTGGGCAGGTTTCTGGTTAGGTTCTTTACCCAAGAACACCCTGAAAACTCTCTTGATCCATCCCTATTATTATGGACTAAACCATTGGCATAAAAACCTCACCCCACACTAGCAATCCATGTTTTATGACACTTTAGGGAAATTATCCCTTTGTCCCATTTTATTAACAACAGTCCTATGTTAATCAATTATAGGTTATTTAAACGTATTGACTTTAGCCATAAACATTCAACCAACAGGGTATATAAAACATACCAAATCAACCAACATTATCATGATATAATCATTCATACCAATGCAACCAAATAAACATGGCATCATCATAACAACGAGGTACACATGATTGGCATTCCAATTAATCAAGTAGACAGATCAACTGTAACACCCCCCTGGGCATTACATTGTAAACTCATGCGGAAATAAATTAAAAAGTAATTTACTGGTTGTTTTCGGAAAGTTGTTTTCTTTTAAGTCAGAAAACTGGGGTATAAAAATTTTCTTCTGCGGATAACTCTGAAAAACCTAGATACATACATCTAAACAATAAAATCACATTCATAACAAAGTCGCCATGACATACAACTTCTCTCAAAAAGTTTCGATTTTCAAAAATAGAAAATTAAACCAAAGACTATTGTATGACACCACATTTACTGCCCTTTTCAAATATACAACCCAACCAAGACTCCTAAGCTGATCGCTCTACAAGACATTTATTGGAAAGACCCCCGTGGTCAGCCCACGATCAAAAGCTTCTTCAAACATCTAGATCTAAGTCTCCGAGTGACTTAGGAAAATCCCTCTGCACCATCTGTACTAGAGTACCAAGGTACAACATCAAAAACCAGAAGAAAACTTGATATAATTGAAATGATGAGACACCAATATATGGAGTTAAACATGATAACCACACGCGTGATGCACAAAACATCATATAGACATATAAAATCATATATCATAATTTCTCAAAAATAGAAAAGTATTTTTATCAATGGGTTTCTACCCGAACAACCATCGTCATTTAAAAAAAAATGCATGACACTTCAATATTCAGGCTCTAACTTATTCTCATGAGATCCCATCATCATTCTAAGAGTTGAACAAAATCAAATATCCACCACTTTGGCATCACGTTAAGTGACTAAACATCCGTAGCATATTGTCCCATCCTAGGATGCAGTATTCCATGCTCATGGATTTAATAACACATTGTCCCATACCGGATTCGTCGCCAAGTAATAAAAAGATATCGATCCCACAGAGACCGTGATCTCAAATCGCAACTAATTATCAAATCGATAAAACTGGACTATATAAAGAGATTATGGAAAGGTTTTGATATTTGAAATAAGAGATAACTCAAAATCAGAATCAAGTAAACAGAAAGTAAATCAATTTATGGTTTTTCAGATCTAAAGGGACTCCTAAGAATTGGGTTACCAACAAGATTGCTTATGTTACTAAATTGCCTACCCCTTGGTAATTATCAAAATTGCCTTGAAGGCGAATTTATCCTCAAATAGTTGATGCTCCCTCTTGGGTTACAAAAACCGTGCCCGATTAAACCAACCCCTACTCTCATGGTAGTTGAATTTAGATCGGACCCTTTAAGTTTTATGACAATTCGTGAATCCTCGAAGGACGGCTTCTAACTCTCGTGATTTCAGTCCTAAGTCTGATTCTATAGACCCGATACCTAAGTTCACCGCCGCTAGGTTCCTTCTTAGAATATCTACGACACGCAAATAAGTGGCCACCAAATTTAAGAGTAATTATAACACTAGAAATCAGATCTAAAGCAAAATCGAATTAACAAGAAATTGAAATCAATTCATAACATGAAAACAGATCTTGGGCACAGCCCCAATCCCTAGAAATTAAACTACTACTCAAACATTGTCATGGTGATGACAAGTTTGGTTAACAACAACATAAAATAAAACTATGGGAAGAAGAAGAAGAAGAAGAAGAAGAAGAAGAAGAAGAAGAAGGAGGAGGAGGAGGAGGAGGAGGAGGAGGAGGAGGAGGAGGAGGAGGAGGAGGAGGAGGAGAAGAAGAAGAAGAAGAAGAAGAAGAAGAAGAAGAAGAAGAAGAAGAAGAAGAAGAAGAAGAAGAAGAAGAAGAAGAAGAAGAAGAAGAAGAAGAAGAAGAAGAAGAAGAAGAAGAAGAAGAAGAAGAAGAAGAAGAAGCAGAAGAAGAAGAAGAAGAAGAAGAAGAAGAAGAAGAAGAAGAAGAAGAAGAAGAAGAAGAAGAAGAAGAAGAAGAAGAAGAAGAAGAAGAAGAAGAAGAAGAAGAAGAAGAAGAAGAAGAAGAAGAAGAAGAAGAAGAAGAAGAAGAAGAAGAAGAAGAAGAAGAAGAAGAAGAAGAAGAAGAAGAAGAAGAAGAAGAAGAAGAAGAAGAAGAAGAAGAAGAAGAAGAAGAAGAAGAAGAAGAAGAAGAAGAAGAAGAAGAAGAAGAAGAAGAAGAAGAAGAAGAAGAAGAAGAAGAAGAAGAAGAAGAAGAAGAAGAAGAAGAAGAAGAAGAAGAAGAAGAAGAAGAAGAAGAAGAAGAAGAAGAAGAAGAAGAAGAAGAAGAAGAAGAAGAAGAAGAAGAAGAAGAAGAAGAAGAAGAAGAAGAAGAAGAAGAAGAAGAAGAAGAAGAAGAAGAAGAAGAAGAAGAAGAAGAAGAAGAAGAAGAAGAAGAAGAAGAAGAAGAAGAAGAAGAAGAAGAAGAAGAAGAAGAAGAGGAAGAGGAAGAGATCCTAAATTATAGCCTAAGAGTAGCAGCCCCAAAAGTCCTTTCAGTCTCTGCCCAGATGCCTTATTTATAGATTAGGGAAGTTAGAATCCCAATCAAACACAAATTCAGCTCAAAATCAGTTGCTTCATATCCAAGTAATGCGCGCCACGGCCGTGATGACCATCACAGCCAGGCCGTGACGGATTCTGGCTTGGGCGCTTCTTCAATTTTTGGTCTGTCACGATCGTGATGTTCATCACAGTTAGGCCGTGATCAGTTCTGCCTGTTAAGGGTCTGGTTCAGCTGACATGTCACGGCCGTGATGGGCATCACGGCTAGGCCGTGACCAGTTCTGACTTTTGCCTTCTTTTCTTTTCAATTTTGCTCGATCATGACCATGATGGTCATCATGGCTAGGCCGTGATGAGCTCTGTTTGGCTCATTTTCTTCACTTTTCAGGTCCCATCTTCATCCAAGCTCCATCATGGCTGATCCTGAGCATTTAATCCTTAATTTATGTCAAACAACACCACAAAACCACCTTACCCGTTCCAAGGTAAAAACAAACTAAAATCAAATTAAATATGCCTAAACTATATGAAAATGCATGTAAAATGATAATGAAATATGAGGTGTAATCACGCTCATCAAATCACCCCAACCTTAAGATTTTTCTTGTCCTCAGGCAATCACTAAGGCCAGAATATATAAATAATCAGAGCATGGATAGTGAACCAAGAACCCGAGTAACTAATCCAAGTAACAGGAATTTTCGAATAATTCACCAAGAGACAATCAATTTTAAGTCCAATTAGAAGCTTAGGTTTCCTAGATTCATATTCTCACTAATTCGGGCACTCTTTCTCACCTCACTCAAGTGTTTAAGAATATATGACAATTCGCTCAATTTCCTCAAGGAAGGAATTCTACCATAAGGTCTTTAACTTTGGTTGTAACGGGGCCATGGGATTAATCGTTAGGTGAGGAAATCAAGAAAAGGAAATTCAAGAGGGTTTAACAAAATATCACACAATGCAAATCATGACAACCTTCTAAAATACCTTTTTGGGGTTTTAGTTCACTTTTCCACCTTTCTTTCTTTCTTTTTATTTTATTTCTCACTTTCTTTTTGTCATCCCCTTCTCTATATTTTTTGTTTATTTTATTTTATTTATTTGGAGAAGGGGAGATTTTCAATTCAAGAGAAATACTTTTTCTACTTTCTCATCCCACAATTTTATTTTTCAAACTACCTTTTTACCTTTTTGTGAAATACTTTAGAAGGTGCCATACCAAGCATCATTCATCAAAACAATTCAAGGTACCAAGAAAAGTATTTTATTCTTTTAGGCTCAAAATTGGGCAACTAAGGGGTAGCATTTAATCAATCAAAGCTCAGAAGGTCGGAAAAATACCTAGTGCGCCTCAATCATTTTCAAAAATGTTTTCAAAAATTTTTAAGTTTCAAAATGGTTTCAAATCAAGTTCTAGAGAATACAAGGAGGCAATCTAATCATGTGATCAATCAAAATAATGCCTATATGAATGCAACATGAAAAATACAAAAATGAATGCAAAAATACCCCTACCCCAAGCTTAAAAGCTTACATTATCCCCAATGTAAATAATCAAGTCGGAGAGAGGAGAAAAACGGAACAACTCACCGAGGTGGTAGCGGGTGCTGGGTCACATGCCAGTTAAAAACTTGTTGGAAAATGTATCACGGCCGTGAGGCTCATCACGGCTAGGCCGTGATCCTTTCTAGCCTCCTCTGGTTAGCTCATCACGGTCGTGACCACTGTCACGGCCTGGGTGTGATGTTTGCTGACTTTGTTTGTCCTTGCCCTTTTTGCTCTTCCTTGCTTCATAACCTGAAAATACCTGGCAAGTCCATCAATTAGTGATCTTTCTTTTCTTATCTTCTCAAATTATTCAAAAACAAAATTCAAAAATAAATGGATAAGGGAAATAAAACTTGGGTTACCTCCCAAGGAGCGCTTATTTACGGTCTTAAGCTTGACCATACTTATTTCAATCAACCGGGGTCGGTTGGGCGTATAAGTGCAGGAACACTTCCCTTCCATGGGAGTCCTTCAAACAGCCGATTTTGCTCATAAGGCCAATTGTGCTTTCGCTTTGCTCTTTTCACTTTGAGTTTCATGGCCTTACTCCCTCCCGGCGGAAGTGTTGTTTCCACATGATGAGCAACTCCAACTTCATCACCATTTGGTGCATCATCTGTCTTGCAAAGCTTCGGAATCGCTTCCATGTTGAGCTCTTCCTTTACCTCTGGAGACTTTATATCGATCCTGCACACATGACTCTCAAAAGGAGGGTTGTTATATGAGTTAGTCAATTCAAAATCTACCCTACCTTCCTCTACATTCAGAGAGAGTTTGCCATTCTTTACGTCTATTATCGCTCCAGCGGTGGCCAAGAATGGCCTTCCTAAAATGATGGGGAATTTAGAACTCCCGTTCATATCCAACACCAGGAAATCGGTAGGGATGAAAATTTTCCCCACCTTTACGGGAACATTCTCTAGTATGCCTAGAGGAGTTTTAGTTGAGCCATCCGCAAATTGTAAGGAGAATTTGAATGGACTCAACTCCTTGGTTCCCAACTTCTCCAAGATAGTCAGCAGCATCAAGCTCGCACTAGACCCTAAGTCACATAAGGCTTGGTCTATTTGCACTTCTCCAATTGAGCAAGCAATAGAGAAACTACCTGGGTCTTTTAGTTTAGGAGGCATATGAGTTCATCTTGACATTGTGCTCCTCAATTGAGCTCTTAGTCTCTACTTCTACTTGCTCTCTCTTGACCAACCTTTGTGGGAAAGGTATTGGGGGTTGGTAAGGTGGTGGAGGGACATACTTTGGTTCTGGCTCTTCATCTTCGCTCATGTCCTCCTCACATTCCACATTCCTTTCAGCTACCCCAAGCTTATCATCCCTCAAGTATATGGCATTACAGTGCTCATTGGGATTAACTTCGGGTTGTCCCGGAAACGTACCCTTAGGTCTGGAATATGTGCGGGCTTGTTGGGAAATTTGAGTTTCTAGCATCTTATTATGGATGGCCAAGTTATCTACCTTAGATGCTAGTTCTTTTATAGCCTCATTGACTGCCCTACCTTGTTGTCTAAACTCTTCATTTTGTTTTGTTTGAGTTTCAACAAAACTTTCCAATAGAGACTCTAGTTTAGACTTCTATACCCGAGGATACCCCGGTGCGGGTTTCCTATTACCTTGGCCTTCTTGGAGCTCGTGGTTCAGCGTGTTGCTGTAGTTCCCGTAGGAGAGGTAAGGGTTATTCTTTCTTCCTTGGTTGTAAGGATTTGGGGGAGCATAATTTGGCAACTTAGGGTTCGTGTCGTAGAAGTTGTGAGAAGAGTTCACTTGTTCCCCCGAAGCGTCGGATCCATGAGCAATACCACGTGGGCACTCCATGAAGTCATGTCCCTGTATTCCACAAATCTCACAAACAATGTTAGTAGCACCAATTGCACTCACATTAGCCCTTTCAAGCTGATCAAAACGTTTATTCAGTGAGTCTATTTTAGACATAAAAAGATCAGTGCTATTCATTTCTAAGTTACCCCCCGAAATCTTTTTCGGGTTATTACCTCTTTCTGAACCCCATTGGTGGTAGTTGGTGGCCACGTTTTCAACGATGTCGAATGCCTCAGTCAGAGGCCTATTCATAAAGGCTCCACCAGCTGCGGAATCAAGTGACACCTTCGAAGAGTAATCCAATCCATTGTAGAAGGTGTGCACTAATAACCACCTCTCGAGTCCATGATGTGGGCAAAACTCCAGTAATCCCTTGTAGCGATCCCAAGCTTCGAATAAGCATTCTCCGTCTTTTTGGAAGAAGCCTGTGATCTGGGTTTGTATGTAGGCCGTCTTGGATGGAGGGAAGAATTTTTCCAAGAACGCCTCCTCCAGTTGGTCCCAAGTCGACAAGGTATTAGCGGGCACTTGTTTCAGTCAAGCTTTTGCTTTTCCAGTCAGAGATGAGGGGAATAACCTCAAGCGAATAGCATCAACCGGGGCGCCATGGATTCTAACTGCATCGGTGAACTCCAAGAATGTCTCCACGTGGTCAGTCGGGTCCTCCAAGGGCAATCCTCCGAATTGATGTTGCCTAATCATGTTAATTAGCATAGGCAGTATAGTGTAGTTCTCCGCCTCAATCTCTGGCCTAGCAATCCCAGTTCCCAAACCCATCGCATTTGGGGCTGCGTAGTCCTTTAATGGTTTGGTATCCGGAAGATTCGCCATGAGTGGAATGGGAATCAACCTCTCTCTCTCTTTGTAGTGTCCTACGTATATGAAAGGTCCTCTCGATTTCGGGGTCGACCTCAATAAGGTTTCCAAGACTTAGGGATCTTTGCATAAAAGAGAAAAACACAGAGAGATTGATACTCTATAAAAAAAGAGATAAATGAAAGAATTTATTTAAATAAAAAAAATAACTTAAAAGAAAAAGTCCAGAAAAATCAATTTAAAAATTAAATTGAGATTTGAGAAAACACAGTCCCAGGCAACGGCGCCAAAAACTTGAGGTCGTGCGTTCGCACGTGCGATCCGGCAAGTGTACCGGATTCGTCGTCAAGTAATAAATAGATATCGATCCCACATAGACCGTGATCTCAAATCACAACTAATTATTAAATCGATAAAACTGGATTATATAAAAAAAGGATTCTGAAAAGGTTTTGATATTTGAAATAATAGATAACTCAAAATCATAATCAAGTAAACAGAAAGTAAATCCATTTATGGTTTTTCAGATCTAAAGGTATTCCTAGGAATTGGGTTACCAACAAGATTTTTTATGTTACTAAATTGCCTACCCCTTATTAATTATCAAAATTGCATTGAATGCGAATTTATCCTCAAATAGTTGATGCTCCCTCTCGGGTTACAAAAACCGTGCCCGATTAAACCAACCCCTACTCTCGTGGTAGTTGAATTTAGATCGGGCCCTTTAAGTTTTGTGACAATTCATGAATCCTCGAAGGACGGCTTCTAACTCTCGTGATTTCAGCCCTAAGTCTGATTCTATAGACCCGATACCTAAGTTCACCGCTAGGTTCCTCCTTAGAATATCTACGACACGCAAATAAGTGGCCACCAAATTTACGAGTAATTAAAACACTAGAAATCAGATCTAAAGCAAAATCGAATTAACAAGAAATCGAAATCAATTCATAACATGCAAACAGATCTTGGGCACAGCCCCAATCCCTAGAAATTAAACTACTACTCAAGCATTGTCATGGTAATTACAAGCTTGGTTAACAACAACATAAAATAAAACTAAGGGAAGAAGAAGAAGAAGAAGAAGAAGAAGAAGAAGAAGAAGAAGAAGAAGAAGAAGAAGAAGAAGAAGAAGAGATCCTAAATTATAGCCTAAGAGTAGCAGCCCCAAAAGTCCTTTCAGTATCTGCCCAGATGCCTTATTTATAGATTAGGGAAGTTAGAATCCCAATCAAACACAAATTCAGCTCAAAATCGGTTGCTTCAGATTCAAGTAATGCACGTCACGGCTGTGATGGCCATCACGGCCAGGCCGTGACGGATTCTGCCTTGGGAGCTTCTTCAATTTTTGGTTTGTCACGGCCGTGATGTTCATCACGGCTAGGCCGTGATCAGTTCTGCCTGTTGAGGGTCTGGTTCAGCTGACATGTCACGGCCGTGATGGGCATCACGGCTAGGCTGTGACCAGTTCTGACTTTTGCCTTCTTTTATTTTCAGTTTTGCTTGATCATGACCATGATGGTCATCACGGCTAGGCCGTGATGGGCTCTGTTTGGCTCATTTTCTTCACTTTTCAGGCTCCATCTTCATCCAAGCTCCATCATGGCTGATCCTGAGCATTTAATCCTTAATTTCTGCAAAACAACACCACAAAACCGCCTTACCCGTTCCAAGGTAAAAACAAACTACAATCAAATTAAATATGCCTAAACTATATGAAAATGCATGTAAAATGATAATGAAATATGAGGTGTAATCACACTCATCAGACACACAGTCCACAACAACATGAATAGGACACACAGTCCATAACAACGTGAATAGGACACACAGTCCACAACAACATGAATAGGACGCACAATCCACAACAATATGACACGGATCAAAGATCTACGTGTAAATTACAGAACGCTAGTATTCCGACATCTCGTATACTAGATTCACTTTCCAACGTATTTATTCTTTTTCGTTCAGTGAAACACAAATACAAAATGAAACTTCAGCAACTTATCCAAGCTTGCCATAATATTTTCAAAAGTAAATTTTTCCAGAAATCCTTTTTATTGAAATTCATTTAGAAACCCTGACTTATGGATAAATCCACTTTTTCCATATGCCCACCTTCTTTTGAAATTCTTCCCTTTTTCGAAACAACATCCTAACTTTGTAAAAACCACTTTTTTGGTAAAATCATTGCTAACCCGAAAATATTTTTAAATCATTTTTCTCATAAATTCTATTTTAGAAACACCTTTCGAAATCGTTTCCGTTTATATGAAAAGAAACTTATAAGTTAAATGTTTTTCCTTCTAACTTTAAAATATTTCAAAGCTTAGTTCTTAAAATGATTTTCCACTTCATTCTTGAAAATGATAACATACTAAAATGTATTTCTTTTTCAATTGCATTCTTATTCTTCTTCTTTCATCAAAAGAAATGACACATAAATTTCTTAAAATAACTTTTCATCTACATTTTGAAAAAGATAATGTTCTGAAATATTTTTACGATTTCATCCTTGTAATTATCCATTACTTTCTCTTTTATCAAAAGAAATCATCAACTAAATATTATCATTGTCAAAATTCCTCATAAGGATTTTTTAAGGCTTTTATCTCAATAATTGATTGAGCACTGACGAATGTCAGGCTTCTCAGACAACAAACCACAACAGTATAATTTCCACATCAACATAATTTCAGATAATACAGTTCATGTCATATCTCCAATCTTTAACACATTTCTACAAATAAATCATCAAGCTCAGATATGTAAAACAGACAATTTTAACCACATCAGATAAACTCAGGAAATCACAATAAAATTTAAACAACTTAACAGACCACAAATAATAGCATATAGTTATCGGGAAAAATCCCTCAGGTAAGCTCCCCTTACCTGATTCCAAAGCAAACAAGGTCTTTTGTTCTTTGTTGAGTGCTACGATCTTCCTCGACCTGCTTCGCGACGAAAGTCTAAAAATTCCAACACATAACACAAGTTAAAAATAACCAAAAACATATAATCTCCCCTAGGCATAGATTTGGCCATGACGACAAAATAGGGTTTGAGATATCAAACTTTCACTAACTCATGGATTAATGATCCTTAAGTTTTAGAGTATTATAAACAATGATCATTTAACAAGGATTGAACAAAAACTCCTCTAAGCTACATGCTTAGGGTTTCGGCCTTGACCTCCAAAATAGACTAGAAATTTTAAAACTTTTCAAGCTCTTGGATTTAACAACTAAAGGTACCGAAGAGTCCAAATCAATGATCATTTAACAAAAGTTGAAACAAAACTTCCTTGCTCCATCAACACCTAGTTTCGGCGTTGTTAGGAAAATAGGGAGAGAAATTTTTGTTTCATGAAAGCTCTTAGATTTGGCAACAAAAGGTACTAAGAGGTTTAAATCCATGATCATATTACAAAAGTTGAAACAAAACTTCCTAGGTCCAAAACCACATAGGTTGGGCCATCATTGGAATAATGGGGTAAAAAATTTTGTTTGATACAAGATCATAGAGTATCAAAATAGAGATCATTAGGAGTTCATAGAAATTGGTTTCAACTCAAAATGATTTTTCTACCATTTTATAGAGATTTTAGAAGTTAAAAGAGCTTTATGAACAACAATGGAAAACATAGATTAAACTCATGAAATAAATGTAAAACTTGAAAGAGAAGAGTATGAGAGTGTTACCCTTAAAGCTAAGAAGAAAAGGTATGAAGAACTTGAATTTTGAAAATAAGTAAAAAAAAGGATGTTTTAAGTGATAGAACTTTGAGTTGGAAAATGGAGAAGAAGAAGAAAATGAAAGTGAAGTGATGAAGTGTGTGTATATAGGGGGAAAGAGAGAGAGAGAATGGCATAAGGAGAGAGGGAGAGTAACCTTGATGGCCAAGTTTTGGCTTAGGCCATGTTTGGTTGGAGAAGAAAGAGAAAAATGAGTTTTTAGAATATAATATGTTATAATTCAAAAAGTATCATCATGACAACTTTTTAGGATGTGACTTAGGTCATACCCTAGCAAGTCACCTCACTCCCACATGTCACCTCTCACTTTTGTGCTCCCTACTCTGCTCCATTGTGTACCCGGTTCAAGTTCCCGATCGTATTTCGCCCGGGTAAAGTATTACATTTTGACCCAGAATAAGAATTTTTGAAAAATTCCAATATCATACAAAACATCACAAAAACACTAACTGTTTCGTTCACGGTTCAAAACTAGGTTTTCTGCTCAGTAAACTTGTACCGGCAGTGAAAATATAGACCGGCTTTCGTCTGAATTTTCAACCAAAAATTTTACCGTGACCTTCTACGGTAAGGTAGAGCAAGTCAATGATTTTAGTTTATCCAAAATAATTCTATGGGTTTTTAAAAAAATAAACACACATATACATGCATCTACTGTTATAGAAAGATAGAGAAATCGGGGCGTTACATCAACAACATATGATATGCATTCGTAACAACAGACATTTATAACAATAAACAAGTTAACGCATGGTATTTATCATACAAACAACTACGGGGTCATGGGAACCCCTAATCTTATGCTACCCCCTTACCTAATGATTATACTATTCTCCTCCCCATACCTGGTATGAAGATTCCACCACAAGACTCCCAACGGTAAACCAGTCAAGTTCCCTTAAGCGGCTCAGTCAACCCCTAAGCTTTGGCCAAACCAAAACGTCAATCAGTTAGTTCCCAAATCATAAAACAAGAAAAAGAAACCAAAAAGGGAGAGACCATTACCTACACAGGTTGGCACAGATCGACAAAACTCCCCAAAAGATCTCCAAAACTCCAAGGAAGAGATGGGATTAGAGAAAACTGGGAAAAGACGAAAGTTAGCCGCACTAGGGAGGCTGTTGTTGCCAAAATATGGTTTAAATCGTAACCCTCGGTTTTTGTGCCAACATATATAGGCTGCACGTGAAGCATGGTCGTGCTCACCATATGTACGGTCGTGGTGGACTTAGCGTCTGCGAGACGCGGTCCGTACTTAAGCACGATCGTGTTGCCTAACAAGCACGACCGTGCTTGTGATCCAACTGATCACAAGACAGGCGACCAAGCACAGGCGTGCAGGACATAAGCACGGCCATGCTTATGTTCCAGAATGAGATTTTAGAGCTTAAAACCCCACTTAGCCCTCAGCCAACAAACCTAAGCTAACATTCAAGGTTTAAACAACCAAACAATCACACATAGAAGCACTTAACAAAAAGCGGGGTGTTACAATTCAAGGTTTTTATCAGTAGGAACACTAGCCCGGCTTTCTCGGCAATCCGAATCCAGCCCAATATTTCGGCAATCCAGATCCAGCTCGAATCTATTAGCATTAGCAATCTAGGTCCTTTCCTTTCCTCAATCTCAAAATAGAAACTCTAGCCCGTTATTTTGGCAATCCAGATATAGCTCGTCATTTCGGTAATCTAGGTCCTTTCCTTTCATCTTTTCCACTTGGTTTTTCATTCACTGAAAACTAAATCGAAAAACAAAAGTTCAAAAGTTTCACAACTTTGTGTCATAAATAATTTTCCATCATTATAAATCCACTTTCACCGAAAACTTCTTCTTTTAAAATCCATTTTATGAAAACTTAGAAAACTACTAAATCTTTTTCTCAAAGTTTGACTAAATACAAAACTCTTATAATCGAATTTATCGAAGAGATCATTTTCTTTAAATCTTTCCATTTTGAATGAAACCTTTCGTAAAACTTAAAAGAACCTTTATTTTCAAAAGACTTCTCCATCAAATACTTTTAAAAACATTTCCACAGAATTTTGAAGTTTTCCATTTTATTTCTTTTCCTAAACTTTATTCTATCTTAACACTTTCATTCTTAGATATTTCTTCTCACTTTCCAGAGAAAACAAAACATCATTTTTTCAGTTTTTCTGAATTAAGGTATTTTAATAACTTAATCTTTATCAACAAGCAATGACTAGTGTCATGCCCTGACCAATCACAAATCAAGCAAAATACTAATTATAATCCAATACAAACATAAATCAACAACAACATATAGATAGTTTGTACCAGTGGGACCCTACTGATGGGGTACCCTAGATAGTTTATGTATTATGTTTATATATGTATATAGAGTGTGATGTTTACGTTCATGTCTTTTTATGTGTAAAGTTTTAATATATCCGTTATCATGATATGTATGTTAACATTAATATCGCGATTAAGGTTCGTTAAATTAGGTTTTTCTTTAATGGGACATCGGGGTCTCTCAAGTATTCTAATAAGAATAACTTAGAGATCTTTGAATGCTTGAGTGATTAAGTTTAGGTGTGTATCTTCAGCAGTCCTCAAAGTCTTCTATTTATACTCATTCAGCAATAAATCCGTTGAGTTGTTTTCTTCAAATGAGTAAAACTTTTGTTCTTCATCCACTAATGTCAAAGAGTCGTTCTGAGTCTTCCTTTAATGTTTATGATCATTGGAGAGCTTCAAGACAAGTTGAACGTATTTTTTGGTATTACTTTATCATAGTGTAGCTTGATTCAGAGCAGTAGCAGTTGCTTTTCAGACTTGGGCAGTGCGACTTTCCTTATTTGTGCAACACGGGTCTATGACCGTATAAAGGTTATTTTGCTTATTACGACAAAAGGAATGTCCAACACGGATTGATGCTTTATACTTCTGAATTCAATTATCTTGATTTGAAATGCAAGGGAATATTCTTGTCTTTTGAATAAGAGTGGAGTGAAAGGCTTCCATTCAAGTTGAAGGGTCAGACCTATTTTCTTGGCTTGTTGATACCGAGTCTTTCTACAGACGAATTGTGTAATTAAAACATAGACAGGTATATAGTTCAAAAGTTCAATTAAAATCATTCTTTGTTTGGATTCATCAAAATTAGAGATGTCAAAAGCTTAACACTGCTTTCTTTGTTCGCTATATAGTTTATGAAACTATTGAACAGAATGTTGGGCAAGTTGATCATCGCTTAGGTCACAAGGTGGCACAAACAGAATTGATGAGTTTTGGAGATGCTGTTCTTCGACCCGACCTTGTGCAAGATGGCTATGCTCAGGATTTGATGAATAACCCTAGCTTCATCCTTCATTCTTGAAGAAACCATCTTAGGCTGCCTCCTTGTGTCTGCTCTCATCAAGATATCTAGAACCATATCATAGCCACCCAAGTCTTCTTCCAGTTATCCTCTTGGGTCAACCCAAATTTGGCACAGTTGATTGCGGATGAAATAGTAGTCTCAGATACGATAACTTCTGTTTTAAGCACTCTGCCCTTGACTTCCTTAGCTGTGACTTCAGGGGATTTCCAGAACTCCCTTACTAACTCATGATATACAAAAATCGATTCATTGAAATATCTTTCCCATCTAACAGCTTTGATGTAACTCATGATATACATATTTTTTAAAATGTATACAACGTTAGTTCTATCTTCTTAAAATAAAATGTTATTTTTCCTTTAACCTCATTAATAAAAATCTTCAAATTCCACCCTTGCTTATTGTTATTTTTATAAAAATTTTCAAATTATATTTATCATTTAATTTGTGACATTTGTAATAAAAGGTTCCAGTTTTATTGATGGTCTTCTTTTTATAAATTTATTGAAACATTTCATCAATATAAATTGATGATTTATGGAAAGTATATCCTAGTCAAATTATAAAATTCAATATAATAAATACCAATAAATAAAATTTATTATCATAAAAAACTATAACCAGAGAATATTGTTATTTTAATAGTGAAAATATACTAGTCAAATAAAAAAATTGAACTTAATAAATACTAAAATTTTAAATTTATTCTCATCAGGAACTGTATCTTGAAAATATTATTATTTTAATAGAAAAAAATCTTAGTCAAATTATAAAATTGAACATAATAAATACCAAAAATTTAATTTTCTTCTCATAAGAAATTCTAATAAAGAGAATACTAGTATTGTAATAGAAAAATGTCAAAAAATGTTAAAAATTTATTTTCTTTTCATCAGAATTTATAATCTTGAGAATAGTATTATTTTATTGGAAAAATGTCAAAACTCTTGCACCAAAAATTTACATTTGTTCTTATCACAACTGTAATTCTTGGAATATATATTTTTTGTTTCCCATGGTATTCTCCATATGCAACTAGGAAGACTAATCCCTCGAGATGCATAACGATATTGAAGGGCTGACCTCTCCCAACCATATTTTCTCCATACGCAAGAATCAGGAATCGAACTCCTGACCACTTGCTTAAGGGACCCAAGCTTGTTACCACTTGGACCAACCACATGGTGACTATTATTATTTTAATAGATAGAAAAATGCCAAAACGCTTGCATTACTTAAACTACTACAATAATGTCGGCCCATTATGGTCTGGCACAGTAGAAATGGCGCAAGCTTTGGGTTGCTTTTCCGTAGACCCTCTGTTTTATTTGCCAATGTTTTTTTTTTTTAAAAAAAAGACAAATAAACACAGGCTTTCAAATTGCCCTCCACATGGAACCACCCTCTAATAGAGACGGTGCAAATCACACCCTTCATATATATACATTGATGTTTTATGGATAATATATCCTAGTAAATTAAAAAATTCAATATAATAAATACCGAAAAATTAAATTTTTCTCATAAAAAACTATGACCATAGAATACTGTTATTTTAATGGAGAAAATATCCTAGTCAAATTATAAAATTGAACATAATAAATACAAAAAATTTAAAGTTATTCTCATTAGAAACACTAACTTGAGAATACTATTATTTTAATAAAAAAAATCTCTTAGTCAAATTTTAAAATTGAGCATAATAAATACCAAAAATTTAATTTCCTTGGCAGCAACAACTCTTGGCCAGGCTTTACTTACCTCCCGGCCGCACCGCGGATTAGTCAGGGTCAAAGACTCTGGACACCGGTGCGGGGGTCAAAGACCCTTTGGACCAAAAAAAATAAAAATACTATTATTTTTTAAATAGAAAATATCAAAACTCTTGTGTCAAAAATTATTTTCTTCTTATTAGAAACTGTAATCCTGGGAATACTATTATTTTAATAGAAAAATGTTGAAGCTCTTGTCCCAAAAATGTATTTTCTTTTTATCGCAAACTGTAATCATGAGAATAGTATTAATTGAATAGAAAAATGTCAAAACTCTTGCGCCAAAAAATTAAATTTGTTCTTATCACAAACTGTAATCCTGAGAATATTCTTATTTTAATGGATAGAAAAATGTCAAAACTGTTGCTTTACTTAAACTACTACAGTTATGCTGGTCCACTTATGGTCTGGCATAGAGAAATGGTGCACATGGAACCACCATCTATAGAGACAGTGCAAATCACGCACCAATAAGAAGAGTTTTATTTGCAATGGGCACGGGAAGAACCTTTAACCTTTAATGAACAAACATAATTTTTTTGGAAATTAATAAATGAAAACGATTAAAAAAGAGGAGCATTATTCAACGTGCATGGATTGTTCACATTTTTTGTTTCAATTTCACCTTTTGGGCCTAGGGTTTTCCTTTCCTTGCCTCCACTGGTCAGAGAGTCCATTGTAAATGGTTAGTGATAAGAACTGCATATTCTCGACACGTGGCAAACATTCATTAGTACTCCTTCCTCTCTCTCTCTCTCTCTCTCTAAGTGTCTGCACGGTTGGGTTGGGTGTATAAATACCAAACAAGCTACACTCTCCTTCCAAGAACAACGAGATAAAGTTATTCTCTCTCTTTTCTTCTTATTTCTATTTCTCACTGTCTTTCTTCCCGAGAGAAACGAAAGTCCCCCTCTCTATCTTTTTATGGTTTCTATGCCTTTCACACTAAAATTCTCGCCATGTAGCTTCAAATCGTAGCTCTCAGCTTAGCTATGTAGCTTGTTGGTCAAATGCTCTATCTTACGGTTTCATTTATTTGTGAAGCCATTAATAATCGGTGACAAATCGGGTAGATCGCTTGTGCTGCAGTGAAGGTAATTTCGGGTGAGCCTTCTTCTTCAGATCAATTATTATTTTTCAATTCGGTGATTGAATCTTATACTTGATCTTGAATGCTATTTCAACATGTTTTTTAAAGTAAAATTAATTTTTTTTGGATATTAAGGTCACTATACTGTATATGGTGTGTGCACTTCAGCTTTTGTTTTGCATTTCTTTTTTCTTGGTTTTTCTTTATCGCTCTCATTTTACGGTTTTTCTATTTTTCCTTTCCATTTCCATTTCTTGTTAATTTGAGCTGACTTAATTTTTTTTTCTCTTTAGTATAGGTGAATTTTTGTAAGCTAAGAAACCCTAGGATTTTGGGTCTATTGGTCGTTGCACATCGTTTCATTTATTTCGTTTCAGCTCTTTTCAAGACTTTATATGGTGGGTTCCTTACCTCGCTTTGATTCTTATAATAAGATAATATTTTCACTGCAATTGACTACTTTTGACTCGAATTTTTTTAAAAAAAAAACTAGTGGTACTACAATGGGTCTTGTTAGCTTTGTGTATGTCTCTATCTATGAGCTAAATATACGGTTGGATCGAATAATTGTTTGTAGTGTTGCATCTCTTACATTCAATTGTTAATTTTGGGCATTTATATAGTGGGTTTTATTGACGAAAAAATAGGGTTTATCAACTTTCATATTTTTGTGGTTTGTCATTTTATGTGTTGTATATCAAGTTTTCATTGGTTCTATATTACTTTATCTTGCACTTTACCCTTGGTAAGATTGTAATTCATTTTTATTTGTCAGCAATTAAACTGTAGTAGTTACTGAAGGGTTGATTGGCATGTTACTTAATTCTTAGACCTTTTACTTTCCAATGTAGAAAACAGAATCTTAGTGGGTTATAAATCCACTACGAAAGGAAATCACAAATGACAGTTTGCAACACTGTATATGGCAAAGGGGGTTGAGCTTGTTAAGAGAGGGCCAGAAGGAAAAACATCTAGGAACGCATAACAAAAACAGCATGGCCACAGAAGGAGAGAATGCGAAGCCTACCAAAAGAAAGCCAATTCATTACTTTTCTCCATTTGATGGAAACAATTTAGATATGAATAATCTATGTTCATCTCAATTCCCCTTTTGTTTTGAAGTTTCCCAGTCCCAAAAGATATGGTTTTCACCTATGGATTCTTGCCACCTCGGTAGTGCAAGAAATTGCAAGTTCGATGGAGTGAAGAGCATGGATCCTCCAATGCAACCTACGAGGTGCAGGAATCCAAACAGGCAGTTGAGTATTCTTCACCCAAAACATAAGCTTTTGCAGCCACACTTTAAGGACACAATGCATATAAATGCCTTGGCTCGGCACTCGCTCATCAATGCTGGAGGGATACTAGAGAAAACGGTTTTCCCTGGTAAATTTGCCTTGGAAATGTCATCTGTAATATACAAAAACTGGGTATTCACAGAGCAGGCACTACCTGCTGATCTGCTCAAGAGGTAAGTTCAGAAACTTGAACCATAAAATGTATTGATTCTATCTAGGCCAATCCAACAAAACAAATAGTAATTCTATTTCAATGAATTTCAGAGGAATGGCAGTTCAAGATTCAACCTGCCCTCATCTTGAAACAGAAGACTTGCTTCCCTACTCCACATGGATGCAAGCAGCAGAGGAATTTGAAGGGAAGATTCATAGCAACAAATGTACCAAAGAAAGAACCAAAACAATAGAACATCCGCCTCCCAAAAGTGTATATTCAAATGTAACTAACTGAAACGTTAATTTAATTTAATTTTTGACTGGGATTACTTTTATTTAAATTTTGCTAAGTTTCTATTATTCAACTCATCTACATGTAATAAGTCAATTCAAGAATCAAAACTATTCTTAAACAAAAAGCATGAGACTAGTTGCAAGTAAATTTTTTTAAATTATGTCATCCATACAAAAATTAAGAAATTGAGGTATTCTTTACAATTATTTGGCCTCAAATAATTAGCATAGCTAAGATTTAAATTTGAATTTAATACTTCACTACGTATTTGACACTCTTCTACCACTAATAAATCAATTACTTTCGTTTTTAGTCAATAAATCATCTAATTTTTTTTATAACACGTGTCTTTCCATAATCAATGGTGGAGGGAAGTGGGTCAATAGTTACAACAATCAATTTTTTTTTTAACAAAACAATGTTACATTGTTAATTTTCACATATAATTTATTTTAATGTATACAATGTTATTTCTATCTTTTTAAATAAAATATTATTTTTCTTTAACCTCCTCAATAAAAATCTTCAAAGTTCAAACTCCACCCTTAGTCATTGTTATTTTAATAAAACTTTTCAAACTGCATTTACGATTTATGTATTTATCATTTGATCTCTTTAAATAAAGTATTATTATTTTACATTTTTAACAAAATGTTCTAATTTTATCGCTACTCACGGTTATTTTTTATAAATTTATTGAAACGTTTCGCCTATAAACATTTATGATTTATGGAAAATAAATATCCTAATAAAATTATACAAATCAACATAATAAATACAAAACATTTATATTTATTTTGATTAGAAACTAAAACCTGAGAATATTACTATTTTAATAGAAAAACATCCTAGACAAATTATAAAATTGAATATTATAAATACAAAAAATTTAAATTTATTTCATAAAAAACTCTAACTTGAGTATACAATTATTTTAATATAAAAATATATTGATTAAGTTATAAAATTGAACATAATAAATACTCGAAATTTATTTTTCATATTAGAAACGGTGATCCTTCTTTTGAAAAAAAAAAGAAGGAAATTGTAATCCTGAAAATACTATTGTAAATGCCAAATCTCTGGTGCCAAAAAATTATTTCCTTCTCATAAAAAAACGGTACCTGATGAAGTTGACACAGGGAAACACAATATAACACCCTTCTCGGGTCCTACATTGTCTGTGACATTTTCACAATATTGTTTAAAACGGAAAATAAATTTTCATAAGATAAAGGTTTATTTTTACCTGTTTCTTAAACAGATCCTTGTCTTAGACCTTGTGGCCTACATTTACTTCCAGAAGGTTTCACTTTGGGCTGCCCGCACTCCCTAGAGACGTGTCCGGGCTGCCCACACTTGAAGCATATAATGTCTTTGCTTTGACAATCTCTCGTAGCATAACCCTTACCACACTTCATGCACCTTAGTGGAGGATCCCTAGACGATCCAGAACCTCCACTGCTACCATCAAAAGACTTTCTTAGTTTCCAAGGGTCTAGATTTTAAATCAAGACTTCTCTTGGTCTTTAAGAGAGCAACAATAAAATTTTACGAGTTCCCTCACTTAAGGTAACTCTAATTCATTTGGCATGGAGGTAAAAAAAAAAAATTTACCAAAAATTTCCATCTGCCAGTGAATTTGTAACTCTTTAACCACAAAGGTTATTAAGGTATGATCTGAATGAGATCACTCCATTCTCAATTGTTGTCATTTGCGGAAAAAGCAAATGGTCAAGTTTACAAATCTCGAGAGTAAGGGAAAATCCAAATGGTCATTTTCGTTATATTTTTTGTGTTTCTTTTAAAACATGTTTTATTTCCGTATTGTTTGAGAAGTTGTTACAATGTGGTAACCTCAACCCGTGGTTTCCATTTTATAATAAATGATATGCATGTGTTTATCTTATTTTAAAATTTAAATATTTCCTTTTACCTTCTTCTATGTTATTGCCTTATAAATACATGTGGGGTAGAGGGTGTCACACTTCGTTACATAAGAGTAAGGGTAGAGGATGATTCAGTAACTCGAGGATGATTGCTACATATATGTGTTCTATCTGTGATGCATGTCTTTGTGCTAGTTTTGAATTTTATGCTATGTATTCCATTTCTATATATGATGATAGAATAGTTTCTCATCTCCATATCCCTTTCTCTATATGTTTAGTCGTCGACCGTGGAGCAGATCCAGTTGCTCAGGATGCCAGTCAGCAGCCATCCTTAGATGATGGGACCTCCGAGGGTCTCGATCATGGACACTTTTGAGCTGGAGTTCTATGATGATCGGTGCTGGCAGATTGACCCAGTGACCTTTCTTTATGTATACACAGGGCCAGTCGGTGTGTATACATCCTTCTTTATGGGAGTGTTCCGGATAGCGATTAGACTCCCTCTGCATGAGTTCTGGCATCCGCTAACGAGTAGCATCCACGCCCGTTGTAACACACTTCTCGGGTACTACATTGTCTGTGACACATACATTCTATAAGACCGAGTAAACTGGAAAATAAATATTTTCGACCAAAAATACGGGTTTACTTTTTTTCCCGCAAATAGTACGATTAATAGTATTTAACATACATCATCAAACTTATGCATAAATATTTTACAACCCTTCTCCAGGTACTAGTGATAAGCCTCTGGCTTATCTAGTTTTATGACTAGATGAACTAGGGTTTATGTGCCAATTTATTCGAGTTCACTCTCGTTTTCGCCCAAATTTGCCTTGTTTTGTTCCTAAGTTGGACTTTGACTCGTTTTGCGTCTTTTGTGTAGTTTTTAGCTTCTTTTGGATAGAATTACGCTTGTGGTTGCTTGTGTTATTTTCAGGTCAATAAGTGAAGCTCTGAGAATTAAGGAAAGTCAAGAAAAAGTGGAGATTGCCATTCTGGAGATTCTCGCCCCGCGAGAGTTTGAAGACCCGGGAAGACAGAGACCATCACGGCCTAGCCGTGATTCATATCACGGGGCGTGAAAAGAAGGTTCGCGTCGCGAGACGTCCTTCGCGTCGCGAGTGTTTGAACTCCAGAAAAGCGCCAGAGACAAAGACCATCACGGCCTAGCCGTGATGTGTATCACGGCCGTGACCCAAAATCCACACAAGTCAGAGAACATCACGGCTTAGCCGTGATTCACATCACGGGCCGTGACAAGAGGGCTCGCGTCGCGAGACATCCTTCGCGTCGCGAGGGTTTGAATATCACGCGAAGCGCCGAGGAAAAACCGTCACGGCCTGGCCGTGATGGCCATCACGGCCGTGACGCGTGGCCTCCTTATAAATAGAAGCGGTCGAAACGAGAAAAAGAGGACTTTTTGGATCGAACCGATTGGAGATCTTTTGTAATCCTTATTCGGGGCTGCGTCTCCTCTTCTCTTCTCTTAATTCTTAGTCTTAGGATGATTTCCGATGGTACGTGTGTGTCGTTATTACGGACATGAGGAACTAATCCCTCTTGTCTAAAGGATCGATGAAGCCACCCATGGCGGCATAGTGTTCATGTAATGTAACCCTCTCTCCTTTAATTCAATTATTGTTTTCCAATTCTGTTTTCATTGTGTCGATTATATGCTAGCGTGATTGACTAGTTAAACGTGTTGAGGCCTAGCGGCGATTCGCGTTTTAGAACTTGAATTGGGATCATCGGTCAGTATTGCACGAGTGAGTAGGAGAGATCGGTGCAACCTATAGGGAACAAGAATTAATAGAATTCGAGATTAGGATTATGAGACCTAGTAAGTAATTAATCCAATCGTCGAATACGCCCTATTGAGCACGAAGTGGATATAGGAGAATTTGGGGGTCCCGGTTGACATTAAAATTGAACTTAGGGAGGAGAATATCATCACTTGGGTACTATGCATGATTGGGTAGGTGGATTCGAAACCTTAGATGCCTTTAATTCCAGATTTCATCACCATATCTTTAATTGATTCGATTTGTTAATTTGAATTGTGATCATAGTTTCTCTTCAACCACTTTCTCTACTTAACCAACTTATCGGATTTCTCGCGAAATTGGTTGAATTGGCAACCCAATTCTTGTGTTCGACCTCGGTGAGACTCTTACCGTGTTTTATTACTTGCGACGACCGGTACACTTGCGGTGAGTCAACAAGTTTTTGGCGCCGTTTGGGGGGATTGGCACGACCAATTTTCCTAATTTTTAGGAAATTCGTACATTTGGTTAAGTGACTTTTAGTTTTATTTTCTTTTATTTAATTACTATTATTTTTCTCTGCTTCTTTGATTCCACTTGGTCTTTGCCTGTTTTTGTATGCGAGGTACCCTCCTACAAGAGGACTTGCTATTTGATTCCGAGATCACCAGACCGAGCGGCAATTAAGGAAAGAAGCCGAGGAACGGAAAAGAATTGAAGGAATTAAAATAGAGGGCATGGCTGAAGAAAATCCTCCTCCTCCTCCCTCCTCCTCGTTACAAGCCTTTATTCGAGTACGATCTACCAAACTTGGAGGATTGTGCTTCATCTATAGTGAGGGCAACCGAACACGGACTCCTTCAGTGGAAGGATGTGTCACAGCCCAGATCCGTGAGAATCGGTTCGGACGGCGTGGCAAGCAAGACCCGCATAGACACATCACTCGCTTCCTTGAAGCCTCGTGACTTATGAGAAGACCGGGGAGTCTCACGAGATGAGTTTCGCTTGCGACTTTTCCCTCTCTCTCTTAGGGATGTCGCTCGCGATTGGGTTGGACGACTTGGATAGGAACAAAGATCGAACTTGGGAGCAAATGGCACGAAGTTCCTAACCAAATACTTTCCTCCTCGAAAGCGGCACAAGCAAGAATAGCCGTTACATCTTTCAGCAGACAGAGGATGAAACATATAATGAAGCTTGGGAGAGGTACAATGGCTTATTGAGAAGATGCCCTTGGCGTTCTTCGACCGGTCTCTAAAGTTCAACATTTCTTTAATGGGTTGAGGGACGCTATCGGATGAACTATGATGCCATGGTGGCGCTCGTTCTCTTATTTATCGTACGAGGATGGATGGGCATTGTTAGAGAAAATGTCATATAATGATTACAACCGTGGAAGGAAACATCAAATGGAATCGGTTCCGGGGCAATGGAGGCCATTCTTGAGCAAAAGCAGTTGTTGAAGATGCAGATTGAAGCTTTGTCCGGAAACAAGAGGGTTAATGTGATACATGAGGGGATGCCTCCGGGTTGTGACAAGCTGCAATAGGGGGTCATGACACTCAAATTTGCCCGCTGAATTTCTCTTAGGAACATGTGGATTCATGCCACAACTTCTATGACACTTGTGCCCTTAACAATTATCGGAGAAACGAGCACGTAATGACTACAATCGGAATCGAATAGGGGGTATATGAGGAGACCACCCGGGTTTCGCTGAGTAATGCTAGTGGTGGTCGCGGCGGGACAACAACCTCAACAGGGTCCGAGGCCAAACATTGGGATCCGGCAAGCAATCCTCAGGAGCTCTTAGGGGCCTAATCGATTGCAAACCGATGAGATAGTGGAAGACAACCGTGGGAGCTGGCTATTGAGAAGATGAGTGCAAGCAATGGAGAAAACGTCGATCAACATGAGTGCAGGCAATGGAGAAATCGTCGATCAACACAAACACTGCCATTGACAAGTTGGCGACTCATACAGTGGTCGGCAATTCCAGAATCTGGAGACACAAATAGCACTTCCGTGAAGCAATTAAATGAGCGTCTCCCAGGCACTCTCCCAAGTGACACTGAGAACAACCCGAAGAGCCAGTGCAATGCCGTAACTACTAGAAGCGGTAGAGTGCTGGAATCTAACAGGGGTGCACCTAGTTCTCCGGAAGTTGAGGTCTCAAACCCACCACATGTTGAGGAAGAACAACCCGAGAAAGAAGAGGAGTTAGCAAGAGGTAAGGCACCGGAGCAAGGAGGGAAGTTAAAGCTTGTAGATGAAGAGTTCCGTAGAAAGAAGTGGGTAGAGCCCAAGGACCTCCCGTCCTACATGAAGGTACCATACCCTGAGAGATTGAAGAAGCCCCTTCGGGATAAACGATTCAAGTAAATTCCTTGATGTCTTCCGCAAACTTCAGATCAACATTCCATTTGCTGGAAGCCCGGAACAAATGCCGTCTTATGCCCGATTTATGAAGGAGCTTCTCTCAAGAAGCGGAAAATAGTGGATGAGGAAACGGTTGCTTTTGACCGAGGAGTGCAGTGCCATTCTTCGAGAGAAAACTTCCTCCAAAGTTGAAGGATCCCGGTTCCTTTTCGATACCATGTACTATTGGAGAGATGAATATAGGGAAGGCGTTGTGTGATCTAGGGGCAAGCATCAACTTGATGCCCCTCTCCAATGATGAAGAAGTTGGGGATTAAGGAAGCCAAGGATACACGGATGTCACTCCAAATGGCCGATCGCTCCATCAAATACCCTTATGGGGTTGTCGAAGACTTGATAGTGAAGGTGGACAAATTCATATTTCCGGCAGAGTTTGTGGTGCATGCTCTGGATGAAGACGCCGAGATCCCTCTCAGATTGGGGAGGCCTTTCTTGGCCACAGGGCGTGCTTTGATTGATGTGCAACAAGGGAAGCTCACCCTCCGCGTGCAAGATGAGAATGTAGTCTTCAATGTCTTTGAAGCAATGAAGCACCCTGTGGAGAGGTCGGAAGTGTACCGGGTGGATTTTGTGGATGGTATTGTCAAGGAAAAAAACCACTAGAGGAACCCATGGTTCTGCACTTGCACAAGTGTTGGTAAAATCCCATGGTGATGATAGTGAGGAAGAAGACCCCTTAGGGGATGAGGACTATCTTGAATGCTTGAAACATATGGAAGCCTTACCGAGTCTCCCAAGGGATGAATGTGCAAAGGAGAAACTCAACAAGGAAGGAAATGAGGAAGATGGAAAGACACCGGAGTCGAAGCAACTCCCAAATCACTTGAGGTATGCATTCTTGGGTGATGAGGGACAACATCCGGTGATCATTAGCAATGCCTTGAAAAAGGATGAAGAGGAGAAGCTGTTGAGAGTTCTTAGGGAACACAAATCCGCCATTGGGTGGAAGATTTCGGACCTAAAAGGTATAAGCCCTTCCCTATGCATGCATAAAATCCTGATGGAGGATGGTTATAAGCCGGTGGTTCAACCACAGAGACGGCTAAACCCCATCATGAAAGAAGCTGTGCGTAAGGAAGTGATTAAGCTTTTAGATGCCGGAATCATCTACCCAATCTCGGATAAAGAATCAGGTTAGTCCGATTCATGTGGTCCCAAAGAAGGGTGGAACAACCGTGGTGGTCAATGAAAACAATGAATTGATCCCAACAAGAACCATCACGGGGTGGAGAGTGTGCATCGACTACGGAAGATTAAATGAAGCAACAAGAAAGGATCACTTCCCTCTCCCCTTCATTGATCAAATGCTTGAGAGGTTAGCCAGGATATGAGTACTACTGTTTCTTAGATGGATACTCCCAGCTATAATCGATTGTGGTGGATCCTCAAGACCAAGAGAAGACAGCCTTCACTTGTCCCTATGGAGTCTTTGCCTACGGGAGGATGCCCTTTGGATTGTGCAACGCCCGCTACTTTCCAAAGGTGCATGCTCTCTATTTTCTCGGACATGGTGGAGAGATGCATTGAGGTGTTCATGGATGACTTCTCGGTCTTTGGGACCTCCTATGACAACTGTTTGAAGAACTTGACCTTGGTGCTTAAAAGGTGCCAAGAGACTAAACTTGTGCTCAATCGGGAGAAATGCCACTTCATGGTCAAGGAAGGTATAGTCTTAGGGCACAAAGTCTCCCAAAGGGGGATTGAGGTTGATAGGCGAAGATTGAGTTGATTGAGAAGCTGCCCCCACCAACCAATGTGAAGGGGGTGAGGAGTTTTGTGGGGCATGCCGGGTTCTACCGGAGATTCATCAAAGACTTCTCCAAAATCGCAAGGCCGCTTTGCGACCTTCTTGTGAAGGATGTATCCTTTGATTTTAATGATTCTTGTTTAAACGCCTTCACTGTTTTGAAAAATATGCTTGTCACATCGCACCCATAATCACTGCACCTAATTGGAATTTGCCATTTGAAATCATGTGTGATGCTAGTGATTATGCGGTGGGGCTGTTTTTAGGCAAGAGGGTGGAAAAATTAGCTCATGTCATTTATTATGCAAGTAAGGTTTTGAATGAGGCACAAGCTAATTATTCCACCACCGAAAAAGAACTACTTCTTTGTGGTGTTTGCTTTGGATAAGTTTAGATCCTACATTGTGGGGTCTAAGATTGTGGTTTTCACTGATCATGCGGCCATAAAACACTTGATGACAAAACAAGAGGCCAAACCTAGATTAATTCGGTGGATTCTTCTTTTGCAGGAATTTGATCTCGAGATTAAGGACAGGAAGGGATCCGACAATGGGGTGGCGGACCACTTATCTATGTTGGTCAATCCCGACACCGAGGATGAATTGTTAGACATCAAGGAAGAGTTTCCTGATGAAAAGCTGTTGGCACTTATTGAAAATTCCCCTCCTTGGTTCGCGGATATGGCCAACTTCAAGTCTTCAAATGTGGTTCCGCAAGGTTGGACTAATCAACAGAGAAAGAAATTCTTCTCGGATGCAAAATATTATGTGTGGGAGGACCCCTATCTCTTCAAGCAGTGCTCGGATGGGATCCTCAGGAGGTGCATTCCCCATGACCAAATCGGAAACGTGTTGTGGCATTGTCATAGCTCGGATTACGGTAGGCACTATGGGGGAAAGAAGACTGCAGAAAAGATCCTCCAAAGTGGTTTCTTTTGGCCGACGCTCTTCAAGGATGCCTACACCTTTGTTGAAAACTGTGATCGTTGCCAAAGGGTTGGCAATATTTCTAAGCGGCATGAACTCCCCTTGAATTGCATGCTCGAAGTAGAGCTCTTTGATGTATGGGGGATAGATTTCATGGGACCATTCCCACCCTCTTTCTCTTATCAATACATTTTGGTGGCTGTGGACTACGTGTCGAAGTGGGTGGAGGCAATCCCAACAACCACAGATGATGCGCGGGTAGTCATGGATTTCTTGAGGCGCAATATCTTCTCGAGGTTTGGGGTCCCAAGAGTGTTGATCAGTGATGGGGGATCCCACTTCTGTAACAATCAAATGCATAAGCTTCTCGAGAAGTATGGGGTCAAGCACAGAGTCTCTACTCCCTATCATCCCCAAACAAATGGGCAAGCAGAGGTATCCAACCGTGAGTTGAAGCGTATTCTCGAGAAAACCGTCAACTCCTCACGGAAGGACTGGTCAAGGAAATTGGATGATGCTCTATGGGCTTATAGGACCGCCTTCAAGACTCCAATTGGAAGGTCTCCCTACAATTTGGTGTTTGGAAAGGCATGCCACCTACCGGTGGAGTTGGAGGAGAAATCTTATTGGGCAATTAGGGAGCTCAACTTTGACTTGACAAAGGCCGGTGAGAAGAGGTTGTTAGACTTGAATGAGCTGTCGGAAATCCGCATGCAAGCTTATGAGAACGCAAGAATTTACAAGGAGCGGACGAAGGCATGGCATGACAAGCACATCTTACCTAGGAGGTTTGAGCCCGGACAATTGGTGCTTCTTCGTATAATTCAAGGTTGAGGCTCTTTCCGGGGAAGCTGAAATCAAGGTGGTCGGGACCATACAAGATCATACAAGTCTTCCCCCGTGGGCAGTGGAATTAGAAGGGACCTCTAGCAACTTCAAGGTGAACGGGCACAGGTTAAAGCATTATCATGGGGAGTCAATCCCAACTGGAAAGCAAGTGTTTCTTCTGAATTAACACTTAGGGGTGACTTGAGTCAGGCTCGGGACGTTAAACAAGCGCTACTTGGGAGGCAACCCAAGCTAGGTATCCCTCTCTTCTCCTAACTTTTGTTTTGTTTTTTATTTTTGTTTTGTTTTTGTTTGTCACTCTTGAATAATTTGAGAAGATCAAGAGTTGTTGTATAAATGATGTGTCGGCAAGTTTTTTTGGATTTTGATTAATTGGAGCATAGATGGATTGCATGAATTATATTGACCATTGATGATTTCCCCCTAGGTTCTAATAATAGAAAAGTTGATCCCCACTTAAAAAAATTGAACTTTGAGATTTATTATGATTGCTTGATTTATAATAAGTTTGGGGTGAGGGGGTGCACACACTAGGAATCGTATCTCGGCCAAACAGTTTGCAAAATGTCCAGGTGAGGATTTGAGCCTCCAACTCTGTTTTTTTTTAATGTGTGAATCACTGTAAGTTGCACTTTCCCGAATTTGCTTGAATCTCTATATGGTTTGCATGTTTATGCGTTGCATCAAATGATTTAGGCAATTTTCTTTGAATTAACTACTTGGCCATAAATTGAACCAACCTTGATGAATGATCCCTAGTTAGCCACATTGAGCCTTGAAGCCTATTGTTCTTGATGACCTTACATTACAAGCCATTAACTCAGAAAAACCATGATTTTCCCCTATCCTAGGATTTAGGAGAGTATGGAATTTTAGCTTTGTAAGTGTTGTTGTGGAACTAAGTTTGGGGTGGCTACAAGTTCATGAATCATAGTTGAGAAAAAGAAAAACGAAAGTAAGGGCCGAAGGCTTGAAAGAAAAAAGAAAAAAAAAAGAAAAAAATGGGTGATAAAAAGCATTGAATATGTGCCAAAAAGGGCAAAGAAAAATAAATATAAAAAGGAAGAGGTATGTAGCCACCAACTGCAAAGAAGAGAATAATATGAGAGTGAATTCAGTTGTTGTGATATTAGTTTCATGCTCTCATTGATCCTAGGGACTTAGCCTCTATCCTTTGATTATCCTACCCTTAGCCAGGCCCCATTACAACCGTTGAAAGACCTATTGATGTTGCATGCATGTTTTCGCGGGAACTATGTTTGAGATGAAAATCAAATTCATGGGAAGTGCTCTTAGAATGTGAAAGTGAGTGAAAAGTTGATAGCCTAGACAAACTTGAGCGAATGAGTGAAATACTAAATGCCCTTGTGAGGAAGGCAATTGTTTGAAATAGGTGATCTTCCTTTGTGTGTATCTTTGAGCCTCAACTTAGAGTAATGTTGGCATGAATGATAAATTCTCAATTGTTTAAAGTAGATGAATGTGGGGATTACATTGATGAAAAAAGGGGGGGAATCAAAGAAGAAAACTGTTTTGTAAAGTTGCATGAAATTTGTGCGAAATTGATTAGATCTTTAGGCTTGCCAAGTCTTGAGTCGTTTTTGAGTTTTAAGCTTGCTTGGGGACAAGCAAGGTTTAAGTTTGGGGTATTTTGATAAGCCGCTGGCGTATATCGGTTTATGACTAGATGAAATAGGGGTTATGTGCCAATTTATTCGATTTCACTCTCGTTTTCGCCCAAATTTGCCTTGTTTTGTTCCTAAGTTGGACTTTGACTCGTTTTGCGTCTTTTGTGTAGTTTTTAGCTTCTTTTGGATAGAATTACGCTTGTGGTTGCTTGTGTTGTTTTCAGGTCAATAAGTGAAGCTCTGAGAATTAAGGAAAGTCAAGAAAAAGTGGAGATTGCCATTCTGGAGATTCTCGCCCCGCGAGAGGAAGCTCGCCCCGCGAGAGTTTGAAGACCCGGGAATATCACGGGGCGTGAAAAGAAGGTTCGCGTCGCGAGACGTCCTTCGCGTCGCGAGTGTTTGAACTCCAGAAAAGCGCCAGAGACAGAGACCATCACGGCCTAGCCGTGATGTATATCACACGGCGTGACCTAAAAGCCACACAAGTCGGAGACCATCACGGCCTAGCCGTGATGTGTATCACTGGCCGTGACCCAAAATCCACACAAGTCGAGAGAACATCACGGCTTAGCAGTGATTCACATCACGGGCCGTGAAAAGAGGGCTCGCGTCGCGAGAGACATCCCTGCGTCGCGAGGTTTGAATATCACGAAGCGCCGAAGCGTAAACCGTCACGGCCTGGCCGTGATGGCCATCACGACCGTGACGCGTGGCCTCCTTATAAATAGAGCAGATCGGAACAGAAAAAAAGGACTTTTTGGATCAGAACTGATTGGAGATCTTTTGTAATCCTTATTCTGGGGCTGCGTCTCCTCTTCTCTTCTCTTAATTCTTAGTCTTAGGATGATTTCCGATTGTACGTGTGTCGTTGTTACGGACATGAGGAACTAATCCTCTTGTCTAAGGGATCGATGAAGCCACTCATGGCGACATAGTGTTCATGTAATGTAACTCTCTCTCCTTTAATTCAATTATTGTTTTCCAATTCTGTTTTCATTGTGTCGATTATATGTTAGCGTGATCGACTAGTTAAACGTGTTGAGGCCTAGCGGCGATTCGCGTTTTAGAACTTGAATTGGGATCATCGGTCGAGTATTGCACGAGAGTGAGTAGGAGATCGGTGCAACCTATAGGGAACAAGAATTAATAGAATTCGAGATTAGGATTATGAGACCTAGTAAAATTAATCCAATCGTCGAATACATCCTATTGAGCACGGAAGTGGATATAGGAGAATTTGGGGGTCCCGGTTGACATTAAAATTGAACTTAGGGAGGAGAATATCATCACTTGGGTACTATGCATGATTGGGTAGGTGGATTCGAAACCTTAGATGCCTTTAATTCCAGATTTCATCACCATATCTTTAATTGATTCGATTTGTTAATTTGAATTGTGATCATAGTTTCTCTTCAACCACTTTCTCTACTTAACCAACTTATCGGATTTCTCGCGAAATTGGTTGAATTGGCAACCCAATCCTTGTGTTCGACCTCGGTAGACTCTTACCGTGTTTTATTACTTGTGACGACCCGGTACACTTGCCGGTGAGTCAACAACTAGCAGTCATAAACATAAACATTTAGAAAATGGCTGAAATACCGACGCCAGTAAAGTAACAACATACTGGAAATATGTTTATAATAATAATAACAGCATTGGAGACACGGCTCCACAAAATATAAACATAGACACAAGACTCATCATACTGGTCAATACAAAACAAAATGTCATCCCCGCACAACCATAACAGTCAAGGATGATACACCGTCACTCTGTAGGTATACTCCTCACGTCCACTAGGAAAAATCCATTGAGACTGTGTCCATGTACCCTTGTCATCTCAAACTCCTACTGGGTGTGGTTACGAAACAGTGTCGTCGTCATCTTCGTAGAACTACAGAAAATGAGGTGAGATCCCCATTCATCATACACATAACGCAGATATGCAGTGGTACGACACACAGGTACGTACAACTATCAATATACAGTTATATCATCGTTCTTATCAAAATAATAATGATTCACAGAAACATAATCACAGGGCAACATTCACCTAGATAGGAAACATCTAAGACTTGAGGAAAGACATATGATTCCTATACCATGGTTTTAACGAACAGACGAAGAGAATGGTTCGTAGGATTGCTCCAGATTACACCAGTCTTGGGTAAAATGTGTCAACAGTCAGCAACGTGCACATAGGCTTTTTCGGGAACATCCTACACTACCAGAACACACGTAGCATCTAGTCGAGTATGTCGGTGTATTGCAAGATCACCACGCCTCAGAGGAGCTACCAGCTGGGCCTATATAAGTATTTCATACCCCGACATCCCCAAGTATCAACCATATCGTCACTACGGAATTCACACTCGCATTAAAATGTTAGCTCAATCTCCTAGGCACAACAGCATCTCAGAACATAGTTTCACTATGTGTTTGGGCAAAATTGTCGAAAAATGTGTTCTTCTTGACTATCCACCGGATGACCTCTTGATTCCTCCGGAATCCATTCAACGTGCTTTCTCAGATGCTAGATGTTTTCACGTCCGAATCATCGGTCATTAATGTAACACCGTGCTTTTCATATACGTTGTATTACCGATAACGATATATTTATTTATCGGAGACCTAGGAAATGATTTTGTATAAAACAAAATCATATTTATACTCTACCTTATGGTAGAGGGTTCTACCTTATGGTAGAGGGTTACGGTAAAAATTTGGGTTTAAAACTCAGACAAAAACCGATCTGCATTTTTACTGACAGTATAATTTTATATCGGCAGAAACCCTAGTTTGACCCAAAACTGAAAAATTATAGATTCTATCATTATTTCAGTGATAAAGTCTACTCCTAAAATTTTCGCACAGAAATAAAATATTAGATTTTATTAGGGCGAATTTCGACAAAAAACGGGCAAAAACCCTAATCGGGTAAACAACGGAACCGGATACGGATGCACAGAGATACACTGAGAGACAGAACGACGAGTCATCCATGATGACTCATGGGGGATGAGTCACCATGGTGAGTCTTGGTGGTGACTCACCTAGTCATGATTGCAAAACCTAAAATATCTAGATATTTTCATTACTAACCTAACCTAGCTTAACTAACATCAACTATGGTTTCATTTGAAGTTAACAAGACAAAACCAAATTGGACTCTCCTTCTTCCTTGTGGTACATACACGGCCACACCCTCTAGACACACCTCCACCACACATTTCTTTCCTAGCATGTTGATTCATAAAATAGCTATGTTATAATATAGTATTTTCTAACTTAACCTAACCAAGCTTTGGTTATCTTCTACCATGGATCTCATTTAACATTAACAAAGCCAATTATTCTCCTCATTGGACCCCACCCACACGGCCCAAGCCCTTCTTTCTTCACTTGGCCATTTCACTTATACATTTTACAACATACACTAAGTTATTCTCTTTGAAAACCTAAGACTCCATTAGTGCAAAGTTTGAGATTTTGATCATTTTTCTTCAAGTTCTTCATCAATTTTCTTCATTTCAAGGTGGGGATCCTCTTACTCATCACCTTGGCTCTCTTGATCATCAATTAATTTTCATTTTCATCAAGTTTTTCCCCATTTCAAGTTCTAGATATAGTTTTTCAAAAATCTTGCAAAAATACTTAGAAAAAATGCACTACAAAAAAACTGTCAATTTGTGGCGGTTTTAAACTCAATTTGTGGCGTCTTTTGACCTCCGCAAAATAATTTACGGCGTTTTTGGAAACCGCCACAGTTACGTTCGCCACAACCAATTTGCAGTGGTTTATGAAAACCTCAGTTGTTTATTTTGTGGGGGGTTTTTCACCTCTTCTATGAATGCCTATGGATGGTCATTAAATTGGTTAATTTGTGGGGGTTTTTAACCTACTCTATGAATGACTATGAATGGTCATTACATTGTTTATTTTGTGGGAGTTTTTAACCTCATCTAATGACCGTTATATAGTTATCAACACCACCTACCGTTATATAGTTACTGATGAAGTAGTTTGCTCCTTGAGTATTGTGCTACCTTACCGCAAAACAATCCGTGAATGCAAATCACAATTCTGAAAATGAAAGAGAAAGCCGAATATAAATTAGAAAATAGATTACGTTTTTTTCTTTTTTTTCGATAAGCAAAAATATATTAAAAGAGTACAAGGGGTACTCTAACCCGTATACAAATATCGAAATAAAAATGTACATAAGGCATACAAAGTTAAAGTTTCAACCAGAACCCAGAAAAGTCCAACCGGTTGAAAAATAACGAAGACCCCCACAACTAATCAAGATAAAATAATATGTCACTCTTTAAACATATAACCACCGAGATACAAAATTTGTTATGAAAGGAACCATTATAATGAGTTATAAGGTCTACTAATTATATTTTAAACAAATTATGTCTTTGAAAGAACCTTGACCACAAAAAAGGCTGGTATAATATGAGAATCCTACTTGTTCAAACTAGTCATGTAGTTATTTTTCCCAAACTAGAGACGGTTCATGTAAAATTTTCCAGAATATGCACTCCCTACTTTTAAGGGTTTTTTTTCTTCACTCTTTTGCCTTGCTCCCCCAAAAATGGTAAAATCTTCCAAATAAAAGTTAGACACTACTATATCAAAAGAGATAGAAGCTACACATCAAAACTGAATTGACTATGTTTGATGGGATTGTGCCAGTGAGGTTGTTGAAATTGAAAGCAATACCCAACAAAGAAGTGCTGTTGAATATGCTGTCAGGGAGGCTTCCATTCAAGAAGTTACTACTTACATCCAGATACTGCAGGTTTTTCAGGTTTCCTAACTCAGGAGGGATTGGACCTGACGCAGAATTTTCAACAAGATATAGCTCAGAAAGTTGAGTGCAAAGACTGAGCTGAACAGGAATATACCCAGTAAATAAATTTGTGGATAAATCATGAACCTGAAGGCCTGAAATATTTCCCAGGAAGGGTGAAACCTGCCCTTGGAGCTGAAGACCAGCCAGGGAAACTGAAATAACATGTTTTGAAGATTTGTCACGTGTAATGCCAGACCAGTTGCAATGGTGGTGGCTGTCAACCCAATCTGCTAGTGTTCCACTTGGGTCATGGATGATGGAGCTTTTGAAAGCTTTCAAAGCTTCAAGTTCAACTTCAAAGCTTGTTTCTGCATAGGAAACAGTGGCCACAATTGAAAGGACTATGACTATAGTCAAACTAATCTTTTGAGATAACATCACTGTGGAATATAGTAGAACATTTAGTTCTAGTTTAGTTTGCTGATATAACAGCTCAAGTAAATGAAGCCATTATATAGAATGTTAATTCATCCACTGAATCTAAAAAGGCATCATCCCATTTGATTTGTGACATGGTGTGTACACATGGAAAGTTGGAAAGTCAAAATCATTAGTTGAGATTAATGTAAGGACGAACCGTGATTGGTTGGACAAGGATAAAATTTCTTGAAGTTGACTTGAGGTCATACCAGTATGACAAAAATACTGAGTGCATCTTCTGCTGATTGAGATGTTACATATTAGGAGTTAGGACAAGCCTAATATGTATGCATCCGCAAAGACAAAGAAGCTTCGAGGGAGATAAGGATGAAAGGTTGAGGTAATATAAGGTGGGTAGGTGGTATCTCAATATATGACATGAAGTATGATAAATTCAGTTAAAAAAATATTACCATTATTTAAGGAACATACTGCAGGTGCTGAGGCAAAATGGGATGATGGTGAACAGGAAAACATGCTCATTCGGTCAAGAGCAATTGGAGTATTTAGGACACATTGTTTCAGGTCTGGGAGTTGCCGCAGATCCCAATAAAATCAAGGACATGTTGGACTGGCCAGTCCCCAAGGATGTAAAGGGGTTGAGAGGATTCCTCGGGATCACGGGGTATTACTGGAAATTCGTTAAGAACTATGGAAAAATAGCATGGCCGTTTACCCAACAGCTCAAGAAAGATCAAGTACCCTACATAACTCATTCAAGTATATCCAAGACAAGATATAAGACCATTTGAAACAAAAGAAAAAAGATCAATCTGTACTCTAGATATATATCAAAATTGACATGCATATGTATCAAAATTGACATGTACATTTAAATAATGGATAAGTGTAAAGTTTACATCAATATCTTTAGTAGAATAGGTGGGATGCAAGTTTTTATGGGGATTTTTATGTCCTCTGGCTTCCACCTACAAAGAAGTGCAAGATGGTAGCACCGCTTTGGATGCTGGTATAGACACGACAGTACATTTCTGAATCAGAATGGTGTAGTTCTTTGACACACTCAAACACATATATATAATAAATTATGTTTCTTTTCAGATACCTAATAAAATCAGAGCGCTCCACAATGGAGGAATGTGGCTTTGGTTTTTTATTTTTTATGTAACTTGGGAAGCAAGCTTCGTACTTCTTATTCAGTATTATATTTCCTCCCAACTTCTCCAATGCATCAACTTGTTCATCTGTTCGTTCATCTAGCTTCAGTGATAGAACCTATGATAGTTTCAAATTATGTTAGGATTTCTTTTTGTAGAAAAATTCAAACATGTATTGAGTGCTTACATTGCAGTGACCTTTATATTCATATTTCATACTGTCTATTGGCCGCCATGCAAATGCAAGTGCAGGGGCAAATACCTATGGTTTCTTCTATGAGTAAATTCATCAAATAGATGTTGTGCAAGTCAAAAACACAACAAATAAACCATATCACAAAATATACGATGACCAAAATTTATCATTGGAACAAATTCTAGATGACAAATCATATAAAACAACATGAAACATCAATTAACAAAATGAAATAACAAAGAATAATAGTAACTGGAGTATACCCAGTAAATAAATTTGTGGATAAATCATGAACCTGAAGGCCTGAAATATTTCCCAGGAAGGGTGAAACCGGCCCTTGGAGCTGAAGACCAGCCAGGGAAACTGAAATAACATGTTTTGAAGATTTGTCACATGTAATGCCAGACCAGTTGCAATGGTGGTGGCTGTCAACCCAATCTGCCAGTGTTCCATTTGGGTCATGGATGATGGAGCTTTTGAAAGCTTTCAAAGCTTCAAGTTCAACTTCAAAGCTTGTTTCTGCATAGGAAACAGTGGCCACAATTGAAAGGACTATGACTATAGTCAAACTAATCTTTTGAGATAACATCACTGTGGAATATAGTAGAACATTCAGTTCTAGTTTAGTTTGCTGATATAACAGCTCAAGTAAATGAAGCCATTATATAGAATGTTAATTCATCCACTGAATCTAAAAAAGCATCATCCCATTTGATTTGATACATGGTGTGTACACATGGACAGTTGGAAAGTCAAAATCATTAGCTGAGATTAATGTAAGGACAAACCATGATTGGTTGGACAAGGATAAAATTTCTTGAAGTTGACTTGAGGTCATACCAGTATGACAAAAATACTGAGTGCATCTTCTGCTGATTGAGACGTTACATATTAGGAGTTAGGACAAGCCTTATATGTATGCATCCGCAAAGACAAAGAAGCTTCGAGGGAGATAAGGATGAAAGGTTGAGGTAATATAAGGTGGGTAGGTGGTATCTCAATATATGACATGAAGTATGATAAATTCAGTTAAAAAAATATTACCATTATTTAAGGAACATACTGCAGGTGCTGAGGCAAAATGGGATGATGGTGAACAGGAAAAAATGCTCAGTTGGTCAAGAGCAATTGGAGTATTTAGGACACATTGTTTCAGGTCTGGGAATTGCCGCAGATCCCAATAAAATCAAGGACATGTTGGACTGGTCAGTCCCCAAGGATGTAAAGGGGTTGAGAGGATTCCTCGGGATCACAGGGTATTACCGGAAATTCGTTAAGAACTATGGAAAAATAGCATGGTCGTTAACCCAACAGCTCAAGAAAGATCAAGTACCCTACATAACTCATTCAAGTATATCCAAGACAAGATATAAGACCATTTGAAACAAAAGAAAAAAGATCAATCTGTACTCTAGATATATATCAAAATTGACATGCATATGTATCAAAATTGACATGTACATTTAAATAATGGATAAGTGTAAAGTTTACATCAATATCTTTAGTAGAATAGGTGGGATGCAAGTTTTTATGGGGATTGTTATGTCCTCTGGCTTCCACCTACAAAGAAGTGCAAGATGGTAGCACCGCTTTGGATGCTGGTATAGACACATGAGAGTACATTTCTGAATCAGAATGGTGTAGTTCTTTGACACACTCAAACACATATATATAATAAATTATGTTTCTTTTCAGATACCTAATAAAATCAGAGCGCTCCACAATGGAGGAATGTGGCTTTGGTTTTTTATTTTTTATGTAACTTGGGAAGCAAGCTTCGTACTTCTTATTCAGTATTATATTTCCTCCCAACTTCTCCAATGCATCAACTTGTTCATCTGTTCGTTCATCTAGCTTCAGTGATAGAACCTATGATAGTTTCAAATTATGTTAGGATTTCTTTTTGTAGAAAAATTCAAACATGTATTGAGTGCTTACATTGCAGTGACCTTTATATTCATATTTCATACTGTCTATTGGCCGCCATGCAAATGCAAGTGCAGGGGCAAATACCTATGGTTTCTTCTATGAGTAAATTCATCAAATAGATGTTGTGCAAGTCAAAAACACAACAAATAAACCATATCACAAAATATACGATGACCAAAATTTATCATTGGAACAAATTCTAGATGACAAATCATATAAAACAACATGAAACATCAATTAACAAAATGAAATAACAAAGAGTAATAGTAACTGGAGTATAGTAAATTAGTAATCTAAGTAACACGGGGAAAAAATCAATCCAAGTGTAGAATTGTCTGAAAAATTCATTAGGATATTAATATAATGTAAGAAATAATTTAAAAGGAATTGGAATTGGAAGACAACTTGAAAGGAAGAGATTCCTAGACATGAATCACACCCTTTCCCAAACCCTTGCCTAAAATCCCTAAGATACCTAAATTGGAATTGCATCAGAGGAAAGAAAAAATGAAAGAAGAAGTAACATACCAGGGAGAAGGAAGACGAAGTCGTGAAGGATTGAGGCAGATTAGAGTCCTCGACAAAGGAAGAAAATCAAAGGCACAAGAACGCAGAGGAGAACGAAAAGCAGAACGGTGAAATGAGATCCCTTACTTCTATTCTTGGCGAATGAAATACCTCGCTTCAGTGCCATTAGAAGAGAGAGATATATATGATGAGATTGAAGTTGGAACTGTGTGTGTGATTCAGAGTGGAGTGACAGAGGAAGATCGCAAATCAGTGACGATCATTTTGGAGGGAGCTGTGAGTTTTGGAGAAGAATGAAGAGGGAAGAGCTAAAAAAATTAGGAGGGAAGGGGAAGCAAGGCATTTTTTTTATTTTTTAATTCGAGGAGGTTATTAACATCTGCAGATTAAGACAAAAGCCGCCACTAACTACACGAATTTGGGCAGTTTACGATAATACTTGTATCCGCTTAAATTACTAATAATTTGAGGAGGTTTTAAAAAAACGCCACTAACAAACCACCACAAAATAGTCATTTTTTTGTAGTGATGTTTGATGAGTTATGATTCTTGTTTTCACCTCTCTTATACCTATACTTTCATTATCCAAGAGCTTAGAATCAAAAAAAAATCCTAGCCCTAATTTCTCCTCATGGCCGAATCTATATATATAAATATATAGGCTAAATTAGTTTTCTTCAAATTTTTACTTGGATGATGATTGTTATAAGCCATCTAAGACTTCTATATTCTAGATCCAAGAGTATGTGACCAAAGGAAATTTCTAGCTAATTTTTACTCTTATGGCCGAAACCCTAGCATGTGGGTTAAATGAGTTTTGTTTTTCAATTTTTGACTTGTAACAATTTATCCATGCTATTTAAGACTCTAATAACTAGTATCCAAAAGATGGAAACGAGAAAAGAACCCTAGCCCTATTTTGAAGTCCTTGGTCGAACCCTAGCCTAATGTTGCCATAGATGGATTTTGTTTGATTAATGTATTTCTATGTTGATTTGGTTGAAGGTTAATTTGGTAGATTTTGGTGTGGTAACGAGGAGCTTCAATTTCACGGTTCCGGTATTAGATCAAGTGGGAGAAAGAAATATCTTGTCATCAGAACATATAAGTAGTATATATTTTATAATAATGGTGTAGGGCGACCAAAACTCTACTAGTGAGTGAGTAATCGACAATACCAAAATCACATTGGAAACTACCCCGTAGTACCTATGATGATTTGGGGATTGTAGGTTTATCAACGTTAGGATAATTTTATAATATTCGAGGATGTCTGATTTGTTGGGGTTTTCATGAGATAATCCTCTTTAAAAATCATATCTCAAGGTGGAAAAAAACCATCCCCATGGATCGCACATTAAAAATACATGAGTCACACAAGGGCTATTTGCCTCTTGAAGCGTGCTTTCACTGTGATCACAAGTTCCACGAAGGAGAAGCACATCTACTCAGTCCACGCGATCAAACGGGTGTCGGAGCTTTGCATCCTGTGCTAGCTGAATGCTATGGGAGGCAAGGTTAACCAATCATGGTTTAGAGGGAGACTAATAGTCTATTTAAAAGTCACATACTCCTCTTGACCTAACTTCTTCTCACTTATTGGGCCTTGTTCACTACAAGTCCAATAACCTTTAAATTAATTAAATCATATTTAATTAATTAACCAGCTCCGCATTTGCTCTATGCGTGTGACCCGGTAGGCTCCACCCACTAGTGCAAAATATACCTTTTACATCGGAGTTTTAACATCGGTTTTAAGTAAACCGATGTGGAAAAGGAGGCGGTGGCATTTTTGAAATTAAATCGAAAAGTTTAAACATCGGTTTTCCTCATAACCGATGTTGTAAAGTTTTACACATCGGTTTATTTAAACCGATGTTGAAAATTGAACCAAAATAAAAAAAAACAAAAATGCATACTTTAACACATCGGTTTCTGGGTAACCGATGTGTAAATGTTTAAGTTTACACATCGGTTTTCGAGAAAACCGATGTGGAAAAATGAATAAAAAAAATAAAAGAAGTAAATAATATAATTTTAAACATCGGTTATATATAACTGATGTGTTAAAGTTTACAACATCGGTTTTTTTTAACTGATGTGTATTTCTATCTATATTTTTAATTCCCTCTTCCTTTTTTTTCATTTTCGCGCTGAGACCTTTTCATCTGAGCTCACTCTCCCTCCCTAGCTTACACCAACAGCGGCGATGCTAACCCCAGCGAGCCAGAGAACGGCCGGAGAACGGCCGGAGAACCATTGACTCAAAGGCGAAGAGCTTGTGTTGGTCGAAGGCTGATATCGTGCCCGGCCGACATCCAGAGAGGTGGCGCAAAGACGCTGCCGGGAACATTGTCTGCAAGCGTTTCTTCAACTGCCTCAGATGCCTCTGCTTTGAGTACGATCACATCGTTCCCTTTTCCAAAGGTTCTATTTTTCTCCCTCCATTTTGCCTCCTCTTTGACATTAACCTGTTCATTTCTTCTGGGTCGTTCTAAATTTTTTTACTTTCACTTTTTGTCTGTGTGTTTTGCTAAGGGTATTTCTGTTTTACTTGTACAATGTGGCTTCTTTGGGGGTCCATTAGAGTCTATGGTTTTTTCGTCATATTTTGAACTAGTATAAGCGAGGATCGAGCTAAATACAAGTGATTAGTGGAACACTGGAATGTAATATCAACTTTTTAATTGATTTGATTACTGTCTTGGATCATGGATAAAAAGGAACCGGTATTTTAATGTGACAACTGATAGAAAATTCTAGACAGAAAAGAAGATAATGAGTGAGGATAAAAACTTGTGTTTTAGTTCCTCAAGGTTATTCATCACTTTAACATGCATACTATAGGATTGATTGATATTAGGTAATTTGATAACTGGCCTATGTGATGTGATGTTGTTTGTAGGTGGTGAATCCACAGCAGATAATTGTCAAATACTTCAATCGAGAGTGAACAGATTCAAATTGGACAAAGATCAGGTTGATTCGGATCAATTGAAAGGCTACTCTTGTGATATTAATTTTACTGGTAAGCATGCTTCTTTCTTTGTCTTTCATTGCATTGAACTTGTCCTTTCATCTATCATGCATTTTACCTATCCTTGCTTTAGTGAGTCCTTTATTCAACCCTGTTCATCATGGGGAACAACAAAATACTTGTATCATGTAGCAACTGAAAATCACAATTTATATTCCAAACCCTGACCTACCTTTTATGATATACCTTATTAAAACCTTCCTAGAACCCGAAATGCATAATGTTATAGATAATAGTCATAATTCATTTCGATTTTAGGTTTTTGCAATTTATAGATTGCATTCATTGAAGAGCACCTTCAAGCTTTTCTTATGTTTGTCTTCCTTGTTCAGAATGGACAGACTTACTAAATGCTTTTCAAATGCTTTTCAAATTCATGTGCTGAATTGCAGGTTTAGATGTTTTCACTTGCATCCTAGAAATACTCACGCTAGTTGCTACTGTTTTATTTGCTTCTGTAGTTTACAAGAATTCTTAATTATAAACTGCTCCACCCTCCTAAGAAACTATGAAAATGTTTATCTGAAATTCTTTGTTCCATTTATGTGCTGCATGTGAATATGTTTTTGTAGCAGGGGATTGATTTTCAGCCACTCTCCCTTATTTTTGTTAGCAAGACAATTTTCATTGGAGTTTTAATGTATTTTCTTGAAAATTTATTTTATTCGAGAATATGCCCACAATAATTAGTAAAGCCTTAGTTTCCCGTTTGAGATGCAATACTAATGAGCGTACGTGTATGTGCTTAATGTACCGCTCATTGTGTTGGATCTTGAATTGTCCAAAGTTGGACAGTTTGGGAAAAAACATTTTCTTAATTCAGTTAAAATAGTTATTCATTGATTCTAATGTTATATACTTGATGAAAGTTCGGATTGATAAATTTCCTTTTGTTCTCCGGGTGCATACTTTATCGTGGTGGATGTCATCGCGTTCAAGTAGTGTACGTCGGAGACCGCAGGGAAATGGTGCCGAAATTTTATCGAGTATGAGCATGAGAGTTAAGGACTAACTGTTAACTGAATGTTGAAAAAGTTTCTTCTCGAACGGGATAGGGCCATACCCTGTCATAGGAAGTGGTTGATGAATATGTTGGACTAAGTACGAAGGTATTGGTTTAGTCATGGATCGCGGTTGGATGAATGCTAGACGGACAAGTGATGAGTATGAGAATGGAGTGGAAGATTTTCTACAGTTTACAAAAACAAATGCTCCTGATAGTGGTAACGGAAGGTTTTATTGTCCTTGTGTTAACTGTTTGAATGAGAGACGACTAGAAGCTGAGGAGATACGTGATCATCTTATTTGTGAGGGGATATGCAAGAGTTATACAACATGGATATGTCATGGTGAATCGTTAGACAGGCCGAGGGTGTCGGATAGAGAGGAAGTCGATGACGTGGAAATGGACGATGGACTAGAGAACATGATCCGTGATGTTGGGCAAGAGTCTTTTCGGCGCGCACATGTGTATGATACTTTGTGTAGTGATGCGCAAGTGGCTTTGTATCCGGGGTGCACTAATTTCACACGGTTGTCAGCGGTGTTAAGATTGTTCAATGTGAAGGTGAGAAATGGGTGGAGCGATAAAAGCTTTACTGAATTGCTTGAGTTGTTGAAAGAAATGCTTCCAGAAGGCAACACATTGCCATCTCGAAACTATGAGGCGAAGAAGATATTGTGTCCGATGGGTATGGAGTATAAGAAAATACACGCTTGCCCCAATGATTGTATATTGTACAGGAAGGAGTTTGAAGAGATGCACGAGTGCCCCAGGTGTGGGGTATCATGCTACAAAGTGAAGGATGGTGATTCTAGTTGTGATGTGGTCACCAAAGGTCCTCCTGCGAAGGTGTTATGGTATCTTCCCGTGATTCTGCGGTTCAAGCGATTGTTTGCTAATGTAAATGATGCAAAGAACATTAGATGGTATGCAGATGAGAGGAAGTGTGATGGACAGCTTCGCCATCCGGCCGATTCTTTGAAATGGAAGAGAATTGATAGTTTGTTTCCGGATTTCGGCAATGAGCCCAGAAACCTCAGGCTTGGACTTGCTACCGATGGAATGAATCCATATGGAAACTTAAGTAGTATTCATAGTTCATGGCCTGTTCTCCTTGTAATTTACAACCTGTCTCCTTGGTTGTGCATGAAGCGCAAATACATTATGTTAAGTATGATGATTTCGGGTCCTAAACAGCCAGGAAATGATATTGATGTTTATCTGAGTCCCTTGATTGAAGACTTGAGAATGTTGTGGGATGAAGGCGTTGATGTGATTGACGGGTATTGCCGTGAGACATTCAGATTGCGTGCCATGTTATTTTGCACCATCAATGACTTTCCAGCATACGGGAACCTGTGTGGGTATAGTGTTAAGGGGCATAAAGCATTTCCAATATGTGAAGAAGGCACATGTTACCATCAACTGCAACATGGAAGGAAGACGGTTTACCTTGGGCATCGGAGATTTCTCCGACGTAATCATCCTTATCGTAGATTGAGAAAAGCTTTCAATGGACTTCCGGAGAATGAAATTGCTCCGGTGGCCTTGACTGGAGAGCAAGTTTACGAAAGGGTGAACAACACTAATGTTATCTATGGGAAGACCCAGAAGAAGGCTACCGAGAAGAAAATATGGAAGAAGAGGTCGATCTTCTTTGATCTTCCATACTGGTGCAAGCTTGATGTAAGACATTGTATTGATGTGATGCATGTAGAGAAAAATGTGTGTGACAGTTTAATCAGAACGCTTCTCAACATTCAAGGCAAGACAAAGGATGGTGTGAATGCTTGTCTGGATCTAGTTGCGATGGGTATACGAGAGCAGTTAGCTCCACTTAAAGTGGGGGATAAGAAGACTTATTTGCCTCCAGCATGTCATACTTTATCAAAAAAAGAGAAAAGAAGTTTCTGTGAATGTCTACGGGGAGTCAAAGTGCCACAGGGTTACTCTTCAAATATCAGAAGACTTGTCTCAATGAAATATCTCAAATTAGTTGGCTTAAAGTCTCATGATTGTCATGTCTTGATGCAACAACTACTACCGGTGGCCATTCGTGACATATTGCCTAAAAAAGTCAGACATGACATTACTAGGTTATGCTTATTCTTCAATGCTATATGTAGCAAGGTCATTGACACTAAAAATTTGGATGAGTTGGAAAATGAGGCAGCCATTGTATTGTGCCAATTGGAGATGTATTTTCCACCTTCATTTTTTGACATCATGGTTCATTTGATTATTCATATAGTGAGGGAGATTAGATTGTGCGGTCCCGTTTATTTAAGGTGGACGTACCCGGTTGAGCGATACATGAAGATCCTGAAAGGATATATGAAAAATCCACACCGTCCCGAAGTATCTATTGTTGAAAGGTATGTTGCAGAAGAAGCTATTGAGTTTTGTACAAACTACATGTCAGAAGCGGAACCTGTAGGGCTTCCGAAGTCTCGTCACGAAGGAAGATATGATGGTAAGGGTACACGAGGTATCACTGTTAAGAGCATGGATCGGGAGGAAGTGCTTCAAGCACATTTGTATATATTGAATAACACTGATGAGGTTGAACCATACTTATGTGAGCATAAAAGCATCATCAATGAAACTTACCCTAGAATGAATGAAAAATGGTGTTTGAACAAGCATAACAAGACTTTCTTGAACTGGTTTAAAGAAAAAATTGCAAAGGATGGTACTGCTTCTCGATACATTAAAATGGCTAGCACAAGGGGCCTAACTTTGATGTCATATGTTGGAGTGGGTACGATATCAATAAGTTTTCCTTCTATACAAAGTCCCAGGATGACAAAAGTACTATGCAAAACAAGTGGGGTTATGGTCGCATTTGAGTCCATGCATTTCTCTAGTTCGAAAGATAAAAACCCTGTTATGGCATCAGTTTCATACTTTGGAATCATTGAAGAGATATGGGAGGTTGATTATACGAAGTTTAGAGTACCTGTTTTTAAATGTCGGTGGGTCGAAAAGTAACAATGGTGTGCAAACCGATGAGTTAGGATTCAAATTGGTGGACCTTAGTAAGGTAGGTAATAAAGAGGAACCTTTCATCATGGCATCCCAAGCAAAACAAGTGTTTTATATCCGTGATCCTTCTAACAAAAGGTGGTCGGTGGTTCTCCAGGGAAAAAACATGTATAATGGTAGTGAGGGAAATCACGATCCAACTCTTGATATTTCTGATACTCCTTCTTTCTCAACACGAGTGCCTAATTTCAATGAGGAAAATGAAGTGGATGATGTACATGCTACTCGTAATGATCACCAAGAAGGGTTATGGGAGAACTTTACTAATTGACCACAAAGTAAGTTTAGTTTGATATTACCATCAAGTTTGGCATATTATATGTTTACGTTGATATTTATAAGTTATGTTTATGTACGTTGATCGATATTTATAAGTTATGTTTGATATTTATCCTGACATACTAACAAGTTTTTTTTGTTTTGTGTTTAAACAGGTATACATGGCTGATCATGAGGATATCCCTCCTTCATGCAGCGGGTCAGAGACCCCGTCTACCGGTAGAAAGGGTAGACGTGCCACACGGATGAGGAATTTGACTACCAACCGTGGGTCAAATCAAAGGATAAGAGTAGACTTTGATAATAACCTCAATCCTATTGGGCCAATGGAAGATCAGTTTAACAGTTTTGTGGCGACCCTTGCTAGGAATAGGCCCAGTATACTCATTGATAGGTGGAGAGATGTACCGGCGGACGTGAAGGAGCAGATATGGGAGAGTATTTTGGTATCTATACTTCTACGTCCTGTGTTTGTCTGTATCTACTTTATTTTTATCTTAATAATATCATACAGTAATTCGTTGATTCTTTTGGTCTTAATGTAGTTGACCTTTGACATACCGGATACATACGCTATGAAGAAGCGTTTGTTGAAGTACGCTGGAGAGCGTTGGAGGGCTTTTAAGGCCGACACAGGCGAGATACTATATATTCAATCCAAAAAGTAAAAAGAACCCACTTGAGGTGTATCCGTTTCTTGACAAGGCGACGTGGGATCGCTTTGTTCAGAGCCGACATGATCCCAGCTTTCAGGTTAACTTATTTGATTTGTCTCTAAATTTATGTAATTGCATTAATTTCATTTATTTATGTAATTTAATTGTCTTTTATTTATAACAGGAGAAGAGGAAAAAGGGGCAGGAAAACCAAAGCAAGAATCTCTACCCCCATGTCATGTCTCGTGGGGGATATAAAAAGCTTGTTCAGAAAATGGTTGAAGTGGAAAAGAAAGCACGTCAGGAAGCAGCATCTCAGGCGGATCCTAATGCTGAAAATCTTCCAGAGCTTGTTGATCCACCTCCACCCCCACGCCATCGTTCATGGAAGAGGGGCCGACAAAGAAAAACGGGACAATATACATCCGAGGAGACCCGCCAAGTAGCTGAGAAGATTGAAAGTATAGTTTGTTGTAATTGTCATTTTAAGATTGTTACCGAATTGTAATGTGACCTGATATTTTATGTGATAGGATGCCTTGGATGATCAGCTAACCCAAGGAACCTTTGTTCCTAGAGGACGCAATGATATCTTATCTACTGCCATCGGTAAACCAGACCACCCGGGCCGTGTCATTGGTGTGGGATGGGGAGTCGGCATTCGCCAATACCATGGTTCATCTTCACACCAATGCCACAGGGATGTTGAAGCAGATAGAGCACGACTAAAATCGAAGATTGCAGCTGAGCTTCGACAGGAGATGGCCGAGCAGTTTACCCAGCAGATGGCAATATTGACTTCAATGTCCCAGCAGATGACAGCCGGTGTCCAACCCTCTATCCAACCCTCTGTCTATGTGAGCACTAAGGGCTCATGTGATCCTCCTCATCATCCTTAAAATGATGATGATGGTGATGATGATGATGATGATGATGATGATGATGATGATGATGATGACGACGACCCTGATAGGTGTGAGCTGTATGTTGATGATCATCATCATCGCCGCTTAGTGGCATTGGGTAGGGCACATACTAACTTAGGTAATACCATACACCATCGGTTATTACCGGATGATCAGCTGAGGGTGTCTGTTGAGATTATTCGAGATGCTGATGCTCGAGTCCCTGTGCCCACTGAAGAGGTTCAAACAGTGGGTCAGGCCCCCGGTAACTTCATCCTCTGGCCAAGAAGACTGGTCAACTTTCTTGTTGCATCTGAGGTATTCGGTTAGTTGTGTTTTTCTATATTCATAGTTGAAATAATTTATTATTGTTTCAAGATAATGCTTTATTTTTATTCGTTATAGGTTGTTGGAAATGATATTGTGCCTAAAAGGTCGGATCTAGGAAGACCAGAGATGTCTGCTCCTGCCAAGGTATTCATTTGACCATTTAGTTAATAACGAATTAAATAACTTAATTATCCGTGATTACTAATATATATCTATGTTGTTTAGGGGATCGACAAAGGGGCACCTGGCCATGGTGATGTTTTTTAAAGTTCGGCTATACGAGGTTGTCACCATGGAGAATGACGCAGACCTTGGTAAGGTTGGAACATGATGCCAGTACCTGGTGAACTGTATATACCAAAGAAGGAACTTATGGAGATGGCACTCAATAAAGAAATGGCCAGTTCTGCACACATATCGTTTTGGTGCACGTAAGTACATTTTATTTATAACTTAAATACGTAATTAATTTTTAAATACTATGATAATTAACATGTTTTTCCAATATATTAGGTATCTGCATCGTATGTTAGTCAATCAGGGTAACCTCACCCTTTATGGGTTCATTGACCCCATGTTCATTCAGGGTGATGTTCTCCTAGCATCGGAAGACACGGTCACTACCATACGTGATATACTTGCCCGAGACGATCATCAATTCTATATTGCGCCTTATCTCAATAAGTAAGTACCGGTTATTTAAGTATAACTATATATGACTTAGTCACTAACTGTTCCGCAAATACAGCCGGCATTGGCAACTGTTGCTCTTGTACCCAAGAATGAACGTCGTGGTCTTCTTCTGCTCATTGGGAAATAAGCCGGCGAATCAACTGAAGACGATCATCGAAACGTAAGCATTAAAATACTTTATAATCAGTAATGCAGTTGTTTTAATTATCTGAAATCTATTAGATATACTTTAATTAATGTTTTTGGAATGATAGGTCTATTAATGCAACCCACATGTTGCGTGGTGAAAGGCGTACTCGGGCTATCAGATGGATTATTCCAGCGTAAGATATTTATTAGTTCAAATGCATCAAATGCAGTGGGTACAATAATTGATTTCTATTTTATTTAATTCCTCATATTCTAATTGGGTTTCATTTGTACAAAGTCACGTATACAACGTGGATCATGGGAATGTGGCTACTATGTGATGCAGTGGATGTTGGAAATTATCTCCTCCGGGATCACTGAAAGATGGCAGGAGGTAAATGTTAATTGACACAATTAGAATTAATAACATAGATTCGTTATATGTTTTATGTTAGTTTATTACTTAAAAGATATAATCTTTTGTCCAATTAAACTTGCAGATATTCAACAATCCAACTCCATTATCTGATTCTGACATCAACAGCATAAAGAGGCGTTGGGCAACTTTCTTTCTTGAAGTGTACCAACCATAGTTTGTATATATGTAGTTAGTTTAAAAACTTATCATGTACTAGCTATAGTGTACCTTTGACTGATGATATGTATTAGTACTCAGGTCTGGTTCAATTCTTCTTCTCTCGTGTTTTGATGTAGCCTTGATAAAGTGTTGTTTTCATTCATTCGAAATTAATTAGGTCTGATGCCCTCTGTTTTTCAGATTCTGTGCTCACTAGTCATTTGATGAAATGTCAGTATTTTTAACCATATGTGTAAGAGCTGATTGTTTGTGCCAAGAAAATTGAATGAAGTATGTTTTGCTTTTGATATGGTTAAAACTTTGTTGCAATTGTGTCAAAACTGGTTTGGTGTTCTATTGTTGTTTCTTGTTTGATCGAGGGTCTTTGCTGGTTTGTTAGCTTAAACAAGTTCCTGGAATTGATGGTTATGAATTAGTAAGTGCTCTTACTTTACCAATTAGTTTGCCTTGCCCATTTGTTATCTAACTCATGTGATGCCTAAATCACGTGTGGTTAATGCCTTGCTGTTTCTTGTCATCGAATGAACTATAAAAATTTGTGTCTTCCAATTGTATGTGGCTGCTTGTTATCATTTTCTACTAGCTAGTTTGGTGCAATAACTACATTATGTTTACCCCAAAATTTACAGTATGTTATTCTGGTATTGATCTGCATTACTGAAACAGGGGAAAGGAATGATTGAAATGTAAATAACAGATTAAAAAAAAAATGAGATTTTACACATCGGTTCTGCAAAAACCGATGTGGAAATTACACTTTCTACATCGGTTTTCCCAAAAACCGATGTGTAAATTTCACTTTCCACATCGGTTATATTTAAAACCGATGTGGAAAGTGAAATTTCCACATCGGTTTTTGGGAAAATCGATGTAGAAAGTGTAATTTCCAACTGCTTATCAATTGACAAATTAATTTTCCACATCGGTTAAAAGAAAACCGCTGTTTAAAATATACTTTACACATCGGTTTTATAACCAATGTGTAAAGTGGCAATAAACCACATCGGTCGTTTCCACATCAGTTTGAAAACCGATGTGGAAAGCCATAAAAAACCGACGTGGAATCCCTTTTCTGTACTAGTGACCTAAGTTGACAATAATATTAAATATTAATTATAATATTAAATATTATAAATAATGAGTGACATCTAGCAATGCATCATTACTACCCAATTAGCAAGAGTATCAGTGATCTGATTTTAGCCTTACGACGACCAAAATTTACTGTGCAGTAAATGGCCCTTCGTCCATATCTCTTAATTGATCACAAGGCATAAGAGTGTCATCCTTGTTATGTTCAAGTATTTATTCCTCGATCCCCAAGTAGACATGTAATCACAAATGGGCCCAATATCACATATTGGCCCACTTCCGCGTGGCCACACATATTTCACGTCGCATTCCATCGAGGGGACCAAGACATTACCCCTGTAAGTAGGAGGGACGAATCATGTCTACATCACACACACTCCTCAAAATGATTTATTTCAGCCCAATAACTACCTTTATGATCGCCCTGTTATGCGTGACGTTTGATATCATTAAAGCCTACAATTCCTCATGTAGGAATCGTAATGACTTCAAGTCGAAGGACTACTTCACTATGGTCGCCATGAGAATACTTATGGCACTTACATAACTATTATGAAGTATTCTCATAGTGGGTCATCTGGTATAAATATTACTCCTAATATTTATACCTGTGTGCTGACATGATATCACATATCTATGACTCGTGGGATGTGGTCATCAGTCTACTCACACAATAGTCTCTATGTATTATTGTCATCCTAATTAACAATAATACTCGACTACGGAAATTTAAGAATAGCGTTCTTATTATTTAATGTGGTCTCACGATTAAGTCTCGTACTTAATGTCTCATTAAATGAACTACCTATTCTAAGGACTTTATTAAGCTATTAAAACATGTAAATAACATAATAAATAAAATTCCTTTATTTATATATAAAAAAATACAATCCAAAGTCATGATACAAAATGTAAATCTACTAATATAGATTGGCCACTAGGGCTTATACCAACAATCTCCCACTAGCACTAGAGCCAATTGGGCATAAATCTAATACCCATTGATCTAGTATGAGTGTCATGCTTCTGTTGAGCAAGAGGATTGGTCAGCGGGTCCGCGACATTGTCGAGTGTAAGTACTCTGCATATCTTCACATCTCCTCTATCGATAATCTCTCGAATAAGATGGAAGCACCTAAGTATATGTTTGGACCGTTGGTGAGATCTGGGCTCCTTGGCTTGTGTGATTGCCCCATTATTATCACAATAAAGGTCAATCGGGTCCACAATGCTAGGAACTATACCAATTTCAGTTATGAACTTCCTGATCCAAACAGTCTCCTTGACTGCATTGGAGGAAGCAATATACTCGGCTTCTATAGTAGAATCAGCGACTGTTTCCTGATTTGAACTCTTACAGCTCACAACGCCACCATTTAGGCAAAACACATAACCAGATTGTGATCTGGAATCATCCTTATCAGTCTAGAAGTTAGCATTGGTGTAACCCATTACAACAAGCTCTTCCTCGCTTCCATATACCAAGAACGAATCCTTAGTTCTTCTGAAGTACTTGAGGATGTTCTTGACAGCAACCCAGTGACTTTCACCGGGATCAGACTGGTACCTGCTCGTTATGCTCAAAGCATACGGGACATCTGGTCGAGTACATAGCATGGCATACATGATAGACCAAATTACGGATGCATATGAAATCTTATTCATGCGATCCCTTTCTTCTAGAGTGGAAGGGGATTGTGCCTTTGATAGGCATATACCATGTGACATAGTCAAGAGTCCCTTCTTAGATTCATGCATACTAAAGCGTCTCAACACTTTGTCTAAGTATGTACTCTTACTAAGGCCAAGCAATCTCGGCGACCTGTCTCTATAGATCCCGATTCCCAATACATAGGTAGCTTCACCCAAATCTTTCATAGAAAAGCAATTCCCTAACCAAGTCTTTACTTGTTGCAAGGTAGGGTTGTCGTTTCCGATGAGTAGTATGTCATCGACATACAATACCCGAAAGACAACTATGCTCCCACTAACCTTCTTGTAGACACAAGGCTCATCTTCATTTTTGATAAATTCAATTCAAATTGTCTTACATCATCATCAAAACGAAGATTCCAGCTTCTGGAAGCTTGCTTCAATCCATAGATTGAACGCTGCAACTTGCATCCCTTCTCGACTTCCTCTGAAGTGTCAAAGCCCTCAGGTTATTTAAACATATTGGCTTTAGGGAAATTATCTTTTTATCCCATTTTATTAACTACAACCCTATGTTAATCAATTATAGGTTATTTAAACATATTGGCTTTAGCCACAAACATTCAACCAACAGGGTATATAAAACATACCAAATCAGTCAACATTATCATGACATAATCATTCATACCAATGCAACCAAATAAACATGGCATCATCATAACAATGAGGTACACATGATTGTCATACCAATTAATCAAGTAGACAGATCAGCAACATATGATAGACATTCATAACAACAGACATTTATAACAATAAACAAGTTAAAGCATGGTGTTTATCATACAAACAACTACAGGGTCATGGGATCCCCTCATCTTACGCTACACCCTTGCCTAATGATTATACTATTCTCCTCCCCATACATGGTATGAAGATTCCACCACAAGACTCCCAACGATAAATCGGCCACGTTCCCTTAAGCGACTCAGTCAACCTCTGAGCCTTGTCCAAAAAGGGACAAGCTTGGGTCACAAAATTATTGGGACAAGCTTGAAATTTTAATGAAAGGCAAAGGACCACTTGGACATTTCTTATGAAATCTAGATATTATTAAAATTTGTAATCATGATGATGATGAGTCATCATGGATGACTCGTCGTTCTGTCTCCCGGCGTATCTCTGCAGTTTCGTATCTGGCTCCGTCGTTTACCCGATTTAGGTTTTTACGTGTTTTCTTCGAAAATTCACCCAAATAAAATATAATATTTTATTTTTGTACGGAAATTTTAGAAATAGACTTTATCAATTAAATTATGACAAAATCTAGAATTTTGCAGTTTCGGGTCAAATTAGAGCTTCCGCTGGTATAAAACTGTACTATTAGTAAAAACGCTGACCGGTTTCCGTCTGAGTTTTAAATCCAAAATTGAGCCCTAATTTCCTACAATATAGTAGGTTCGAGATATAATTTTGTTTTTTTCAAAAATAAATTTCTTGATTACCGGTAAAAATATAAACAGATAAGTAATTACCGATACAGCCAAGTAGATAAAACGTAGGTAAAAGACAGGGTGTTACACCCGTGAGACCTACATTAGAGTTTAGAGGTGATATGTCCAGTTGCACTGATCCCAGGGACAATGTTCGCCACAGTTCTCACTATTGACGGTTTTTCCAGTGCCGTCGTCGAGTGATTATATCTAGTAGCAGTGAGGCGACATCGTCAGCACCACCACCACAATGACTTCCATGGTGAGTCTACAGACGCAGATGTGGACAGAGTAAGGGTAGTAGTAGATATCCATGTTAGTGATCGTGGAGGCCAGAGCGTCTGATGTATATAGGTTGTGTGTGGTGAGATATTTTGATGTATTTTGAGCAGGGATGGGCTAGTTGTTGAACTTGGCGAGGATGTTGTCTTAGTCAGATCTTTTTATGTATTTTCTTTATCTTTATTACTTTGTACCAGTGGGACCCTAATGATGGGGTACCCTAGATAGTTTATGTATTATGTTTATATATGTATATAGAGTGTGATGTTTACGCTCATGTCTTTTTATGTATAAAATTTTAATATATCCTTTTTTCTGATATGTATGTTAACGTTAATATTGCGATTAAGATTCGTTAAATTAGGTTTTTCTTTAATGGGACATCGAGGTGTCTCAAGTATTCTAAGAAGAATAACTTAGAGAGCTTTGAATGCTTGAGTGATTAAGTTCAGGTGTGTATCTTCAGCAGTTTTCTATTTATACTCATTCAGCAATAAATCCGTTGGGTTGTTTTCTTCAAATCATGAGTAAAACTTTTGTTCTTCATCCATTAATGTCAAAGAGTCATTATGAGTCTTCATTTAATGTTTATGATCAATGGAGAGCTTCAAGACAAGTTGAATGTATTTGTTGGTATTACTTTATCATAGTGTAGCTTGATTCAGAGCAGTAGCAGTTGCTTTTCAGACTTGGGTAGTGCGACTTTCCTTATTTGTGCAACACAGGTCTGTGACCGCGTAAAGGTTATTTTGCTTATTACGACAAAAGGAATGTCCAACACGGATTGATGCTTTATGCTTCTGAATTCAATTCTCTTGATTTGAAAATGCAAGGGAATATTCTTGTCTTTCAAATAAGAGTGGAGGGAAAGGCTTCCATTCAGGTTGTAGGGTCAGATGCATTTTCATGACTTGTTGATACTGAGTCTTTCTACAGACGAATTGTGTAATTAAAACACAGACAGATCTTTGAGACTCGTTGTTTTGCCAGAATACTTTTGGTTTATGATCTGCACACTTAATACACATATTAGCATATTTCAAAAGGTTCAATTAAAATCATTCTTTGTTTGGATTCATCAAAATTAGAGATGTCAAAAACTTACACTTAACATTGCTTTCTCTGTTCACTATATACTTTATGAAAATATTGAACATAATGTTTGGCAAGTTGATCATCGCTTAGGTCACAAGGTGGCACAAACAGAACTATTGAGTTTTGGAGATGTTGTCCTTCGACCCGACCTTGTTCAAGATGGCTACGTTCAGGATTTGATGAATAACCCTAGCTTCATCCTTCATTCTTGAAGAAACCATCTTAGGCTGCCTCCTTATGTCTGCTCTCATCAAGATATCTAGAACCATATCATAGCCACCAAAGTCTTCTTCCCAGATATCCTCTTGGTTCAACCCAAATTTGGCGCAGTTGATTGCAGATGAAATAGTAGCCTCAGATACGATAAATTCTATTTTAAGCACTCTACCCTTGACTTCCTAAGCTATGACTTCATGGGATTTCCAGAACTTCCCTTATTAACTCAGGATATACAGAAATCGATTCATTGAAATATCTTTCCCATCCAGCAGCTTCGATGTAACTCATGATATACATATTTTTTTTTAAAATATATACAATGTTAGTTCTATCTTCTTAAATAAAATGTTATTTTTTCTTTAACCTCATTAATAAAAATCTTCAAATTCCACCCTTGCTCATTGTTATTTTTATAAAAATTTTCAAATTATATTTATCATTTAATTTATGACATTTTTAATAAAAGGTTCCAGTTTTATTGCTTGTCTTCTTTTTATAAATTTATTGAAACATTTCATCTATATAAATTGATGATTTATGGAAAGTATATCCTAGTCAAATTATAAAATTCAATAGAAAAAAAATCATAGTCAAATTATAAAATTGAACATAATAAATACCAAAAATTTAATTTTCTTCTCAAAGAAATTGTAATAATGAGAATACTATTATTTTAATAGAAAAATGTCAAAAAATGTAAAAAAATTATTTTCTTTTCATCATAAATTATAATCTTGAGAATAGTATTATTTTATTGGAAAAATGTCAAAACTCTTGCGTCAAAAATTTATATATTTTCTTATCACAACTTTAATTCTTGGAATATATATATTTTTTCCCATGATGTTCTCCGTGTGCAACTAGGAAGACTAATCCATCGAGATACATAACGACATTGAAGGGTTGTCCTCTCCCAACCAGATTTTCTCCATATGCAAGAGTCAGGGATCGAACTCCTGACCACTTGCTTAAGGGGTCCAAGCTCGTTACCACTTGAACCAACCACATGATGGTTATTATTATTTTAATAGATAGAAAAATGCCAAAATGCTTGCATTACTTAAACTACTGCAATAATGCCGGTCCATTATGGTTTGGCATAGTAGAAATGGTGCAAGCTTTGGATTACTTTTCCGTAGAACCTCTGTTTTATTTGCAAATGTTTTTTTTTAAAAAAAGACAAATAAAATTAGGCTTTTGAATTGCCCTCCACGTGGAACCACCCTCTAATTGACACGGTGCAAATCACGCCCTTCATATATATACATTGATGTTTTATGGATAATATATCCTAGTAAATTATAAAATTCAATATAATGAACACCCAAAAATTAAATTTATTCTCATAAAAAACTATAACCATAGAATACTATTATTTTAATGGAGAAAATATCCTAGTCAAATTATAAAATTGAACATAATAAATAAATAAAAAGTTTAAAGTTATTCTCATCAGAAACACTAACTTGAGAAAACTATTATTTTAATAAAAAAATATCTTAGTCAAATTTTAAAATTGAACATAATAAATACCAAAAATTTAATTTCCTTCTCATAAGAAAATGTAATCATAAAAATAGTATTGTTTTTTAAATAGAAAATATCAAAACTCTTGTGTCCAAATTTATTTCCTTCTCATTAGAAACTGTAATCCTGGGAATACTATTATTTTAATAGAAAAATGTTGAATCTCTTGTACCAAAACTGTATTTTCTTTTTATCAGAAACTGTAATCATGATAATAGTATTATTTGAATAGAAAAATGTCAAAACTCTTCCGCCAAAAATTTAAATTTGTTCTTATCACAAACTGTAATCCTGAGAGTATTCTTATTTTAATAGATAAAAAAATGGTAAAACTCTTGCGTTACTTAAAATACTACAGTAATGTTGGTCCACTTATGGTCTGACATAGAGAAATGGTGCACACTTAGGGTTATGTTTTCAACAGACCCTTTGTTTTATCTGCAACAAAAAAAAGTTAAAAAAAGCTAACCAAACTTAGGGTTTCAAATTGCCTTCCACATAGAACCACCATCTGTAGAGACAGTGCAAATCACACACTAATAAGAAGAGTTTTATTTGCAATGGGCACGAGAAGAACCTTTAACATTTAATGAAAAAACACAATTTTTTGAAAATTAATAAATGAAAACGATTAAAAAAGGGAAGCGTTATTCAACGCGCGAGGATTGTTCACATTTTTTGTTTCAATTTTCCTTTCCTTGCCTCCACTGATCACAGAGTCCATTGTAAATGGTTAGTGATAAGAACTGCATATTCTCGACACGTGGCAAACATTCATTAGTACTCCCCCCCTCTCTCTCTCTCTTTAAGTGTCTACACGGTTGGGTTGGGTGTATAAATACCAACAAGTTACACTCTCCTTCCAAGAACAACGAGATAAAGTTATTCTATCTCTTTTCTTCTTATTTTTATTTCTCACTGTCTTTCATCCCGAGAGAATTGAAAGTCCCCCTCTCTCTCTTTTTATGGTTTCTATGCCTTACACACTAAAATTCTCGTCATGTAGCTTCAAATTGAAGCTCTCAACATAGCTATGTAGCTTGTTGGTCAAATGCTCTATCTTACGGTTTCATTTATTTGGGAAGCCATTAAGAACCAGTGACAAACCGGACATATCGCTTGTGCTGTTGTGAAGGTAATTTCGGGTGAGCCTTCTTCTTCAGATCAATTATATTTTTTTTTCAATTTGGTGACTGAATCGTGTACCTGATCTTGAATTCTATTTCAACATGTTTTTTTTAAATAAAATTAATATTTTTGGATAATAAGGTCACTATACTGTATATGGTGTGTCCACTTCAGCTTTTGCTTTGTATTTCTTTTTTCTTGGTTTTGCTTTATCGCTCTCATTTTACGCTTTTTCTATTTTTCCTTTCCATTTTCATTTCTTGTTAATTCGAGATGACTTAATTTGTTTTTATCTTTATTATAGGTGAATTTTTGTAAGCTAAGAAACCCTAGGATTTTGGGTCTATTGGTCGTTGCGCATCATTTCATTTATTTTGTTTAAGCTCTTTTCAACACTTTATAAGGTGGGTTCCTTTGTGTATGTCTATCTATGAGCTAAATATATGGTTGGATCGAATAATTGTTTGCAGTGTTGCGTCTCTTACATTCAATTGTTAATTTTGAGCATTTATGTAGTGGGCTTTATTGACGAAAAAATAGGGTTTATCAACTTTCATATTTTTGTGGTTTGTCATTTTATGTGACCATCATTGTATATCTAGTTTTCATTGGTTCTATATTACTTTATCATGCGCTTTGCCCTTGGTAAGATTGTAATTCATTTTTATTTGTCATCAGTCTTGCTTAAACCGTAGTTTGGCATGTTCTCACATGTGTATAAATATGTCATTGAGCTTTTCTTTTCAGTAAAAAAAAAATTTAGTTAATTCTTAGACCTTTTATTTCCTGATGTAGAAAACTGCGACACCCCCTTTTCAGGTATCACATTTACGTAACATTACCTAAACATCCAACTAAATAAAATATTAAGTTGCTGGTTTTTCTTCGAAAAATAATATGCATTTTCTAATTCTACATCCTAAGCTGGTCACAACTATATAAAACCATTGGGAAGCCCAGTGTACACTCCCCCACCCCCTGATGATGTGTCTGGAGAGGAACAACAACCCCCTCCCCAGCAGCCCCAGACCCTTCGTCTGCTATAGGAATATAGTCAGGATTTTCCACTGGATTCTCTTCTGGGTCTTCCTCCATCTCCTCCGGAATGTTCTCTGGAACTAATATTATAGGTGCAGGAGGTGATCCTGGTGCAACTTGCTGTAGTGGTTGAATGTACTGCGGCGGTTGGTGCTCCAAACTCCCGTGTTGTACTAAATGCTGTAGTATCATCCAGATGGGTGGTAGCGATATCTCAATTGTCTCCCTACCATGTACTAACTGTTGTGGTCCTTCAGCAACTGTACCTCGGAGTGTCCTTAACGGACCAGTATAGGTAGCACTCCGAGCCCCTGGGTTTATAACCCAGGCATCTCCCCTATCAGCGTTGTCAAACGTCAGGGATCGTACCCCCGAGTAGTTCAAATCCACCTCGTCCGGATCCATCTAAAATGTTTGTAAGGGTGAGTTTCCAATATATGAGTTTTATAAGACAACCCCATGCAAGACTCTCAAATAGCAATTACCAAATATTCACAATATAATAACATGAATTCTTACAGTAAAATGATATAACTCACAGGGCTTCATGCCCGACAATCATCGTCATTTTATCAAAATGCATGACACTTCTATGTTCAATTTCTAATTTGATACCTAATCTCCGGAGATCCCACAACTTTCTGTTTCGTTTCAAGCTGATCAGGCTCGCACATGGCGCATCGTAAAAACGAACAAAACAATGCCCAAGAAAATAAATGGTGCACATCCCCATTCCCGATTGGATGTTCATGCCAGCACCTAACACAATTGTGCACATACCCATTACCGTTAGGATGCTCATGCAAAGCAACGACACAATTGTGCACATCCCCATTCCCGTTAGGATGCTCATGCAAAGCAATGACACTATTCCATAATTAGGAAATAGAGGCACATATATACAATCTGGACACAAAGTCCTATCAATTTGGACACAAAGTCCTATAAAAGATACATTGATCCACTCCGGACCTCAATGATCATCATCACCTGACACGTCTGTCATATACATTGATCCACTCTGGATTCAATGCCATTTACATGACACAATGGCCATTAAATGCATGAGAAAAACTTTTATTCTCGTTTGTTTTCTTTGTCGTAATAATCTTTCCTCGTCGAAGCACAAAGCTTAACGACCATGCTTAATTCTTTTAATTAAGACTTTTCACTTAAAACAAATACAGGACATACAGTCCAAATCTTTTAATCTCAACATAGGACATACAGTCCGAATGCTCAATCACGATGCCCTTAAACCGATGAACCAGTTTTAGGCTCGCGGATATGGAACTCACTTTCCACATCAATTTAGGACACACAGTCCAAAAACAAAACTTGTAGGACACTCCGTCCCATGACACAGATCCTTGATCTACGTGCCCATACAACACTAGAACCCCGACGTCTCGATTTCTAGGCTCATTTATCTGCTTGTAAAACATTTTTCTTAGTGAAAACAAAAACCAAGTTTTGAAAACTCATCCAAGTTTAACGGAATACTTTCACTGAATAAAAACATTGTTACATAAATTCTTTTATGTTAAAACGTCAATAAATTTCAAAAATCATTCATAATTTCCTTTGATTTCTAATTATTTTACTTTAAGAAATAATTTTCAATAAAGATTAACAAAACAAAAATTTTAAAAAATAAAAATATTAAATAAATAAATTTCGAAAATTTAAATAATTAAATATTTAATATTAAATAATATTAAATAAATGATATTAATTAAATAATATTAAATAACTAATATCACTTTTCTGTCAGAAGTAATTGTTCTGACTGCTGTAAATATTATTTTTGGAACTTAATCACTTTAAATAACATTTTATAATAAAATTGAATTTATTATATAAAAATTAAAGCCTGTGAAAAATTTCACGGTTTTGCCCTTACTATTGCTTATTTACACTGTTTTCACAAAATATTATTAAAATAATAATTTTTTTTTATTTTTCTCAAAATTTCCCGAATTAATCCCTCTGATTAATTATCCAAGCTTATTAAGTTTTTTATCCTTAATTAATTTTTTTTAACACTGACCAATGTCAGGTTAATCAGTCTAACACTCAATCAGCAAATAAATTCCAATCACTAAATGACATGGCATATATCAATTTATGACATGCATCACAATTATAATATAAACAAATAATCATAATCATGTAAGTTCACACATCACTTCAATTCAATTATTCAGATAAACATCACATCAATCTAGCAATTAATAGTAAACAGTATAATAAAATAAACTATTGCATACATAAATTTAATACATGACTCCACAAATAAGCATGAGATTATCTCAACTCCTCAGGCATACCCCCCTTACCTCTTGAAGACCACACTATATTTCCTGTTAATTTTCTGATTTTGTTCTGATTTTTCTCCGTCAGCTTGACTCAGCTAACTCAGTTATTTCCTTCAAACGAATTACAACCCAAAATAAATTAAGTCAAACAACAATACACTTGGTTTATGAAGGTTAGGGTTTGGCTTCAACCCATTATCTAGGTTAGGAAAATTTAAAATTTGATTAACTTAAGGATTAATGATCCATAGGTTAATTAAGCATGATTAATCACCTTAACCATGATTATGAACTAAGACATGAACTAAACTCATCTAGTTCTAAGAACTAGGGTTCGGATTTCATCAAGCTCCAAAGGCTAGGAATTTTGAAATTTCATCAACTTTTGGGATTTAATCAATTTACAAAACTTAGGGTTTGATTCAAGTGTTACAAACAACTTTTGAATCACAAAACCCTTGAGTTCACAAATCTAGGGTTTCGGTTTTTTGATGAGATAAATAGGTTAAAGTTTGATTTTCTTGATCTTCTATATACTTGAATACAAGAACTAGCAAGATACAAAAGGATTGAATCATGAATCAAGTCATGAAAATGAAACAAAACCTAAAAACTCAAAGTTAACCTAGGTTCGGCCATAACAAAAAATCAAGGAAAGAAATTTCTCATGATCTCGTGCTTCTAGATGATGAAAATAGAGATGATTATAAGATCATAGCAATTGGTTTCATGTCAAAAGGATTTTTCTAGAATTAGTTATGAATTTTTGAATCTAACTTCAAGAACTTTAAACAAGTGAAGATCATATGAATCTTAGTCATGAATCTCTAAAAAGTTGTGAAGAGAAATGATTTATATGGTAAGAGAGTAAGGTATTACCTCTTGTTGATCCAAGAAAACAAGATTTGGATGAGGTTCCTTTGATTTTTCTATGGTGTTCTTATGGCAAAAGTTTGAACTTTGAAGAAGAAAAGAACTTGAAAATGGAGGATTTGTATTTATATGAAGAAGATAACCAACTTAGAGAAGATGGAACTATTGAAGCCGTGAGGATGGGGCAAGGTTTTGGTCAACTTGTCTAATGGCAATTGTTAGAAATTGTCATAAAAAGACAAGGGCATTTTGGTCATTTCCTAACAAAATTTAATGTTGCCATAAATGTGCCATTATGGCCATTTATGATAGGATAAACTCGTCATAAATGCTCGTCAAGTCGGTCAATCCAATATCTCTGCTACTTTGCCGACTTCCCGATTCATCTGACTCAGGCTCTGCCTAGAGACATCTCGTCGTATAGGCCCGCAACAAATATAATATTTTAATTTTTTAACCAAAATTTTCAAAACTTCCAGTATCGTAGTAAATATGATAAAAACATTTTTCATCTCGTTCACGACTCAAAATTAGGTCTTCTGAGCAGTAAACTTTTATTGTCAGTGAAAACGCAGACAGGGTTCCGTCTGAATTTTGAACTCAAAATTGCATCGTAACCCTAAGATATAAAACATGACAGGAAAATAACAGTATTTTTCCCAAAACAATTTTCTAAGTCTCGGATAAAAATATATTTTTATATATTGATTACCGACACTAGAAAGCAGTGAAAATCGGGGTGTTACATTACTACCCCACTAAAAAAAAATTCGTCCTCGAAATTACGTACCTGTAAAGAGTTCAGGATACTGTAATCTCATCTTGTCCTCAGCCTCCCACGTCGCTTCTCCAGTAGTTTCATTCCAAATAACTTTAACTAATGAGATTTGCTTACCCTCGAGATGCTTAATCATCTTATCTTCGATTACATACAGTGAAGTCTCATAAGACAAGTTTTCTTTTAATTGTACTTCATCGGGTTCGATTATATGTGATGGATCAGGAATATACTTCCTTAGTTGTGAAACATGGAACTCATCATGAATATTTGAAAGAAAAGGCGGCAAAGAAATTTTATAGGCTCTTTGGACCAACACGACGAAGAATTTGGTATGGTCCGATGAATTTAGGAGTGAGTTTTCTGGATTTCATAACCCTACCTACCCCAGTCGTTGGTGTGACTCTCAGAAATACATGTTCACCTTCTTCAAACTCGAGAGGTTGTCTCCTTTGATCTGAATAACTCTTCTGTCTACTTTGTGCTGTTTTCATACTTTCACGGCTTTGTTTTACTTTTTTCTAAAGTCAGTATACGATTTGAGGCCCTAACATCATACTCTCTCCGTCTTGGTACCAACACAAAGGTGTTTGACATTTCCTTCCGTACAAAGCCTCATAGGGTGCCATCCCTATGCTTGAATGAAAACTGTTGTTATATGTGAATTCAATCAGCGGTAACAAATCATCCCAACTTCCTCGATGATCTAAAACACATGCTCTCAGTAAATCTTCTAATGATTGAATCGTTCTTTCCGTTTGTCCATCAGTTTGAGGATGATAAGCTGAACTTAACCTTAAATTAGTTCCTAAGGCTCGATGTAAACTTCCCCAAAAACGTGAAGTAAACTTTGGATCTCTATCTGACACAATACTTGATGGTATCCCATGTAATCTGATTACTTCCTTTATATAGATATACGTCAATTTCTCTACTGTATAATTAATCTTAACAGGTAAGAAATGTGCTGATTTCGTTAGCCTGTCAACAATTACCCAAATTGAATCAAAACCTTTAGAAGTTCGTGGTAAACTTACCACAAAATCCATTGATATACTGTCCCACTTCCATTCTGGTATATCTAGTGATGTAAGCATACCTCCTGGCCTTTGATGTTCCACCTTTGCTTTTTGACACGTCAGACAAGATGCAACATATTCTGCTACTTGCTTTTTCATGCCTGGCCACCAAAATCTTTGTTTCAAGTCTTGGTACATCTTCTTCGATCTAGGATAATTGCTAAACTTACTCTTATGGGATTCATCTAAAATCAACTTTCTCATCTCAGGATTATCAGGTACACATATTCGTCCATTGCACCTTAAGATATGATCTGATCCCAAACTAAATTCTGCAACCTTTCCTTGTTTCATCAATTCCCTCTTTTCTTGAAGATAGACATCCGAAATTTGTCGTTCTCGGATTTCTTCCATTAATCCACTAGAAATTTTGATCATTCCCACATTGATTTTCTCTTTATCAAATTCCATAATCAAATTGAGATCACGGAACTCTTCTATTAATTTCAATTCCCTTACCATCATAACTGAGATATGAATGGCTTTTCTGCTAAGTGTGTCAGCTACAACATTAGCCTTTCCAGGATGATACTGCAATTTGAAATCGTAATCTTTTAAAAATTCCATCCAACGTCTTTGTCTCATGTTGAGCTCCTTCTGATCAAACAGATACTTTAAACTTTTGTGGTCACTGAAGACATCGAATATTGCTCCGTACAAGTAATGCCTCCAGATCTTTAGTGCAAAAACCACTGCAGCCAACTCCAGATCATGCGTCAGATAATTTCTTTCATGTGTCTTCAATTGACGTGATGTGTAAGCTACAACTTTCCTATGTTGCATCAACACACATCCTAAACCTTGATAAGAAACATCACAATACACTTCGTAAGGTTCATTTGGTTCAGGCAGTATTAAAACTGGGGAAGTTGTCAATTGTTCCTTGATCTTCTGAAAACTTTCTTCACATTTGTCTTCCCACACAAAAGGTTGATCTTTTCTCGTAAGCAAAGTTAACGGCCCAACTATCTTAGAAAATCCTTCAATAAATCTTCTATAGTAACCGGCTAAACCCACAAAACTTCTGATCTCCGTTACTGTCTTTGGTCTTTCCCAAGAAAGTACCGCTTCCACTTTTGCAGGATCGATAGCAATGCCTTCCTCGGTAATCACATGTCCTAAAAATTTCACTTCCTTAAGCCAAAATTCACACTTAGACAATTTCGCATACAGAACTTTCTCACGCAAAATCTGTAAAACTTGTTGCAAATGTTCTTTATGTTCCTCATTACTCTTAGAGTAAATAAGAATGTCATCAATGAACACCACAACAAACTTATCAAAAAGCGGACGAAAAATCCGGTTCATATAGTCCATGAAAACGGCTGGTGCATTGGTTACTCGAATGGCATTACGAGATATTCATAATGTCCGTAACGAGTTCTGAATGCAGTTTTTGGAATATCTTCACCTTTTACTCTAATCTGATGATAACCTGTTCTCAAGTCAATCTTCGAGAACACAACAGCTCCTCGCAATTGATCCATCAGATCATCTATACGCGGTAACGGATACTTATTCTTAATCGTCACTTTATTTAGTTGTCGAAAATCCACACAAAGTCTCGAACCTCCGTCCTTCTTTCTTACTAACAGAACTGGTGCTCCCCATGGAGAAACACTTGGTCGAATGAATTGTTTTGACAAAAGGTCCTCTAGTTGTGTTTTCAATTCAACAAGCTCTGTAGGCGCCATCCTATACGGAGAAATAGAAATTGGTCCCGTTCCTGGTATCAAATCGATGGAGAATTCAATTTCTCTTACTGGCGGCAATCCAGGGACATCATTAGGAAACACATCCGGAAATTCTCTCACAATAGGCAAAGTACTCAAATCGATCTCCCTCTCAACTTCTAAGTTAGTTAAAAGCATGTATCCCTGACCTCTTTCTCTCGAAAAAGTTCTTATATGGTTGGTAGATAAAATTCCAGAAATCTCAGGATTAGGAAAAACTAGAGTCTTATTTGCACAATCTAACATAATATGGTTGGAAGATAACCAATCCATGCCTAAAATTACATCTAACCGTATTAAAGGCAGGCATATCAAATCAACAAGAAAATGTCTATCCGAATAACAATAGGACAGTTCGGACATATAGAATTCACAACAATGCGCTAGCGGTTGGAGTTGAAACAATCAAGCCATAGGACAAAGAAGAAATAGGCAATTTCAAATGTTTCACAACATCCATCGAAATAAAGGAATGCATCGCTCCCGAATCAAAAAGTACAGTTAAGAGATTACCAGTTATGTCGCAACTACCTAGTATGAGATCGTCGAATTAGAAGCCTCAAAGCACCACTCATGGTGTAAACTCTCCCCTTAGCTATCGGTTTATTGGTCTTGACAAGTATTGACAACTGGTGTAGTCCTTGGTTTTCCACAGTCTCTAGCCATATGTCCCACCTTACCACAAGTATAACACCGGGTAATTTCTTTGGACAATTATTCGCCATATGATTTGGGTCTCCACACTTTAAACATTTACTGATTTTGTTTTGATTTTGATTCTTTCTGGTCTCCACCACTTGATGCAGTAGCTACAGGATGATAGGGTTGTTGATAACGATTATTTCCTGGTGCTCGATAATACGGTTTACTCTGGACCTGCTTCCCTTTCTGGTTCTGGTATTGACCTTTTGATTTTGATGGTCTTCCCGCATATCCTCTGTTATCTCTCTTCCTTCCTCATTTGCTCTATCTTCCTACACTTCTCAACCAAAGCTTGGAAATTCACGATTTCCAACGAAGTACAGATTCCTTAATCTCGAACCGTAATCCTGTTTCAAAACGTTCACACTTCCAATCTTCATCCGGATTGTTTTGAAAAAAGCGAAAGTATTTGGCCAATGACTCGAATTTAGCTGCATACTCTCCCACAGTTAAATCCCTTTGAGATAAACGTAAAAATTCCTGCTCCTTCTCTGCTCGAGCGCTTTGTGGAAAATACTTGTTCAGAAACATGTTCTTAAATATCTCCCAAGTAATCACCTGATTTTCTACTTCTAATAGTTGCTTAGTACCTCTCCACCAATATTCAGCATCCCCTAACAACAAATGAGTAGCATACGGTACCTTCACTCCTTCTGGACTATTAATCAATTCAAAAATCTTCTCCACTTCCTGAATCCATAAGTCAGCCTTAAAGGATCCACATCTCTATGAAATTGTGGAGGATTCTGGCGTCTAAAAGCAGTAAGACTTCTACCTTCAGCAACCTGTTCCGCTCGAATTTGTTCCTGCAAATTCTGGGCAGCCATCGTTGTAGTTTGTTGTATAATAGCAGCAGCTACATCCGCCATTGCTTGTGCAGCAAAGTTCATACCTCCTCCTTCTTCATAATTTTCCTCAAAATTCTCTTGACCGTGAACATGACCACCTCTACGTCCTCTTCCTCGACCGCGTCCACGACCACGACCACGTCCACGTCCACGTCCAAGTCCACCCTCTGGTTCCATAACTGACCTACAAGACATAATCAGTTAAACGGCAACCAGAAAATAAGACTTTAATCTAATAACTAACACATATTACTTCTAAGAAGTAATTCAAACAATTCTCTTCAGAGATCACACAACATCAACACAACAGACCTACTCCCAAAGATTTCCCGAAAGACTCGACCAGCTCTGATACCACAGATTGCGACACCCCCTTTTCAGGTATCACATTTACGTAACATTACCTAAACATCCAACTAAATAAAATATTAAGTTGCTGGTTTTTCTTCGGAAAATAATATGCATTTTCTAATTCCTTATACTTCTTTTAAAAATAGTGATAAATTTTTTTTCTTTTTCCGCACATGCATTTAAACATTCATAATATAATATACATCACTATATATATATATCACATATTCTTTAATATTTTACAATTGACCCTTTTTGTACTAGGTCACCATCCACTTGTCCAACATATTTTACATCATCAGAAATTTTACAACTAAGTCATAGTGGGTGTCTGAAAATACTACGCAAAACATGACTCTCAGGAGTCACTAAGTCAGACTATCCTATAATTCCCACTCTTCCTAAAAACTACATCCTAAGCTGGTCACAACTATATAAAACCATTGGGAAGCCCAGTGTACACTCCCCCACCCCCTGATGATGTGTCTGGAGAGGATACAAAAGCCCCCCTCCCAGCGACCCCGGACCCCTTCGTGCTCGCTATAGGAACATAGTCAGGATTTTCCACTGGATTCTCTTCTCGGGTCTTCCTCCATCTCCTCGGAATGTTCTCTGGAACTAATATTATAGGTGCAGGAGGTGATCCTGGTGCAACTTGCTGTAGTTGTTGAATGTACTGCGGCGGTTGGTGCTCCAAACTCCCGTGTTGTACTAAATGCTGTAGTATCATCCACATGGGTGGTAGCGATATCTCAATTGTCTCCCTACTATGTACTAATTGTTGTGGTCCTTCAGCAACTGTACCTCGGAGTGTCCTTAATGGACCAGTATAGGTAGCACTCCGAGCCCCTGGGTTTATAACCCAAGCGTCTCCCCTATCAGCGTTGTCAAACGTCAGGGATCGTACCCCCGAGTAGTTCAAATCCACCTCGTCCGGATCCATCTAAAATGTTTGTAAGGGCGAGTTTCCAATATATGAGTTTTATAAGACAACCCCATGCAAGACTCTCAAATAGCAATTACCAAATATTCACAATATAATAACATGAATTCTTACAGTAAAATGATATAACTCACAGGGCTTCATGCCCGACAATCATCGTCATTTTATAAAAATGCATGACACTTCTATGTTCAATTTCTAATTTGATACCTAATCTCCGGAGATCCCACAACTTTCTGTTTCGTTTCAAGCTGATCAGGCTCGCACATGGCGCATCGTAAAAACGAACAAAACAATGCCCAAGAAAATAAATGGTGCACATCCCCATTCCCGATTGGATGTTCATGCCAGCACCTAACACAATTGTGCACATACCCATTCCCGTTAGGATGCTCATGCAAAGCAACGACACAATTGTGCACATCCCCATTCCCGTTAGGATGCTCATGCAAAGCAATGACACTATTCCATAATTAGGAAATAGAGGCACATATATACAATCTGGACACAAAGTCCTATCAATTTGGACACAAAGTCCTATAAAAGATACATTGATCCACTCCGGACCTCAATGATCATCATCACCTGACACGTCTGTCATATACATTGATCCACTCTGGATTCAATGCCATTTACAAGACACAATGGCCATTAAATGCATGAGAAAAACTTTTATTCTCGTTTGTTTTCTTTGTCGTAATAATCTTTCCTCGTCGAAGCACAAAGCTTAACGACCATGCTTAATTCTTTTAATTAAGACTTTTCACTTAAAACAAATACAGGACATACAGTCCAAATCTTTTAATCTCAACATAGGACATACAGTCCGAATGCTCAATCACGATGCCCTTAAACCGATGAACCAGTTTTAGGCTCGCGGATATGGAACTCACTTTCCACATCAATTTAGGACACACAGTCCAAAAACAAAACTTGTAGGACACTCCGTCCCATGACACAGATCCTTGATCTACGTGCCCATACAACACTAGAACCCCGACGTCTCGGTTTCTAGGCTCATTTATCTGCTTGTAAAACATTTTGCTTAGTGAAAACAAAAACCAAGTTTTGAAAACTCATCCAAGTTTAACGGAATACTTTCACTGAATAAAAACATTGTTACATAAATTCTTTTTTGTTAAAACGTCAATAAATTTCAAAAATCATTCATAATTTCCTTTGATTTCTAATTATTTTACTTTAAGAAATAATTTTCAATAAAGATTAACAAAACAAAAATTTTAATAAATAAAAATATTAAATAAATAAATTTCGAAAATTTAAATAATTAAATATTTAATATTAAATAATATTAAATAAATGATATTAATTAAATAATATTAAATAACTAATATCACTTTTCTGTCAGAAGTAATTGTTCGATCTGTAAATATTATTTTTGGAACTTAATCACTTTAAATAACATTTTATAATAAAATTGAATTTATTATATAAAAATTAGAGCCTGTGAAAAATTTCACGGTTTTGCCCTTACTATTGCTTATTTACACTGTTTTCACAAAATATTATTAAAATAATAATTTTTTATTTATTTTTCTCAAAATTTCCCGAATTAATCCCTCTGATTAATTATCCAAGCTTATTAAGTTTTTTATCCTTAATTAATTTTTTTTAACACTGACCAATGTCAGGTTAATCAGTCTAACACTCAATCAGCAAATAAATTCCAATCACTAAATGACATGGCATATATCAATTTATGACATGCATCACAATTATAATATAAACAAATAATCATAATCATGTAAGTTCACACATCACTTCAATTCAATTATTCAGATAAACATCACATCAATCTAGCAATTAATAGTAAACAGTATAATAAAATAAACTATTGCATACATAAATTTAATACATGACTCCACAAATAAGCATGAGATTATCTCAACTCCTCAGGCATATCCCCCTTACCTCTTGAAGGCCACACTATATTTCCTGTTAATTTTCTGATTTTGTTCTGATTTTTCTCCGTCAGCTTGACTCAGCTAACTCAGTTATTTCCTTCAAACGAATTACAACCCAAAATAAATTAAGTCAAACAACAATACACTTGGTTTATGAAGGTTAGGGTTTGGCTTCAACCCATTATCTAGGTTAGGAAAATTTAAAATTTGATTAACTTAAGGATTAATGATCCATAGGTTAATTAAGCATGATTAATCACCTTAACCATGATTATGAACTAAGACATGAACTAAACTCATCTAGTTCTAAGAACTAGGGTTCGGATTTCATCAAGCTCCATAGGCTAGGAATTTTGAAATTTCATCAACTTTTGGGATTTAATCAATTTACAAAACTTAGGGTTTGATTCAAGTGTTACAAACAACTTTTGAATCACAAAACCCTTGAGTTCACAAATCTAGGGTTTCGGTTTTTTGATGAGATAAATAGGTTAAAGTTTGATTTTCTTGATCTTCTATATACTTGAATACAAGAACTAGCAAGATACAAAAGGATTGAATCATGAATCAAGTCATGAAAATGAAACAAAACCTAAAAACTCAAAGTTAACCTAGGTTCGGCCATAACAAAAAATCAAGGAAAGAAATTTCTCATGATCTTGTGCTTCTAGATGATGAAAATAGAGATGATTATAAGATCATAGCAATTGGTTTCATGTCAAAAGGATTTTACTAGAATTAGTTATGAATTTTTGAATCTAACTTCAAGAACTTTAAACAAGTGAAGATCATATGAATCTTAGTCATGAATCTCTAAAAAGTTGTGAAGAGAAATGATTTATATGGTAAGAGAGTAAGGTATTACCTCTTGTTGATCCAAGAAAACAAGATTTGGATGAGGTTCCTTTGATTTTTCTATGGTGTTCTTATGGCAAAAGTTTGAACTTTGAAGAAGAAAAGAACTTGAAAATGGAGGATTTGTATTTATATGAAGAAGATAACCAACTTAGAGAAGATGGAACTATTGAAGCCGTGAGGATGGGGCAAGGTTTTGGTCAACTTGTCTAATGGCAATTGTTAGAAATTGTCATAAAAAGACAAGGGCATTTTGGTCATTTCCTAACAAAATTTAATGTTGCCATAAATGTGCCATTATGGCCATTTATGATAGGATAAACTCGTCATAAATGCTCGTCAAGTCGGTCAATCCAATATCTCTGCTACTTTGCCGACTTCCCGATTCATCTGACTCAGGCTCTGCCTAGAGACATCTCGTCGTATAGGCCCGCAACAAATATAATATTTTAATTTTTTAACCAAAATTTTCAAAACTTCCAGTATCGTAGTAAATATGATAAAAACATTTTTCATCTCGTTCACGACTCAAAATTAGGTCTTCTGAGCAGTAAACTTTTACTGTCAGTGAAAACGCAGACAGGGTTCCGTCTGAATTTTGAACTCAAAATTGCATCGTAACCCTAAGATATAAAACATGACAGGAAAATAACAGTATTTTTCCCAAAACAATTTTCTAAGTCTCGGATAAAAATATATTTTTATATATTGATTACCGACACTAGAAAGCAATGAAAATCGGGGTGTTACATTACTACCCCACTAAAAAAAATTTCGTCCTCGAAATTACGTACCTGTAAAGAGTTCAGGATACTGTAATCTCATCTTGTCCTCAGCCTCCCACGTCGCTTCTCCAGTAGTTTCATTCCAAATAACTTTAACTAATGAGATTTGCTTACCCCTGAGATGCTTAATCATCTTATCTTCGATTCGTACAGGTGAAGTCTCATAAGACAAGTTTTCTTTTAATTGTACTTCATCGGGTTCGATTATATGTGATGGATCAGGAATATACTTCCTTAGTTGTGAAACATGGAACTCATCATGAATATTTGAAAGAAAAGGCGGCAAAGAAATTTTATAGGCTACTGGACCAACACGACGAAGAATTTGGTATGGTCCGATGAATTTAGGAGTGAGTTTTCTGGATTTCATAACCCTACCTACCCCAGTCGTTGGTGTGACTCTCAGAAATACATGTTCACCTTCTTCAAACTCGAGAGGTTGTCTCCTTTGATCTGAATAACTCTTCTGTCTACTTTGTGATGTTTTCATCCTTTCACGGATTTGTTTTACTTTTTTCGTGCCTCATTGCTCATGCGATTTCAGGCCCTAACATCATACTCTCTCCGTCTTGGTACCAACACAAAGGTGTTTGACATTTCCTTCCGTACAAAGCCTCATAGGGTGCCATCCCTATGCTTGAATGAAAACTGTTGTTATATGTGAATTCAATCAGCGGTAACAATCATCCCAACTTCCTCGATGATCTAAAACACATGCTCTCAGTAAATCTTCTAATGATTGAATCGTTCTTTCCGTTTGTCCATCAGTTTGAGGATGATAAGCTGAACTTAACCTTAACTTAGTTCCTAAGGCTCGATGTAAACTTCCCCAAAAACGTGAAGTAAACTTTGGATCTCTATCTGACACAATACTTGATGGTATCCCATGTAATCTGATTACTTCCTTTATATAGATATACGTCAATTTCTCTACTGTATAATTAATCTTAACAGGTAAGAAATGTGCTGATTTCGTTAGCCTGTCAACAATTACCCAAATTGAATCAAAACCTTTAGAAGTTCGTGGTAAACTTACCACAAAATCCATTGATATACTGTCCCACTTCCATTCTGGTATATCTAGTGATGTAAGCATACCTCCTGGCCTTTGATGTTCCACCTTTGCTTTTTGACACGCCGACAAGATGCAACATATTCTGCTACTTGCTTTTTCATGCCTGGCCACCAAAATCTTTGTTTCAAGTCTTGGTACATCTTCTTCGATCTAGGATAATTGCTAAACTTACTCTTATGGGATTCATCTAAAATCAACTTTCTCATCTCAGGATTATCAGGTACACATATTCGTCCATTGCACCTTAAGATATGATCTGATCCCAAACTAAATTCTGCAACCTTTCCTTGTTTCATCAATTCCCTCTTTTCTTGAAGATAGACATCCGAAATTTGTCGTTCTCGGATTTCTTCCATTAATCCACTAGAAATTTTGATCATTCCCACATTGATTTTCTCTTTATCAAATTCCATAATCAAATTGAGATCACGGAACTCTTCTATTAATTTCAATTCCCTTACCATCATAATCGAGATATGAATGGCTTTTTACGCTAAGTGTGTCAGCTACAACATTAGCCTTTCCAGGATGATACTGCAATTTGAAATCGTAATCTTTTAAAAATTCCATCCAACGTCTTTGTCTCATGTTGAGCTCCTTCTGATCAAACAGATACTTTAAACTTTTGTGGTCATCAAGACATCGAATATTGCTCCGCACAAGTAATGCCTCCAGATCTTTAGTGCAAAAACCACTGCAGCCAACTCCAGATCATGCGTCAGATAATTTCTTTCATGTGTCTTCAATTGACGTGATGTGTAAGCTACAACTTTCCTATGTTGCATCAACACACATCCTAAACCTTGATAAGAAACATCACAATACACTTCGTAAGGTTCATTTGGTTCAGGCAGTATTAAAACTGGGGAAGTTGTCAATTGTTCCTTGATCTTCTGAAAACTTTCTTCACATTTGTCTTCCCACACAAAAGGTTGATCTTTTCTCGTAAGCAAAGTTAACGGCCCAACTATCTTAGAAAATCCTTCAATAAATCTTCTATAGTAACCGGCTAAACCCACAAAACTTCTGATCTCCAATTCTTGTCTTTGGTCTTTCCCAAGAAAGTACCGCTTCCACTTTTGCAGGATCGATAGCAATGCCTTCCTCGGTAATCACATGTCCTAAAAATTTCACTTCCTTAAGCCAAAATTCACACTTAGACAATTTCGCATACAGAACTTTCTCACGCAAAATCTGTAAAACTTGTTGCAAATGTTCTTTATGTTCCTCATTACTCTTAGAGTAAATAAGAATGTCATCAATGAACACCACAACAAACTTATCAAGAAACGGACGAAAAATCCGGTTCATATAGTCCATGAAAACGGCTGGTGCATTGGTTACTCCGAATGGCATTACGAGATATTCATAATGTCCGTAACGAGTTCTGAATGCAGTTTTTGGAATATCTTCACCTTTTACTCTAATCTGATGATAACCTGTTCTCAAGTCAATCTTCGAGAACACAACAGCTCCTCGCAATTGATCCATCAGATCATCTATACGCGGTAACGGATACTTATTCTTAATCGTCACTTTATTTAGTTGTCGAAAATCCACACAAAATCTCGAACCTCCGTCCTTCTTTCTTACTAACAGAACTGGTGCTCCCCATGGAGAAACACTTGGTCGAATGAATTGTTTTGACAAAAGGTCCTCTAGTTGTGTTTTCAATTCAACAAGCTCTGTAGGCGCCATCCTATACGGAGAAATAGAAATTGGTCCCGTTCCTGGTATCAAATCGATGGAGAATTCAATTTCTCTTACTGGCGGCAATCCAGGGACATCATTAGGAAACACATCCGGAAATTCTCTCACAATAGGCAAAGTACTCAAATCGACTCCCTCTCGACTTCTAAGTTAGTTAAAAGCATGTATCCCTGACCTCTTTCTCTCGAAAAAGTTCTTATATGGTTGGTAGATAAAATTCCAGAAATCTCAGGATTAGGAAAAACTAGAGTCTTATTTGCACAATCTAACATAATATGGTTGGAAGATAACCAATCCATGCCTAAAATTACATCTAACTGTATTAAAGGCAGGCATATCAAATCAACAAGAAAATGTCTATCCTGAATAACAATAGGACAGTTCAGACATATAGAATTCACAACAACTGGCCTAGCAGTTGGAGTTGAAACAATCAAGTCATAGGACAAAGAAGAAATAGGCAATTTCAAATGTTTCACAACATCCATCGAAATAAAGGAATGCGTCGCTCCCGAATCAAAAAGTACAGTTAAGAGATTACCAGTTATGTCGCAACTACCTTGTATGAGATCGTCAGAATCAGAAGCCTCAGCACCACTCATGGTGTAAACTCTCCCCTTAGCTATCGGTTTATTGGTCTTGACAGTATTGACAACTGGTGTAGTCCTTGGTTTTCCACAGTCTCTAGCCATATGTCCCACCTTACCACAAGTATAACACCTGGGTAATTTCACTGGACAATTATTCGCCATATGATTTGGGTCTCCACACTTGAAACATTTCCTGATTGTGTTTTGATTTTGATTCTTCTGGTCTCCACCACTTGATGCAGTAGCTACAGGATGATAGGGTTGTTGATAACGATTATTTCCTGGTGCTCGATAATACGGTTTACTCTGGACCTGCTTCCCTTTCTGGTTCTGGTATTGACCTTTTGATTTTGATGGTCTTCCCGCATATCCTCTGTTATCTCTTCCCTTCCTCATTTGCTCTATCTTCCTACACTTCTCAACCAAAGCTTGGAAATTCCTGATTTCCAACGGAAGTACAGATTCCTTAATCTCGAACCGTAATCCTGTTTCAAAACGTTCACACTTCCAATCTTCATCCGGATTGTTTTGGAAAAAGCGAAAGTATTTGGCCAATGACTCGAATTTAGCTGCATACTCTCCCACAGGTAAATCCCTTTGAGATAAACGTAAAAATTCCTGCTCCTTCTCTGCTCGAGCGCTTTGTGGAAAATACTTGTTCAGAAACATGTTCTTAAATATCTCCCAAGTAATCACCTGATTTTCTACTTCTAATAGTTGCTTAGTACCTCTCCACCAATATTCAGCATCCCCTAACAACAAATGAGTAGCATACGGTACCTTCACTCCTTCTGGACTATTAATCAATTCAAAAATCTTCTCCACTTCCTGAATCCATAAGTCAGCCTTAACAGGATCCACATCTCTATGAAATTGTGGAGGATTCTGGCGTCTAAAAGCAGTAAGACTTCTACCTTCAGCAACCTGTTCCGCTCGAATTTGTTCCTGCAAATTCTGGGCAGCCATCGTTGCAGTTTGTTGTATAATAGCAGCAGCTACATCCGCCATTGCTTGTGCAGCAAAGTTCATACCTCCTCCTTCTTCATAATTTTCCTCAAAATTCTCTTGACCGTTAACATGACCACCTCTACGTCCTCTTCCTCGACCGCGTCCACGACCACGACCACGTCCACGTCCACGTCCAAGTCCACCCTCTGGTTCCATAACTGACCTACAAGACATAATCAGTTAAACGGCAACCAGAAAATAAGACTTTAATCTAATAACTAACACATATTACTTCTAAGAAGTAATTCAAACAATTCTCTTCAGAGATCACACAACATCAACACAACAGACCTACTCCCAAAGATTTCCCGAAAGACTCGACTAGCTCTGATACCACAGATTGCGACACCCCCTTTTCAGGTATCACATTTACGTAACATTACCTAAACATCCAACTAAATAAAATATTAAGTTGCTGGTTTTTCTTCGGAAAATAATATGCATTTTCTAATTCCTTATACTTCTTTTAAAAATAGTGATAAATTTTTTTTCTTTTTCCGCACATGCATTTAAACATTCATAATATAATATACATCACTATATATATATCACATATACTTTAATATTTTACAATTGACCCTTTTTGTACTAGGTCACCATCCACTTGTCCAACATATTTTACATCATCAGAAATTTTACAACTAAGTCATAGTGGGTGTCTGAAAATACTACGCAAAACATGACTCTCAGGAGTCACTAAGTCAGACTATCCTATAATTCCCACTCTTCCTAAAAACTACATCCTAAGCTGGTCACAACTATATAAAACCATTGGGAAGCCCAGTGTACACTCCCCCACCCCCTGATGATGTGTCTGGAGAGGATACAACAGCCCCCTCCCCAGCAGCCCCAGACCCTTCGTCTGCTATAGGAACATAGTCAGGATTTTCCACTGGATTCTCTTCTGGGTCTTCCTCCATCTCCTCCGGAATGTTCTCTGGAACTAATATTATAGGTGCAGGAGGTGATCCTGGTGCAACTTGCTGTAGTTGTTGAATGTACTGCGGCGGTTGGTGCTCCAAACTCCCGTGTTGTACTAAATGCTGTAGTATCATCCACATGGGTGGTAGCGATATCTCAATTGTCTCCCTACTATGTACTAATTGTTGTGGTCCTTCAGCAACTGTACCTCGGAGTGTCCTTAACGGACCAGTATAGGTAGCACTCCGAGCCCCTGGGTTTATAACCCAAGCGTCTCCCCTATCAGCGTTGTCAAACGTCAGGGATAGTACCCCCGAGTAGTTCAAATCCACCTCGTCCGGATCCATCTAAAATGTTTGTAAGGGCGAGTTTCCAATATATGAGTTTTATAAGACAACCCCATGCAAGACTCTCAAATAGCAATTACCAAATATTCACAATATAATAACATGAATTCTTACAGTAAAATGATATAACTCACAGGGCTTCATGCCCGACAATCATCGTCATTTTATAAAAATGCATGACACTTCTATGTTCAATTTCTAATTTGATACCTAATCTCCGGAGATCCCACAACTTTCTGTTTCGTTTCAAGCTGATCAGGCTCGCACATGGCGCATCGTAAAAACGAACAAAACAATGCCCAAGAAAATAAATGGTGCACATCCCCATTCCCGATAGGATGTTCATGCCAGCACCTAACACAATTGTGCACATCCCCATTCCCGTTAGGATGCTCATGCAAAGCAACGACACAATTGTGCACATCCCCATTCCCGTTAGGATGCTCATGCAAAGCAATGACACTATTCCATAATTAGGAAATAGAGGCACATATATACAATCTGGACACAAAGTCCTATCAATTTGGACACAAAGTCCTATAAAAGATACATTGATCCACTCCGGACCTCAATGATCATCATCACCTGACACGTCTGTCATATACATTGATCCACTCTGGATTCAATGCCATTTACAAGACACAATGGCCATTAAATGCATGAGAAAAACTTTTATTCTCGTTTGTTTTCTTTGTTGTAATAATCTTTCCTCGTCGAAGCACAAAGCTTAACGACCATGCTTAATTCTTTTAATTAAGACTTTTCACTTAAAACAAATACAGGACATACAGTCCAAATCTTTTAATCTCAACATAGGACATACAGTCCGAATGCTCAATCACGATGCCCTTAAACCGATGAACCAGTTTTAGGCTCGCGGATATGGAACTCACTTTCCACATCAATTTAGGACACACAGTCCAAAAACAAAACTTATAGGACACTCCGTCCCATGACACAGATCCTTGATCTACGTGCCCATACAACACTAGAACCCCGACGTCTTGGTTTCTAGGCTCATTTATCTGCTTGTAAAACATTTTGCTTAGTGAAAACAAAAACCAAGTTTTGAAAACTCATCCAAGTTTAACGGAATACTTTCACTGAATAAAAACATTGTTACATAAATTCTTTTCTGTTAAAACGTCAATAAATTTCAAAAATCATTCATAATTTCCTTTGATTTCTAATTATTTTACTTTAAGAAATAATTTTCAATAAAGATTAACAAAACAAAAATTTTAATAAATAAAAATATTAAATAAATAAATTTCGAAAATTTAAATAATTAAATATTTAATATTAAATAATATTAAATAAATGATATTAATTAAATAATATTAAATAACTAATATCACTTTTCTGTCAGAAGTAATTGTTCTGACTGCTGTAAATATTATTTTTGGAACTTAATCACTTTAAATAACATTTTATAATAAAATTGAATTTATTATATAAAAATTAGAGCCTGTGAAAAATTTCACGGTTTTGCCCTTACTATTGCTTATTTACACTGTTTTCACAAAATATTATTAAAATAATAATTTTTTATTTATTTTTCTCAAAATTTCCCGAATTAATCCCTCTGATTAATTATCCAAGCTTATTAAGTTTTTTATCCTTAATTAATTTTTTTTAACACTGACCAATGTCAGGTTAATCAGTCTAACACTCAATCAGCAAATAAATTCCAATCACTAAATGACATGGCATATATCAATTTATGACATGCATCACAATTATAATATAAACAAATAATCATAATCATGTAAGTTCACACATCACTTCAATTCAATTATTCAGATAAACATCACATCAATCTAGCAATTAATAGTAAACAGTATAATAAAATAAACTATTGCATACATAAATTTAATACATGACTCCACAAATAAGCATGAGATTATCTCAACTCCTCAGGCATACCCCCCTTACCTCTTGAAGACCACACTATATTTCCTGTTAATTTTCTGATTTTGTTCTGATTTTTCTCCGTCAGCTTGACTCAGCTAACTCAGTTATTTCCTTCAAACGAATTACAACCCAAAATAAATTAAGTCAAACAACAATACACTTGGTTTATGAAGGTTAGGGTTTGGCTTCAACCCATTATCTAGGTTAGGAAAATTTAAAATTTGATTAACTTAAGGATTAATGATCCATAGGTTAATTAAGCATGATTAATCACCTTAACCATGATTATGAACTAAGACATGAACTAAACTCATCTAGTTCTAAGAACTAGGGTTCGGATTTCATCAAGCTCCATAGGCTAGGAATTTTGAAATTTCATCAACTTTTGGGATTTAATCAATTTACAAAACTTAGGGTTTGATTCAAGTGTTACAAACAACTTTTGAATCACAAAACCCTTGAGTTCACAAATCTAGGGTTTCGGTTTTTTGATGAGATAAATAGGTTAAAGTTTGATTTTCTTGATCTTCTATATACTTGAATACAAGAACTAGCAAGATACAAAAGGATTGAATCATGAATCAAGTCATGAAAATGAAACAAAACCTAAAAACTCAAAGTTAACCTAGGTTCGGCCATAACAAAAAATCAAGGAAAGAAATTTCTCATGATCTTGTGCTTCTAGATGATGAAAATAGAGATGATTATAAGATCATAGCAATTGGTTTCATGTCAAAAGGATTTTTCTAGAATTAGTTATGAATTTTTGAATCTAACTTCAAGAACTTTAAACAAGTGAAGATCATATGAATCTTAGTCATGAATCTCTCAAAATTTGTGAAGAGAAATGATTTATATGGTAAGAGAGTAAGGTATTACCTCTTGTTGATCCAAGAAAACAAGATTTGGATGAGGTTCCTTTGATTTTTCTATGGTGTTCTTATGGCAAAAGTTTGAACTTTGAAGAAGAAAAGAACTTGAAAATGGAGGATTTGTATTTATATGAAGAAGATAACCAACTTAGAGAAGATGGAACTATTGAAGCCGTGAGGATGGGGCAAGGTTTTGGTCAACTTGTCTAATGGCAATTGTTAGAAATTGTCATAAAAAGACAAGGGCATTTTGGTCATTTCCTAACAAAATTTAATGTTGCCATAAATGTGCCATTATGGCCATTTATGATAGGATAAACTCGTCATAAATGCTCGTCAAGTCGGTCAATCCAATATCTCCGCTACTTTGCCGACTTCCCGATTCATCTGACTCAGGCTCTGCCTAGAGACATCTCGTCGTATAGGCCCGCAACAAATATAATATTTTAATTTTTTTACCAAAATTTTCAAAACTTCCAGTATCGTAGTAAATATGATAAAAAAATTTTTCATCTCGTTCACGACTCAAAATTAGGTCTTCTGAGCAGTAAACTTTTACTGTCAGTGAAAACGCAGACAGGGTTCCGTCTGAATTTTCAACTCAAAATTGCATCGTAACCCTAAGATATAAAACATGACAGGAAAATAACAGTATTTTTCCCAAAACAATTTTCTAAGTCTTGGATAAAAATATATTTTTATATATTAATTACCGATACTAGAAAGCAGTGAAAATCGGGGTGTTACAAAAACAGAATCTTAGTTTGCAACACTGTATATGGCAAAGGGGGGTTGAACTTGTTAAGGGAGGGCCAGAAGGAAAAACATCTAGGAACGCATAACAAAAACAGCATGGCCACAGATGGAGAGAATGCGCAGCCTACCAAAAGAAAGCCAATTCATTACTTTTCTCCATTTGATGGAAACAATTTAGATATGAATAATCTATGTTCACCTCAATTCCCCTTTTGTTTTGAAGTTTCCCAGTCCCAAAAGATATGGTTTTCACCTTTGGATCGATTCTTGCCACCTTGGTAGTGCAAGAAATGGATAGTTCGATGGAGTGAAGAGCATGGATCCTCCAATATGCAACCTACAAGGTGCAGGGAGGATGGGCCTTACGTAAGACAATCTTGCAAAATGATGATGAAGACGAATATTTATCCCAAAGAGGGATATTGATCTCAACCGCATCAATTTGCATGTTGCTGGCCTAGAAAAGCTTAAAAGGAATACATTTCGTTGCAAACATAATGGAATTGAGCCTCATCCAAATCTGAGGGGATCTCTTGATATGTATTCAAATAAGACTATACCTGCTATGCATTTACTTAATTAGGCTATTGGATGCAGACGTGCAGTCATGTATGCCCTCTGATGAGGACATCAATGCTTAGAAATTATGTCATCCATACAAAAATTAAGAAATTTAGGTATTCTTTACAATTATTTGGCCTCAAATAATTAGCATAGTTAAGATTTAAATTTGAATTTAATACTTCACTACGTATTTGACACTCTTCTACCACTAATAAATCAATTACTTTCGATTTTATTCAATAAATCATCTAATTTTTTTATAACACGTGCCTTTTCATAATCAATGGTGGAGGGAAAGGGGTCAATAGTTACAACAATCAATTATTATTTTTTAACAAAACAATCTAAAAATGTTAAGAGTTAATTTTCACATATAATTTATTTTAATGTATACAATGTTATTTCTATCTTTTTAAATAAAATATTATTTTTCTTTAACCTCAATAAAAATCTTCAAAGTTCAAACTCCACCCTTAGTCATTGTTTTTTTAATAAAACTTTTCAAACTGCAAAATTCAAGGGGATTTGATAAGCCAAGATAAGGTTCGCCACAAGAATCTTGGATTCTTGATAAGAACAAAAGTGGTTCAACCAAGAACCAACGAGAGACAATTCCCTCACAAATGGATTCAATCCAAAATGAACTCAAAGTTGACATTCATCATGTTTGGGTATGTTACATATAGTATTTGAGGCAGCCAACTTTTGGCTTCCAAAAAGATACCATAACCCCCTTTATTACTCACTTAACTAAGCCACTAAATGGTGTATTAAAATGTTCTCTCTCCACCATTATGTGGCTACTACACTCTACTCTAACTCTTAAAAAAATTAAAAGTGTAACCCCACTATTTAAACAAAAACAATAAAATTACTAATAACTTAAAGGAGTTACTTGAGGCATGCAAGCCAAAAGATTCCTCCCAACTAAGCTACCAAACTCGTGTAAAACTGAAAACAATATTTTCACCATGATAGACGCCGAATCTGGTCAAGAGGCTTCAATTACATTTGTATATTATTTCCTTAGCTTTCTAACGCACCAAAGAATGTATCAATCAGAGATCTGTAGCTCAAGATACAGCCAAAACAAGAATACGGGTTCAACACAAATGAAAATAAAATTTTCATCCAAAACTAATTGTTCCTTAAATTGGACATCATTCTTGGTTTGCATCACCTCTTGACCTAACTGCTCACTTATTGGGCCTTGTACACTACAAGTCCAATAACCTTTAAATTAATTAAATCATATTTAATTAATTGACCCGCTCCGCATTTGCTCTATGCATGTGACCCTGTAGGCTCCCACTAAGTTGACAATAATATTAAATATTAATTATAATATTAAATATTATAAATAATGAGTGACATCTAGAAATGCATCATTACTACCCAATTAACAATAGTATCGGTGATCTGATTTTAGCCTTACTGCGACCAAAATTTATTGTGCAGTAAATGTCCCTTCGTCCATATGTCTTTATTCCTCGATCCTTGAGCAGACGTATAATCACAAATGGGCCCAATATCACATATTGACCCACTTCTGCGTGGCCACATATATTTCACGTCTCACTCTATTGAGGGGCCCAAGACATTACCCCTGTTATGTAGGAGGACGAATCTTGTCTACATCACTCACACTCCTCAAAATGATTTATTGAAGGCCCAATAACTACCTTTACGATCACCCTATTATGCGTGACGTTTGATAGCATTAAAGCCTACAACTCCTTATGTAGGAATCATAGTGACTTCCAGTCGAAGGACTACTTCACTATGGTGGCCATGAGAATACTTATGACACTTACATAACTATTATGAAGTATTCTCATAGTGGGTCATCCGGTATAAATATTACTCCTAATATTTATAACTATGTACTGACTTGATATCACATATCCATGACCAATGAGAGGTGGCCATCAGTCTACTCACACAATAGTCTCTATGTATTATTGTTGTCCTAATTAACAATAATACTCGACTATGGATATTTAAGAATAGAGTTCTTATTATTTAATGAGGTCTCACAATTAAGTCTCGTACTTAATGTCTCGTTAAATGAACTGCCTATTATAAGGACTTTATTACGCTATTAAAACATATAAATAACATAATAAATAAAATGCCTTTATTTATATATAAAAAAATATAATCCAAAGTCATGATACAAAATGTAAATCTACTAAGATATATTGGCCACTAGCACTTATACCAACAATCTCCAACTAGCACTAGAGCCAATCGGGCATAAATCTAATACCCATTGATCTAGTATGAGCGTCATGCTTCTGCTGAGCAAGAGGCTTGGTTAGCAGGTCCGCGACATTGTCGAGTGTGGGTACTCTGCATATCTTCACATCTCCTCTGTCAATAATCTCTCGAATAAGATGGAAGCGCCTAAGTATATGTTTGGACCGCTGGTGAGATCTGGGCTCCTTGACTTGTGCGATTTCCCCATTATTATCACAATAAATGTCAATCGGGTCGACAATGCTAGGAACTATACCAAGTTCAGTTATGAACTTCCTGATCCAAACGGCTTCCTTGACTGCATTGGAGGAAGCAATATACTCGGCTTCTATAGTAGAATTAGCCATTGTTTCCTGCTTTGAACTCTTCCAGCTCACAACACCACCATTTAGGCAAAACACATAACCAGATTATGATCTGGAATCATCCTTATCAGTCTGGAAGTTAGCATCGGTGTAACCCATTACAACAAGCTCTTCTTTGCTTCCATATACCAAGAACGAATCCTTAGTTCTTCTTAAGTACTTGAGGATGTTCTTGACAGTAACCCAGTGACTTTCACCGGGATCAGACTGGTACCTGCTCGTTATGCTCAAAGCATACGAGACATATGGTCGAGTACATAGCATGGCATACATGATATACCCAATTACGGATGCATATGGAATCTTATTCATGCGATCCTTTTCTTCTTTAGTGGAAGGGGATTGTGCCTTTGATAGGTATATACCATGTGACATAGGCAAGAGTCCCTTCTTGGATTCATGCATACTAAAGTGTCTCAACACTTTGTCTAAGTATGTACTCCGACTCAGGCCAAGAAATCTCAATCACCTATCTCTATAGATCCTGATTCCCAATACATAGGTAGCTTCATCCAAATCTTTCATAGAAAAACAATTCCCTAACCAAGTCTTTACCTGTTGCAAGGTAAGGTTGTCGTTTCCGATGAGTAGTATGTCATCCACATACAACACCAAAAAGACAACTATGCTCCCACGAACCTTCTTGTAGACACAAGGCTCATCTTCATTTTTGATAAATTCAAATTGTCTTACAACATCATCAAAATGAAGATTCCAGCTTCTAGAAGCTTGCTTCAATCCATAAATTGAACGTAGCAACTTGCATACCATCCCGACGTCCTCTGAAGTGTCAAAGCCCTCAGGTTGTGTCATGTACACATCTTCAAGAAGATTTCCATTAACGAAAGCAGTCTTGACATCCATCTGCCATATTTCATAATCATGGTATGCAATGATGGCAAGCAAGATCCGGACGGATTTAAGCATTGCAACAGGTGAAAAGGTCTCATCATAGTCTATACCATGAATTTGCTTCAAACCTTTACCGGCCAATCGCGCCTTATAGGTATGCACTTTACCATCCATTTCAGTTTTCTTTTTGAAAACCCATTTGCACCCTATGGGTTTTACCCTTTCAGGTGGCTCTACCAAGGTCCATACCTGGTTAGTGTACATGGACTCCATCTCAGATCTCATGGCCTCAAGCCATTACTCATATTTTGGGCCAGTAATGGCCTCCTGGTAAGTCACAAGCTCATCTCGATCCAGGAGTAATACTTCACCGGGTTGAGTCATGAGAAATCAATATCTCTTATGCTGGTGACGTATCCTGTTAGACCTACGCTAGTCTTGTGCTATTGGAGCAGGCTGTTCTTCCACAACATCTTGTGAAGGCTGCTCTTGATCCTCCATAGGTATGTCGCAACTTTGTGACACTTGAATTTCTCCAAGTTCTATATTCCTCCCACTGGTTCCTTTGGAGATAAACTCTTTTTGCAGGAATATACGAGTTCGCGCCACAAACACTTTGCCTTCAGAAGGATTGTAGAAATAGTATCTCTTAGTTTCCTTAGAATACCCCACAAAGAAGCACTTATTGGATTTGGAATCAAGCTTAGTAGAAACATGATATTTTACATATGCTTCACAACACCAAATCTTCATAAAAGACATACTGGGTCTCTTACCAGTCCATATCTCATATGGTGTCTTTTCTACCGTCTTAGATGGAAAGCGGTTAAGTGTGAAAGCTGTTGTTAACAGAGCATGTCCCCAGAAGGAATTTGGAAGATCTGCATGACTCATAAAAGACTGAACCATGTCCAACAAAGTTCGGTTCCTCCTCTCTGAAACATCGTTCCATTGTGGTGTTCCCGGTGGAATGAGTTGAGATAAAATCTCACACTCTCTCAGATGATCATCAAACTCTAGCCTTAAATATTCACCGTGAGACACCCCGTTGTGCCTCATTGTATTATTAAATTAAAACCTTATTAATTAAATTCTTAACCGTGTACGTAACGTGAAAATACGTAAAAATTAAAACTTATATAATAATCATATAACTTCTGCAATTTAAACACACCAACGTTGCAATATATAAATACACACCTGTTTATTTATTACATTACCAAAACACTGTTATGGGAAATCCTCTCAGTAGGATCCCTCACAGGCATATACATAAACAAAAGTTATACTAGCGGAAACATGTAAAAATACTTCCATGAGACACACTGCCATACTTTCTAGACCCTAAACACCATGGATCACAGCTCGTCCTCCGGCCTCCAGTTCATACGGAGTGCCATCCAAATCCTCCTCAATCAGCTCATCAACAAGGTCTTCTAAAATGATTCCATAAAAAGATAAAATACAGCACACAAAAAGATATAGGGGATAAGAAACATTTCTATCATCAAAAGCGGAAAAGAGTCATAGCATATCATACAATAAATGTCACAGACAATCAACATACATAACTAACAAATCATCCTCAAATTAATGTACCATCCTCTACCCCAATCTCACACAACTACACTTTTATACTGACTTAGCCACCATTAATCCCGTCACACATTCCTAGTTAGGAATGTCAATCAGTCATCCAGGTGACGTGTTCCCAACGCCGGTGCACATTCTCATCCATGGTGAGAATGCTCATGAAAAGCCATGACACTATAGCAGCACAGTACCATCGGTGCACACCCTGGTTCTCTCTCATCTCTATCAAGGGTGCTCATGCATAGCAATGACACTATAGTTGCACAACTTTAATTCTAAGGTGGAACGGTCTAATGAGAACTCTTGACCTCGTATATTCCAAATATACGGTTATGAACAATAACGTAAACACATGATTATCAGTAACCCATATTAATAACATCCTAGTGCCTTAACATTCCATCAAAGCCTTAACACATTTTCTATGTCACCCTTCCTCTTTAAAATAACTCATTTAGGTTAGGCACCTCTAAGTCACCATTATCCCCACACCCAAACAATTATCTCCCGAACAATATATATATATATATATATATATATATATATATATATATATATATATATATATATATATATATGCTAAAAATCCACTAAGCATCATATTAACAACAAGATAGATCATGCCTAACATAACATTAGAAAATATTCAAATCTAGTAAACCATAAAGTCACACTCTGTTATGGTTTGGACGTGATAGCCATCACGGCCGTGACAGACATCCAAAAGTTAGATATTCTAAAAACAGAACCTGTCACGGCCTGACCATGATAACCATCACGACCGTGACAGACAACAAACATCCTCAATGTCATAAATATTCAAACACCAAAATAAAACGTCACATGCATATGGAATACCTCAACTAGCGTATCACAGTAAATTCAACAACATAAAGTCAGACATCCTCAATATCATATAATCAACCTAATGCCGATAAACCTACAATCCCCAAATCACCATTGGTTTTACAGAAAATGTTTCCAAAGCGATTTTGGTCTTGTCGATTACTCGACTACTAGTAAGGTTTAGGTCGCCCTACACAATCATTATATAATATACTACTTATCGTTTCCGACGATGGAATGGTTCTTACCCCCACCTTATTCGTGTGTGTGCTTTCTCGTACAAGCTCCGAATGCATCCACGCTACTGCCAAGAACCTCAGCACGCTGTCCAACAACATCCACAAATCTGCCACCATCCATCCTTACACATCCACCGTTCCGCTTTCCATCCCGATTACACGTACAAGTAACACAATTCGCTGGAAACACCAAATACAAACCGAATCAACAATAAGGTTTCAAATAAATAAATCTATTTGAATCAAGAGACGAAATCTATGGAAAAACTTACGAGAACAATGGCTGGACTAAGGGAAAATCGGATTCAAAATAAGCTCATGAATCCTAGGGAAAAGCTACCAAAGCAGGGCTACTGTTCGAGCTCCATTACTCTGGCCACAGATCCCTATTTCAATAACTATCCTTCATAAACCTCCTCACAAAGTTTCAGCCCGATCCAACGGTTAAAACATCTCAGATCGCAATTCTTTGGTGACAGCTTAGATGGTATCCGGGTTGAGTTTCTCACCTCCTAGACCTACTGTCCAAGCTTCATATCTCATACTATGGAGATTTATTCTAAGTTCTGACCGTTGGATATGAAGAGCAACAAGTCTTTAACCTTATTCTAAAATTTTAGAATGATCCAACGGTTGACGAGTGTTGGCAACTCTCTCACTGAGACTGCTCCAACTAGGTTTCAAAGCTTCCAACAAAGGCTTCTTGTAACTATTGAGGTTTCTCTCTCAATTCTTCTCCTCTAATCAGAAGTAGTGGGTTATAAAGAGAGTTAAGAAGATGAGGAAGATAACTAAGATCATAGAAGTGAGGGTTTACCTCTAGATAATGAAAGAAAGTGATAGAATGATCAAGTTGTGCAAGAACAATGGAGTTTTTGAAGAAAAAAATGAAGAAGAAATGGAAGAGATGAAGAAGTGAGTGAAGGGGGGAGGGAGGCCACGGTTTTGAGGAGTATTTATAGGCTAGATTTAGGCTTTTTTTGGTTATAAGGAATTGGTTTAATGGGTTTTGTGAATATTAAATTAATATATGATTAACTATGTTTAATAATTAACTTAACTAGGGTTACTTTGATTATTATGGTTAAAAAAACATGTGGCTCACATTTAGTGAAGGGTGTGACTGATTTTAGACCACACAAACTAACCATGGTTCCTTAACCATGGTTAAAATCTAACTTAACTTTGGTTAGGTTAAGCTAAAAGGGCATTTTGGTCATTTCACCTAAATTTACATTTAATGCTTCATAAATGCATGGTGAGTCATGGTGGTGACTCGCCCCGTGACTCATCTCCTCCGGTGTCCGGTTTTGTCTCTGCACCTCCCTTCTCGACTCCGTCGGTTCCCCGATTAAGGTTTTACGCCCGTATAAAAGCGTAATATTTCGTTTTCGACTGAAAATTTTCAAACTAACCAAACTCGTTGGAAATATGATTTAAATATAAATCATTTCGTTCACAAGTCAAAATTAGGTTTTTTGATCATTAAAATCTTGCTGTCAGTGAAAATACCGATTGTTTTCCGTTCAAACTTTCACCAAAATTCTCCTAAATACACATAATATTTTATTTCTGATCAGAAATTTGGAAAGCAGACTTCCTCACGGACAAAATATAAAACATCTACAAATTTCAATTTTCGGGTCAAATTAGGGTTTCCTGTCAGTATAAAATTATGCTGTCAGTTAAAAACGCAGGCCGGGCTCCGTCTGAATATGATTTTATTTTATTTAAAATCACTTTCTAACTCTCATATTAAAATATAATTAATTATATTTTAACTGGTTAAACAACGTAATTAAAAATCAGGCTGTTACATTACTACCCCTCTTAGATAAAAATTCCGTCCTCGGAATTTCTTAACTCAAAACTATACATCATCTTGTAATCGTATCTTAATCTAAAGATCCCACATTATATTTCTCATCGCTGTCTTTCCCCTAGGTGACAGCGGTAACTTCATAATAAAATTCATTCTTATATCGTTCTATTTATCCTCGAAACAATCCATCACTACATTATATTCATTGTCCTTAACATTTCACCTTGATCTATCATCCTTGAAGGACATAATTAAAACTTAATCCTTTCCTTCTTGTTACTACTGATCCACTCGAGAACCTTGTTTCAACATCTAACTCCCGCAATTAACACCAAAATCAATTCCAACATCTAACTTTTACCATTACCCGCAATTAACACCACAATCAATTGCAACATCTAACTTCTACAATTAACACTGCAGTCAAAAAGAACGACACCTGTTAGGATTCTCTACTTAACAAATTTGAATTTCTCTAGTAACCTCAATTTACATCAGAAATCATCTTTTCAAAAGCAGAAAAGAGTCATAGCATATCATACAATAAATGTCACAGACAATCAACATATATAACTAACAAATCATCCTCAAATTAATGTACCATCCTCTACCCCAATCTCACACAACTACACTTTTATACTGACGTGGCCACCACTAATCCTGTCACACATTCCTCGTTAGGAATGTCGTCCAGGTGACACGTTCCCAATGCCGGTGCACATTCTCATCAATGGTGAGAATGCTCGCAATGACACTATAGCAGCACAGTACCGTCGGTGCACACCCTGGTTCTCTCTCATATCTATCAAGGGTGCTCATGCATAGCAATGACACTATAGTTGTACAACTTAAATTCTAAGGTGGAACAGTCTAACGAGAACTCTTGACCTTGTATATTCCAAATATATGGTTGTGAACAACAACGTAAACACATGAATATCACTAACCCATATTAATAACATCCTAGTGCCTTAACCTTCCATCAAAGCCTTAACACATATTATATGTCACCCTTCCTCTTTAAAATAACTCATTTAGGTTAGGCACCTCTAAGTCACCATTATCCCCACACCCAAACAATTATCTCCCGAACAATATGTATATCTTTCCTTAAAATCCACTAAGCATCATATTAACAACCAAACAGATCATGCCTACAATAACATTAGAAAATATTCAAATCTAGTAAACCATAAAGTCAGACTCTGACATCCAAAAGCATGATATTCTACAAATAGAACCTGTTACGGCCTGGCCAAGAAAACCATCACGGTCGTGACAGACAACAAACATTCTCAATGTCATAAATATTCAAACACCAAAATAATAGGTCACATGCATATGGAATACCTCAACTAGCGTATCAGTAAATTCAACAACATGAAGTCAGACATCCTCAATATCATATAATCAACCTAATGCCGATAAACCTACAATCCCCAAATCACCATTGGTTTTACAGAAAAGGGTTCGAAAGTGATTTTGGTCTTGTCGATTACTTGACTACTATTAGGGTTTAAGTCGCCATACACAATCATTATATAATACACTACTTATCATTTCCGACGATGGAATGGTTCTTTCCCCCACCTGATTGACGTGCACGCTTTCCTGTACAGGCACTGAATGAATCCATGCTAGCCAAGAACCCCAGCACACTGTCCAACAACATCCACAAATCTGCCACCATCCATCCTTACACATCCATAGTTCCACTTTCCGTCCCGATTACACGTACGAGTAACACAATTCGTCGGAAACACCAAATACCAACCGAATCAACAATAGGGTTTCAAATAAATAAATCTATTTGAATCAAGAGACAAAATCGATGAAAAAACTTACGAGAACAACGGCTAGACTTAGGGAAAATCGTATTCAAAATGAGCTCATGAATCCTAGGGAAAAGCTACCAAAACAGGGCTACTGTTCGAGCTCCATTACTCTGGCCACAAATCCCTGTTTCAAAAACTGAACGGTGATAATGAAGAACGTGGTAGCAAGTATAAGATAGCCGACATCCAAGGAATCATCCTGATACTTCTTATAAGCATCCTTGTCAGCCTTGGGTGCACTCGAAGCTGGTGGCACCTCGAGAATAGACTCTTCAAGAACATACAACTTTTTCTCTTGCTTGAGGACAATCCTCATGTTTCTATACAAGTCCAGAAAGTTTGTTCCGGATAGTTTGTCCTTCTCAAGGATAGATCGCAATGATAAGTTACTAGATGTGTTTGATGCCATGGTAATCTACACAAAGAAATATGCAAAATATAAGTATCATGCTTTAACATATTTAATTAGGTCTTTAATTAAATACGCCTCCCACTATTTTACTCAAATCAATGACCCTCATCATTGACTCGGAAAATCCCTTTGAAATATTTTCTAGTGTGACCAAGATCCATATTTCACCTTGTTTTGAGTCAACTTGGGCTAATCTCCCAAAACTTAGTTATTTAGGTAGGAAACTCATTTCCAATTACATCTCATGTAACTCTTGGATCAGTTGGGTGAATAACTCTTATTCTAATGCATCCCATGGACTAAAGCCCAACTCAACACCTCTAAGCCTTTCAATCCTATTGAATTTGGCTTAGTTAAGTTAACCCAATGGATAGCATGGACATTACAATTGTCCCATCGCATCTTACTAGTATAGAAAAAATGCACCCCGCATTGGCGGACCTACTCTCATTTGATATTAGTCTTGATGAGTGTCATGTATTGGAAGGCTTTTAAACTTAATATTTTCTTTTGAGGGATTTTTATTAAAATGATCTCACCGGTATTGTATCCCATACAAGACGTCTCTAAGAATACATGAATACATGCTATCATACATTTAACAAACATATATAACATTTAAAACATACATGTATACATACATTTCTTGATCACATACAAAAATATACATTCCATACATTTCATGCATCTCATACATAAACATATAAGATAATATAGTTATGGCCTCCTAAAAGGGAAGAATTAATTAACTAATTTATTACAATTCTTTGACCCTCGAGCAAGCTTCTCAAACTTCTCCAACGGCATCATCATTTGTTGTTGCCTTATGTTCAACTTGAGCAATTACATTTATTTAAAATAAATAAATAGATAATTAAAGGGACGACACACATGATGTATTTAAAATAAATAAATAACACCAAAACCTAGGGCCATAACCACCTTAAAATAAAATATTTAATAACAATCAATAATAAAAATAATAATAATAAAACATTTTATTATTAAATAATTTTTTATTATTATTAATTAAATTTAAAGTAAAATCATTTTGAATTTCAAAAATTCAATTGCAACTTATCAAAACAACTTCACATCTTATCTGGATATAAGAAAGTTCTAACCTTTTGAATTTTAAAAATTAATCAAAACAAACTTCAATTCAAAATCCAAAACTGATATCACATATCAATATCATATACTTGAATTCAAAAGATTTCAATCTCTTAAACCAGTGCATGCGAGATTATAGTTGCTCAGTTTCAATTCAATCACTTAAAAAGCGTACAGACTTGGTTCCTTCATATTTTCATATATCATTGATTTGAAAATCACTTAAAAAACAATTCACGAAATACATGTCAAAACACATGAATGAATTGTAAGCACTGTGCAGGATAGAACTTTCATTTATGCACAAAGTTTTGATCACCTACTTTATATATAAAAGAAAAACTTGCAATTCATTCTTTATACTTGTGATGATCTTGAAAATAAAGGCCAAGCAAGAAACGCACATGGTTGTGCCTGTACATATTTTAAAAAAATAAATTTGAATTTCAAAATTCCTCTTGAACTATTTTGCAAATCCCAGATTCACGATTCATAATATGTACATCATATGACCAAAATGAAAACAGCGCATGTCCAGTTTTTCAATTAAGAAGATCATTCATGTGCTCACATAGAGATAACATGCATTCTATTGAATCATATTCAAAAGCAATTAATCATGTTATCAAATAAGGCAAACAAGCACATAGGGATTCATTGTAATTACGACCATAGGCTCTTATACCACTGTTAGGATTTTCATGAGATAATCCTATTTAAAAATCATATCTAACGGTGGAAGAAAACCATCCCCATGGATCACGGATTAAAAATACATGAATCACACAAGCGCTATTTGTGTTTACCTCTTGAAAAGTGCTTTCACTGTGATCACAAGTGCCACGAAGGAGAAGCACCTCTACTCAGTCCACGTGAGCAAACGGGCATCAGAGCTTTGCGTTCTGTGCTAGCTAATGGCTATGGGAGGCAAGGTTAATCGGTCATGGTTTAGAGGGAGACTAATAGTCTATTTATAAGTCACAGACTCCTCTTGACCTAACTGCTCACTTATTGGGCCTTGTACACTACTAGTCCAATAACCTTTAAATTAATTAAATCATATTTAATTAATTGAGCCGCTCCGCATTTACTCTATGCGTGTGACCCTGTAAGCTCCCACTAAGTTGACAATAATATTAAATATTACAATAATATCAAATATTAATTATAATATTAAATATTATAAATAATGAGCGGCATCTAGCAATGCATCATTAGTACCCAATTAGCAAGAGTATCGGTGATATGATTCTAGCCTTACCGCGACCAAAATTTACTGTGCAGTAAATGTCCCTTCGTCCATATGTCTTAATTGAACACAAGACATAAGAGTGTCATCCTGGTTATGTTCAATTATTTATTCCTCGATCCCAGAGTAGACGTGTAATCACAAATGGGCCCAATATCACATATTGGCCCACTTATGACACTTACATAACTATTATGAAGTATTCTCATAGTGAGTCATCCGATATAAATATTACTCCAAATATTTATACATGTGCACTGACTTGATATCACATATCTATGACCCGTGAGATGTGGTCATTAGTCTACTCACACAATAGCCTCTATGTATTATTGTCGTCCTAATTAACAATAATACTCGACTACAGAAATTTAAGTATAGCGTTCTTATTATTTAATGAGGTCTCACGATTAAGTCTTGTACTTAATGTCTCATTAAATGAACTGCCTATTCAAAGACTTTATTACGCTATTAAAACATGTAAATAACATAATAAATAAAATACCTTTATTTATATATAAAAAATATAATCCAAAGTCATGATACAAAATGTAAATCTACTAATATAGATTGGCCACTAGGGCTTACACCAACATGATTTTGTCACTGTTGAGCTGTTTGTGATGTGCTGGTTGTGTTAAATACTATATGTGATGTTTTGTGATATCTGAATATTTTATTATTATTTTACTGTGTATAATCTATTTTGTCTAATAACATGCAATACCTATTATTTCATGATTAGTTGGCATCTAGGCAATGATATTTGTTGTTCGGGAGATATACATGTGGGTGAGAAAATGGATGTGAGTTAGAGGTGTCTAGCCTGATTAAATATTATTTTGTGTATATGAGATGTGACATGGAATAAGGGTTGAAACTATGATGGAAAGTTGAGGCACTATCTTGTAACTGATGCGAGTCAGTGAGATTCATATATATGCATTGTTGTTCACAACCACGTGTTTGGAAACCACGAGGTCCGAAGTTCTCGAGGGACCGTCCCAACTTAGATTTAGGTTATGCAGCTATAGTGTCATTGCTATGCATGAGCATCCTCGAGAATGAATGAAGGTGTGCACTGGAGAAAATGTGCATCTATAGTGTCATTACTAGGCATGAGCACCCTCAAGATCGAACGAGGGCGAGGGTTGTGTGACAGGATTGGTGGTGGCCATGTCAGCATAAAGGTTTAGTTGCGTGAGATTGAGGGTAGAGGATGATATCGTAAATTAAGGATGAAGGTTAAGTATATGTGATGCGTGTCTCTAACTGTTATTATTTATACGCTATGTATTCCATTTCCGCTTATGATGATATAACTGTTTCTTATGAACCGAATGCTAGAGGACAAGCTGTGGAATCTAGCGGTAGAGTTTAAGGTTTATGGCCAGTACGTGTTGTGAGACATTTTATTTTCCGTTGTTTAGGACAGTTTGTATAAGCATGTACCTGCAAGGGATCCTACTGATATGATGCCCTAAACAGTGTTTTGTATTGTGATGGAAAGTCATATGTGTGTATGTGTAATATGATTATGGTGTGGTGTTTTAACTTTCAGAAGTTGGATGTTTTTTTAATTAGGTTTTTAATATTTACATATTTCGGTGTATACGTTTAACGTTAATAGCGCGATCAAGTTTTAATTAATGAGGTTTTAATTTAATGGCACAATGGGGGACAATGGGGTGTCTCACTTAACATCGAGCTAAAGTTCTCAAGTAACCTTTCATCTTTGGGCAAAAGTATCTAAAAGCACTTGATTACAAATCCTAACTTATTATGAAGTTGGATTGCAAGTCCAATTATTTATTTCTTTGCACTTTTCTAGTTGAGCCTTTTTAGTGGCTTCCAATGAAAAACAAATAACTCTTAGTCCATTAAATCTTATGGAGGTATGAACAATGAATTATCCATACTTTATAACATAAGGTCTTGTTCCACCATACGTCATAAATTATTAAGTTCGTATTCACTAAGTCGTTCATGACTTAGGTTTTTGAATTTAAAAGTAAATACTCGTCCTTACGGACTAGAATCCTTTCTTTTATTTAAAAAAAATCTTTGGCTAAAATCAATAATTTTGGAGTCAAATTCCACCAAAAGTACATAAGTACCAAATTCCTCAAAAACGGTTTCTCGAAAACATTGAAATACTTAAAACACAGTTTTGCCGCTTTTTACTTTATTTCAACTTTTATTTCGTATTTTCGAAAATATAATCATTTTTTCTTAATTAATTCACTTTATTAACTTCAAATACCTATGTTAAAGCATTAAAATGCTAATTTCGAGCCTCATTCTACGGTTTGTACAAAAATCCTATAAGTTGATCGAACGTCGCTAAATTTGAAAATCGCGCAAGTCCTTTTTCAATGATTTTTTAACCCAATGGTCCAAAACTCATTTTGGAGTCTTAGGACACTTAAATAGACTTCAAAATAGTTTTAAAATGTCAAAAAAAGTTTTGGTCGAAATGAGAACCTTTGTTCATTTTACGTGTCCGATTTCACGGAAATTTTGTTTTTAAGTCCGATAAAACATGATTTTTGTTGTCTTAAGTCTTAAACTCAAATTAAACCTCATTTAAAACCTTTAAAACATGGCAAGACAGTTTATACTACCTTAAAAACAGTTCTTCAAAGAAATGCATTTTCTTCTTGGCCTTGCTACTTTTTAACACCTTAACATTCATAGAATTACATAACTTTGAGAAACAATGTTGTCATGCTCTTTTTCAAATATTGGCCGAAGCCAATTCACAAGAAATTGTGAACATTTTCACTTCACCAAACCCTTCATAACCACATATACACATTCATGTATCAAAGAACTAAATCATGGCATGAATTTTAAAACATTAGGCATACATGATCATCTATGTCTAAGTGAGTATATTCTGATTTTTTTCCAAATTTTTAGGGGCATAAGGGTCACAAAGTTATTGGGACAGGCTTGGAATTTTAATGAAAGGCAAAGGACCACTTGGACATTATTTATGAAATAAAGATATTTTTAAAATTCGTAATCATGATGATGGTGAGTCATAAGAATGATTCATCATGGATGACTCGTCATTCTGTCTCCCAGTGTATTCCGTATCCGGCTCCGTCATTTACCCGATTTAGGTTTTTGGGCGTTTTCTTCGAAAATTCGCCCGAATAAAATATAATAATATATTTTTTTACGAAAATTTTAGAAATGGAGTTTATCTATTAAATTATGATAAAATCTAGAATTTTTCAGTTTCGGGTCAAATTAGGGTTTCTGCTGGTATAAAACTATACTATCAGTAAAAACGCAGACCGGTTTCCGTCTTAGTTTTAAATCCAAAATTAAACCCTAATTTCCTACAATATGGTAGGTTCGAGATATAATTTTTTTTTCAAAAATCATTTAAATAGTCATGGTTTAGAGCGAGACTAATAGTCTATTTATAAGTCACAGACCTCTTGACCTAACTGCTCACTTATTGGGCCTTGTTCACTACAAGTCCAATAACCTTTAAATTAATTAAATCATATTTAATTAATTGATCCGCTCCGCATTTTCTCTATGTATGTAACCTTGTAGACTCCCACAAAGTTGACAATATTATTAAATATTACAATAATATCAAATATTAATTATAAAATTAAATATTATAAATAATAAGCGGCATCTAGCAATGCATCATTAGTACCCAATTAGCAAGAGTATCAGTGATATGACTTTAGCCTTACCACGACCAAAATTTACTGTGTAGTAAATGTCGATTCGTCCATATGTCTTAATTGAACACAAGGCATAAGAGTGTCATCCTTGTTATTTTCAATTATTTATTCCTCGATCCCCGAGAAGACGTGTAATCACAAATGGGCCAAATATCACATATTGGCCCACTTTTGCGAGGCCACGCATATTTAACGTCTCACTCTATCGAGGGGCCCAAGACATTACCCCTGTTATGTAGGAGGGACGAATCCTGTCTACACCACTCACACTCCTCAGCATGATTTATTACAGGCCCAATAACTATCTTTATGATCACCCTGTTATGCGTGACGTTGATAGTATTAAAGCCTACAACTCCTCATATAGGAATCGTAGCGACTTCAAGTCGAATGACTACTTCACTATGTTCGCCATGAGAATACTTATGACACTTACATAACTATTATGAAGTATTCTCATAGTGAGTCATCTGATATAAATATTACTCCTAATATTTATACATGTGTGCTGACTTGATATCACATATCTATGAACCGTGAGATGTGGTCATCAGTCTACTCACACAATAGCCTCTATGTATTATTGTCGTCCTAATTAACAATAATACTCGACTACAAAAATTTAAGAATAGCGTTCTTATTATTTAATGAGGTCTCACGATTAAGTCTCATACTTAATGTCTCATTAAGCTGCCTATTCTAAGTTATTTATTACACTATTAAAACATGTAAATAACATAATAAATAAAATGCCTTTATTTATATATAAAAAATATAATCCAAAGTCATGATACAAAATGTAAATCTACTAATATAGATTGGCCACTAGGGCTTACACCAACATGATTTTGTCACCGTTGAGCTGTTTGTGATGCGCTGGGTGTGGTAAATACTTTATGTGATGTTTTGTGATATCTGAATATTTTATTATTATTTTACTGTGTATAATCTGTTTTGTTTGATAACATGCAATACCTATTATTTCATGATTAGTTGGCATCTAGGCAATGATATTTGTTGTTAGGAGATATACATGTGGGTGAGAGAATGGATGTGAGTTAGAGGTACCTAGCCTGAGTAAATATTATTTTATGTATATGAGATGTGACAAGGAATAAGGGTTGAGACTGTCATGGAAGGTTGAGGCACTAGGTTGTAACCGATGCGAGCAAGTGAGATTCATATGTTGGAACCAAAGTGGTTTTGGATTTAATAATCTCTATGTTTTGATGCTAACAAAAGGATTAAATTTGCTTGGCAAAGTATTAGTTGAGATCTAACTAGTGCTTTCAGTTATGCAGGAACAGTTTTATAAGTAAAATAAACTTGGGAGAAGTTCCAATTGAAAAATACGAGTCCACCCCTATAGACGGGCTGCTCAAGAACTGTCGTAAATTTACCTTGTTGTTTTCTTTAGTAGACGAGGCTATAAATGAATACCTAAATAAACTGTTAGGTACAGCAAGTCCAAAGACTTGAAAATAAGCGTCAATCTTGCCACGTCAGCAGACGACACTACAAAAAAAGGTCATTTAGCGACTGAAAATAGTGACCGAATTTTTTGGTTGCTTTTTTAGACTGAAATAGTGACCGATTGTAGGATCTACATGAAACACTGATTAGAGTTGATACTGCGACCGAAATAGCGACCGAAATAGAGCGTAGCAGAGATATCGGTCGCTATGTCGGTCGCTAAATAAAGGAAAGTAAAAGTCAGAAATTTATGAATTTTTAGCGACCGAAATGGCGACCGATTTAAATGCAACGGTTAAACTTTATTTATATTAGCGATCGATTTAAAAATCTGTCGCTAAATTTATGAATTCATATTTCAAACTTTATTTATATTTGCAACCGGTATTAATTCGGTATCTAAACGATACGTAAAAAAATAAAATAGCGCGTGTTAGCGACCAAAATTTAAATCGGTCACTAAAATTATAAATTCAAATTTCAAACTACCCATATTAGCGACCGAATTAGTGACCGATTTAATTCGGTCGCTAAAACTGAAATCCCTAAATTCGACAGAACCACCTTCTCCCTCATTTTACTCGAAGGCATATCTCTCTCTCACTGTTTCTCTCTTCCTAGCCGCGTGCTCCGGCCACCACAAGACACCTCCTGTCACCACCGTCATCCCCTCTGCTCAGGTAAGCTCTCCTCTACTCCATCTCTCTCTCTCTATCTCTGTTTCTCTCGCATCTCTCTCTGTCTCACTTTGCTTCTCTCTCTATCTGTTTCTAAGGTCTCTCTCATCCTTCTCTGGCCACCACCACCTCTGTCATCGTGCGGCCACCACCCCTAACAAACTCCTCTCTCAGTTCTTACTCATCTCAGGTAATGATCGATCATAATCTCTTCTTCTTTGAGGCTTTATCTTTTTGTAATCTTCAAGCATGAATCATCACACCCACCATGTGTGTGCAATTCTCATCACACCATTCACAACACAACTAGGCTAGCCTAGCTAGCTTTGTACATTTTGCTCATGTATTCCCATGAGCAGGTGTTATACATTTTGTTTTGTCTGGATATATATCATTGTTTCTGAACTAGAGTAGTTAGCATTGAATTCAACTATGGCAGGGTCTAATAATATTACCAGTTTGTTTGTTTTAAGCATTTGATAATTGATAGAAACCCACAATATGATTGGTAAAATAATTTCTAGTAGGCTAAATGGCCCATCACCATTTCTTCAAACATGATTCTTTTTAGTGCATCATTTAGAAAGCACAAATAAAATTCTTTTCAACGTCTCAATTCAATATAGAAGAAGCCTTCTTTACAAAAAGGAAGAGCTACTCATAGCTGTAACAAAACAAAACAATAGCACCCTTAGTCACTTTGTAACCATTCAACGGCCTAAAGAAACATGCTAGAGAATACAATACAATCTTTGAATAATGCTTGGAAAAATAATCTCAACCTATATTTATCTTGTTTTCCATATATCTAAGAAATAGGATCTAGAGCATTCAAACTGCTAGAATAAAGAACTCTTATACTATTCCTTTACTTGATTACACTAAGTTCTTTATTGTCTGTTACTGTATGTTCATATAAAATATATCAAAACTCTGATGCCCATTACCAAATTATATTTTTAAGGAGCCACTTTGCTTAAGTTCATTCTCTCAATCCCATAAAAGAAACTTGATCCTGCCATGTGAGTGCATAGGCATGTTCCTCAATGTTAGCTTACACAGGACATATGAGAACAAAAAAATCACTGCATCATAGAATGTTTCACCACTTAATGTGGTACCTTCTATCATCAACTAATGAGCAATATTATTGTTAAAAGCAACTCCATGAGTAGAAACTCAATGGCAGCACAAAAATTTAGTTAAATGCAATTAAGCAAGTCATACAAACAAAATATAACAAGAAAAATTTCCAAGTCGTAACTATGAATAAAATTCAATGTTTGAGAATACGTGAACCACCATCAATGATAATCCATTAAAATAATACACCATCATAATCAAAGTTAATCATAAGAGATCTAATATCATCTTCCATCATTTTCTTTTTAAAATTTATATTCAAGTTACTTGATGTATCACCTAAAATAACATTTATTTTATATCTCAAACATTTTCACAATGCCACAGGTACACACTTACCTTAACATGATTCATATTAGAAGCATTAGTTATACCTTTACATTAGTATCATACATATGCATTATTTCATCTATACTCAGACCATATTATATCAAAATTTATTCATAAGTATCTATTATAATTTGTGTTTCTAGTCTTATAAATAGTTGTACTGGATTATGTATATATAGAATAGTGATTTTATTTGAAATGACTAATTTCATTTATGCACGATAGGTCCTTGTTGTCATATTCTTCTACTCTCCGTTGGCTCCGGCTCCTCCCTTTATCCTTACTCGGTTGTGTTTTCTCTCTCAGGTAAGTTCTCTGAACACTCAGTGTAATGTATTATGTGAATTATCGTGTTGTTTGGTAGTGGAGAGCTGAGCTCAATAGGATGTGATCTTGTCTGATTGTATGCTGATAATTTAATTTTTATGCATGTGTTTGTCAATATGTGTTGTTTGTTAGTGGAGAGCGGAGCTCAATAGGATGTGATCCTGTCCGAAAGGTGGGATGCTGGTTGTGTGCTGATAATTTAGAAATTATGCATGTGTCTGACAATTAACTGCACTTGTTAGTGGAGAGCGGAGCTCAATAGGATGTTTGCTACAATATTTAATCTAAGTTTGTATTGATTTACGCTGCAATTTATATAAGCTCAACAATGTTGCAATATTTATAGGTTAATGGTTTTATTTTCTGTTAGAGTTAATAATTAATTTACGAAAGCCTTAGTTTCCTATTTGAGATTCAATATTCATGAGCATGCGTTACTTATCAAGGTATGCATGCTCATTGTATTGAATCTTGAATTGTCCAAGTGGGACAGTTTGGGGAAAAACCTTTTTCACACTCGTACAATAGTCATTTCAATGTTCAAATGCCTTATATACTTGTTGAAATCTCGGTCTGATGCATTTCCTTTTGTTCTCCTGGTGCATACTTGATCGCAGTGATTCTCACCATGCTCGAGTCGTGTACTTGGAGACCGATGGGAAATGCTTCCAAAATTTTGTCAAGTATAAGGTATTTGAATATGGGAATAACTATTATTAGCCGAGTGTGGCAAAGGTTTCTTCTCGAATGGGATAGGTTCATACCTTGTCATAAGAACGAGATTGATGGAGTTATTGGAATGCACCGTAATATATAAGTGTTATTGTAGGATTGGTCAGGCTATTTAATTGCCAGCAATGGATATTCCGGAGAATCGGAAATGGATGTATCGTAGGTTGGATCGGAATAAACGTCTTAGGGAAGAGTATAGAGTTGGAGTGGATCAGTTTGTAGAGTTTGTTGTTAGCCAGGAGAGATTTATACGGTTGGGCGGTGATCAATTGAGGTGTCCTTGCAAAAGATGCAAGTGTCAATCTTTCAAAAGCGTGGATGGAGTTGTAGCCGATCTTTATGAGAAGGGCTTCATGCCTGATTACTATTGGTGGAGTAACCATGGTGAGACGTTGCCTGACTTAAACCCGATTGTGTTTGAAGGTTCGTACTATGGAAGTGGTGACCGGAGGGAAGAATTGAATCCATACGAGCAGATGATAATGGATCATGCTGGACCATCGGTTGGTGTTGTACTAGAAGAAGATGGGGGAGAAGATGGTGGAATGGGTTCCCAATGCATAGAGGAGAATCCGAATCCCGAAGCTCAAAGATTCTATGATATGCTGAGTGCTGCACGATCTCCATTGTGGGAAGGATGTCGGGAGTACACGGAGTTGTCGATGTGCATGGAATGGTTGAGTATCAAATCTGACTACAATATGAAAGAAGGTTGTTTTAATTGCCTCACCAGGTCAGTGTCCAAGGCTTTTCCAGAAGACAATCGGATGCCTACTAGTTTTTATCATGCTAAGAAGTCTGTGGAAATTTTGGGTCTGGGGTGTTTGAAAATTGATTGTTGCCCGAATGGATGTATGTTGTACTATAAGGATGATTCAGCGGAAAGCATAATATGTTGTCGATTTTGTGGTGCGGATCGGTATAAGACAACCACTAAGATGGACATTGAGAATAAGAGGTCGTTAAAAAAGATGTGGTACTTTCCGCTCGTGCCAAGACTTACAAGATTGTACTATTCGATGGCCACTGCAGCTCACATGAGGTGGCATAGTGAGCATGAGAGGAAGCAAGATGTCTTGTGTCATCCATCTGATGGAGAAGCTTGGAAGCATTTTGATAGGGTTCATATGGCATTTTCGCAGGACCCTCGCAATGTCCGATTGGGGTTATCTACTGATGGATTTAATCCTTTTGGGCAGTCTGGAAAAGCATACTCTTGTTGGCCGGTTATCCTGACTCCGTACAATCTTCCCCCGGGGATGTGCATGAAGCGGGAGTTTATGTTCCTAACAGTCATAATTTCGGGTCCGTCTAATCCAAAAGGTAAGATTGATGTGTACTTGCAGCCGCTGATAGATGAGTTCACAATGCTGTGGAATGATGGTGTGTTGACATATGACGTATCTTTGAGGCAGAATTTCATCATGAAAGCAGCTTTGATGTGGACGATCAACGACTTTCCCGCTTATGGGATGATGTCGGGTTGGATGACCGCGGGGAAGCTTGGATGCCCAATATGTATGGAGCGATCGAAGGCATTCACGCTTAAAAACAGTCGAAAGATCTCATATTTTGATTGTCATCGTCAATTCCTTCCAGAAGATCATCCTTATAGGCGGAATAAGAATGCATTCAAGAAGCGTTGTGCGGAGACAACACCGCCTCCACCACGTTTGACTGGTCCTAATGTATGGCGCAGAGTACAGTACTTACCGCTCGTCCCTGAAACCCAAGGAGAACATATTCTTGATTATGCCGTCAACCATAATTGGACAAAACAAAGTATATTTTGGAAGTTGCCGTATTGGAGGACGCAGCTACTCCGTCACAACATTGATGTCATGCATACTGAGAGGAATGTGTTTTTAAATGTGTTTGACACTGTGATGGACATCAAGGGGAGGACAAAGGATACAAATAAAGCCCGATTGGATCAGAATGAAATTTGTAATCGGAAGGAGCTTGAGTTGCAGGACGGTGGTCGTGGCAGACTTATCAAACCGAAGGCAAGTTACATACTAAGCAAAACACAGAAAATGGCCGTCTGTAAGTGGGTTAAAGAACTAAAGTTACCAGATGGGTATGCTTCCAATCTGGGTAGATGTGTTGACATTAAGGAAGCAAAGTTACATGGAATGAAGAGTCATGATTGCCACGTGTTCATGCAACGGTTACTTCCAATTGCGTTCGATGCATTACCGAAGCAAATTTGGAACCCACTAGTTGAGCTTAGCCACTTTTTCAGGGAGCTTACATCGACAACACTAAATGTGAATCAATTAAAGGATATGGAAGTCAAGATACCCGTTTTGTTATGTAAGCTGGAGCAAATCTTCCCGCCGAGTTTCTTTGATTCCATGGAACACCTGCCAATTCATCTACCTTACGAAGCAAGAGTTGGTGGCCCAGTCCAATACCGCTGGATGTATCCATTTGAGAGGTAAACAACATCAACTATTTTACTTAATACATATGAAATTCATGAATACAAGAGCGTAGTTTAGCTTTCCCTAAAACTAGTAATTATTTGTATGTATCCTTTTTTAATAGGTTCCTGCACTCCCTTAAACACAAAGTCAAGAACAAGGCACGAGTGGAGGGTTCCATTCGTGAAGCATACTTAGTAGAGGAGACTTCCACTTTTGCCTCTTATTTCTATCCGGAGAAGTTAACACGAGAAGGACAAGGATGCCTAGAAACGTTGATTCCGGTGAAGGAAGTTCAACTAGTCCTCCTATATCAATATTCAACCATCCGGACAGATTTAGTGGCAAATCAAAAGGATATTTCTTGGAGCAGCGTGACATTAATGCTGCTCATCTGTATATCCTTCAAAATTGTGAAGAGATGGCGCCGTATTTAGAGTAAGTTTCTACAATGTCTTTTATAAGTTCAATTGACATTTATGATTATTAATCGTCCTGCTGTCTCCCATATGTAGGATGTACGGAAATTTTCTAAGGGATCTCCAACCTGACATTTCAAACGACCAGGTTGATCGTGAAATTACTTCTCACTTTGCTACGTGGTTCAGTAAATATGTAGGTTAAGCATCTTCATTTGTTGAAATACATTTTATCTCCTTAAATTTATAGCATGTATAAGAATAATATAATATTTGATTTTTTAGGTACTAGATCCAGAAAACAATGTTCAAAATCCATTGTTGACAAATTTGGCATGAGGGCCTAACAGATGGGTTACATCATGGAATACTTATATTGTTAATGGATATAAATTTAACACAAAAACATGGAATGAAGGAATGCAGACGTGTAACTATGGTGTTTGTGTGCGAGCCACTGATGGCAATGTAGAGGATGATTTCTATGGGGTTCTAACTGACATCCTTGAACTCGATTATACCGGTTTCCCCGTGATGAAGTTAGTTATCTTCAAGTGTGATTGGTTTGATCCTACTCTTGACGTAGGGACAAAAATAGATAAAAAATATGGTATTGTTCAAGTTAGGCTGTCTCGAAGGTATAATAAGGCGTACGACCCATTCATTTTTTCACAACAGGCAGAGCAGGTTTATTACTCGCCATATCCCGAAGGACATCATGGCTGGTTGGGTGTTATTAAGATAAAGGCTCGCAGTATAATTACTGATAATGTAATCAACCAGCCTGAAAAAGATGCTTCGTACCAAGATGATGAGTTTTCAAGACCCCATATACCGTTGCAAATTATGCCGGACATCATTGTTAATTCTGTGGTGGACATTTCAGGAAATGGGGAAGAAGTTGAAAGAGAGTTAATGGATCAATCCGAGTTGGATGCATCTAGCGAAGGTACATCCCGATCAAGTGATACTGATGAGAGTGAGGGTGAATTTAGTGACAGAGATTCTACTTAGGTAATTTATTTATGTCATAATTCATTGTGTAAATGTCGTTATACTTAGGTAATTTATTTTTGTATTATTTACACTGTTGTGTAATCATCTTTTCATTTTTTTCACAGATGGCAGATTCCTCTAGAGGTAGGGGGCGTCGTGGAGGTCGTGCTGCGAGAGTCCCTTCGCCGGCCGACCCACAGCCTTCAGATCGAGACCACCCTACCAGCACCTCTGTGGATGGGACACCTCGAGGTGATGGAGTTGCACCCCCTACCCAGCCTCATGTGGTCGGGACACAGGCTGCACCCTCATCATCCACACCTATGACAGGACCATCATCATCATCGGGACAGGAGAGTCGTGGTCCATCCGACAGGAGGATTCTGCTTATCCCCAGGGGGATAACGAGTAAGCTAATTTAATTTTTTAATATATATAAAGTATCGTTAATTTCTATTTACTTGTTTTTTAAATTTATTTATAACATTTATTAATGCTCTAATTTTCTTTTGACTTTCGCCTAGGAAGTGCCCTTCTGATTCGATATCGAAGATCCTTCGACGCGAGTTTGATGGTCCATGGCCTACAAGGAAGGCCATCCCAGGGGGCCATAGGGATCAGTTGTTTAGAGAGTTTAAGGTAACAATTTATTAACTTATTTAAATTAAATTTAAATTATATATATACACACGAATTTCCTAACAACTGTAAGTTGCAGAAAGAGTATAGGTGGGACGTAGCTTTAGAGGCTCTCGTCAGGGACATAATTGAGCATAAAGGGTCACTGGTCATGAAGAATCTGACGAACAAGCTGAGGAAGGGTCAGAATAAGGGGAAGTGGGTGGATCCTGAGATCAGGAGGCAGGTGGACCAGTATTGGGCTACTGAGAAGTTCCAGGAGATCCAGGCCATAGCTCGGCGTAATCGAGCTTCTGATGGTGGCGCATGTGCTTGGACCGGCGGGTCTAAATTAGTCGCCGCCCACTACGACGAGCTGGTAATACATTAAACTTTTGACTTAATAATATATTATTTAATTAATTAGTTTTCATTTTTAATTATTCTTATGAATTTAAGATTATATTTTTCTGTGTAGAAAGAACAGAAACAACAGGCCCCCACTGCTATGGAGTTGGTGGAGAGGACGAAGAAGTTGAAGTCAGGGACATGGGTCAACGACAAGGCCCGTAACTATGCTGTAAGAAAAAAAATAATTTAGTGTTTACTTGTAATTTATTATAAATGATTTGTTAATTTTGGATATAATTTTATCTAAATCTCTTCAACTATACTTTGTAGGTGGGCTTCAACGAGAAGAAGGACGATGCCATATCATGTGCCTCACAGTCACAAGATGAGGCTTTGACTGGTGATGGGCCCAGCTCTCCTATCTCCGTCGACGATAATGCCATTTATTTGGAGGTCGTCGGGGGCAGGAACAAGAAGGGCCACGTGTATGGCCTCGGACACCTGGGAGGCGAGTTTATCGCTTCATCATCCGGCACGCCTGCTCCTTCCTACGCCGATACCGTCCCTCAGGAGCAGTTCAACCAAATGCAGGACACCATCACGCAGCTGAACGCGGAGCTTCGGGAGAAGAGTGAGAGAGAGCAGCAGATGGCGAACCAGATTGCACAGTTGACTCAGGCACACCAAAGAATCGATGCGAGGCGAGCATTGAGCGGTCGGACATCTGCGGATCGGTGTTGGAGCAGATGAGGATCCACACTCCAGCTTGCTCGGGTGATGCTCGACTGTTGTGCGCTCGCTGCCGCTCCTCCGAGTTCCACCGCTAGCACGATGTCTGCTCTCGCAGAGGACGATCGCCTAGCGAGCGTCGGTGGTAGACGGGGACCGAGGATGAGTGGATTCCTCCACCTCCCCCTCATCATGACTGATTTTTTTTTTCATATTTTTGACTTAAAACGATTCTTGTACGACACTTTGGATTATTTTTTATATATATATTTATTATTTCTTATGATTGTATATTTCATTAGTAATTTGGTGTGTTTTATTAGTAATTTTGCTAACGTTTAAAGAAAAACAGGAAAAAATTTTATTTTAAAAATTAAATTTTTTTTAAAAATTAATAATAACCAGTTTAGCGACCGAATTAGAAACCAATAATTCGGTCGCTAAACTTTATTTAACATTAACAGATGTGGTATGGTGACCGAAAATCCATCGCTAATATAAGTTAATAGTAACCAAAATTAGCGACCGCAATAGCAACCGATTATCGGTCGCTAAAAATGGTTACCTAAACAATGCGACCAATCGAATAGCGATCGTTTTTTATTATTTAGCGACCGAAATTACGTTCGCCATTTAGCGACCAAATTAATATTTTGGTCGCTAAAAGCTTAGCGACCATGTATTCAGCCACCACCATTAATCGGTCGCTAATTCGATCGCTAAATTAAATAGTGACCGATTTACATAGTTTAGCAACCGAATATGCCCGTCGCTAAACAGTTGTTTTTTTGTAGTGCGAGTGCTATCCTTGAAACTCAAGTATACAACAATAATGCCTATATAAAATTCAGTAGACGTCCATAGTGCCACGTCATTGGATGGAGCTTCTCTAAGGACTTAGCAAGTCCAAAAACTTGTGTGGAAGAGCGCTTCTGCCACATCAGTGGACGAGCAAAAATAAAATCTTGTGTAGATGCGTTCTTAAAACTAAGTAGACGGTTCTATATGTTCTATATCTTTACTAGCTTGAATATGATTTAATGCAATCTGGTCCACAATGAATTTATTTCAAATGATTGATATTTATTTAAAATTAATATTTGTTCTTCCCATTTGTTTTTATCCGATTTACTGTCTTGCTTCCCTTGAGAAAATTCATAGTAATATCAAGGAAATATAAAAAGCAAAAAGTACAATTGAAATTGCAAAACGATCTGTACGGTGACATCTTTATTGCTCAACAAAAGCTGGGTTATACACAAAGGAGGAAAGAAAGTTTTTAAGGTACAATTACTCAGAACAGTGAGCCTCCATTTTGTGATTTTCTGGTAACCAATGATGCTTTTCAACATGGCCAAAATGAAGCTATCAGTCTCAACGGATATCATGCATTTAATGCTATCTCTAAATGGGATTATTCAAAGTAACCGTTGAAGAAATACAAGAGAATAAGAAGGTCAATATAAATTGAAGACCTCAGATACTGGAAAAAAAAAAAAGAGGAAACTTGCCTGCACAATCTTGCTAGCTAGCTGAAATTTTCCCATTTGATAATCACTTATTCCTTTATCCTTTCAAGAGCAAGAGCCTGTATTCATTAAGTTTGAATATTGTTGTAATATTCAACTGATCTTAAACTGTCATATTCTCACCCATAGTGAGTTAATAAGATCAACCATTAAATCTCTTTGTTAGAGTTAGAGCCTGAAGAGGCTTGGTAAGAAAGGAATACTTGTAGCCTGAAGAAGTGTTGAATACTTGTTTATAATCTATTTCGAGAAATAGTGGAAAAATCCTTCAAGTCGAAGGGATTGGATGTAGCTCTTGGTTGGAAGAGAGTGAACCAGGATAAAATCTCTTGCGTGAATTTTCTATCCCTAAACTCTTCGGTTTTATTTGCTTATACTAACTGTGGGGTTTTGATATTGCTTTTGTTAATCTTTTAAAAAGGATTTCTTATGTGCTTAATCTTTTTATCTTCTGCTTGTGAAAAAGTTGTTCAAAAAGGGTTTTTACGAAAACAATTAACAAACATAATTCAACCCCCCTTCTTGTGTTTGCCTGTGCCTATTTCATCATATATATGCATTGTTGTTCACAACTGTGTGTTGGGAACACACGAGGTTCGAAGTTCTCACGGGACCCTCCCGGCCAACTTAGATTTAGGTTGTACAGCTATAGTGTCATTGCTATGCAAGAGCACCCTCAAGAGCGAATGAGGGTCTGCACCGAAGAAAATGCACAGCTATAGTGTCATTACTAGGCATGAGCACCCTCGAGATCGAACGAGGGTGTGCACCGGGATTTGGGGATGAGTTGCTTGGACGACTAACTAACATCCCTCTGCGGGTGAGGGATGTGTGACATGAGTGGTGGTGGCCACATCAGCATAAAGGTTTAGTTGCATGAGATTGAGGGTAGATGATGATATCGTAAATTAAGGATGAAGGTTAAGTATATGTGATGCGTATCTCTGACTTTTATTATTTATATGCTATGTATTCCATTTCCGCTTATGATGATAGAAATGTTTCTTATGAACCGGATGATGGAGGACGAGCTGTGGAATCTAGCGGTAGAGTTTAAGGTTTATGGCCAGTACGTCTTGTGAGATGTTTTATTTTCTGTTGTTTAGGACAATTTGTATAAGTATGTACCTGCAAGGGATCCTACTGATAGGATACCCAAAACAAGGTTTTGTATAGTGATGATAGACATATGCGTGTATGTATAATATAATTATGGTGTGGTTTGTTAACTTTAAGAAGTTGGATGTTTTAATAATTAAGTTTTTAATATTTGCGTATTTTGGTGTATACGTTTAACGTTAATAGCGCGATTAAATTTTAATTAATGTGGTTTTAATTGAATGGCACAACGGGGCACAACGGGGTGTCTCACTTAACGTAGAGCTAAAGTTCTCAAGTAACCTTTCATCTTTGTGAAAAATTATCTAAAAGCACTTGATTACAAATCCTAACTCATTATGAAGTTGGATTGCAAGTCCAATTATTTATTTCTTTGCACTTTTCTAGTTGAGCCATTTTCTTGGTTTCCAAGAAAAAGCAAATAACTCTTAGTCCATTAAATATTATGGATGTATGAACAATGAATTATCCATACTTTATAACATAAGGTCTTGTTCCACCCTACGTCATAAATTATTAAGTTCGTATTCATAAATCTTATGGAGGTATGAACAATGAATTGTCCATACTTTATTTCAACTTTTATTTCGTATTTCCGAAAATATAATCGTTTTTCTCAATTCCTTCACTTTATTAACTTCAAATACATATGTTAAAGTATTAAAATTCTAATTTCGAGCCTCATTCTATGGTATGTACAAAAATCCTATAACTTGACCGAACGTCACTAAATTTGAAAATCGCGTATGTCATTTTTCAACGATGTTTAAACCTAATGGTCCAAAACTCATTTTGGAGTCTTAGGACACTTAAATAGACTTCAAAAATACTTTTAAACTGTAAAAAACAGTTTTGGTCGAAATGAGAACCTTTGTTCATTTTACGTGTCCGATTTCAAGAAAATTCTATTTTTAAGTCCGCTAAAACATGATTTTTGTTCTCTTAAGTCTTAAAGTCAAATTAAACCTCATTTAAAACCTTTAAAACATGGCAAGACAGTTTATACTACCTTAAAAACAGTTCTTCAAAGAAATTCATTTTCTTCATGGTCTTGCTACTTTTTAACACCTTAACATTCATAGAATTACATAACTTTGAGAAACAATGTTGTCATGCTCTTTTTCAAATATTGGCCGAAACCAATTCACAAGAAATTGTGAAGATTTTCACTTCACCAAACCCTTCATAAACACATATACACATTCATGTATCAAAGAACTAAATCATGGCATGAATTTTAAAACATTAGGCATACTTGATCATCTATGTCCAAGTGAGCATATTCTTAGTTTTTCCCAATTTTTTAGGGGCATAAGGGTCACAAAATTAAGCCGAATTTTTAGGGGTATAACGGTCACAAAATTATTGGGACAAGCTTGGAATTTTAATGAAAGGCAAATGACCACTTGGACATTTCTTATGAAATAAAGATATTTTTAAAAATTGTAATCATGATGATGGTGAGTCATAATAATGAGTCATCATGGATGACTCGTCATTCTGTCACCCAGCGTATCTCTATATTTCCATATCTGGCTCCGTCGTTTACCCAATTTAGTTTTTTGCGCATTTTCTTCGGAAATTCACCCGAATAAAATATAATATTTTATTTTTTTTATGAAAATTTTAGAAATATACTTTATCTATTAAATTATGATAAAATCTAGAATTTTTCAGTTTCGGGTCAAATTAGGGTTTTTGCTGGTATAAAACTATACTATCAGTAAAAATGCATACTGGTTCCCGTCTGAGTTTTAAATCCAAAATTAAACCCTAACTTCCTACAATATGGTAGGTTCGACATATAATTTTGTTTTTTTCAAAAATCATTTTCTTGATTATCAGTAAAAATATAAACAGATAAGTAATTGTCGATACAGCAAAATAGATAAAACGTAGGTAAAAGACAGTGTGTTACACCCGTGAGACCAACATTAGAGTTCAGAGGTGATAGACCCAGTTGCAGTGATCCCCAAGGACGATGTTCGCCACAGTTCTCACTACTGACGGTTTTTTCAGTGCCATCGCCGAGTGATTATATCTAGTAGCAGTGAGGCGACAACGTCAGCACCACCACCATAACGACTTCCATGGTGAGTCTACAGATGCAGAGCGTCTGATATATATAGGTTGTGTGTGGTGAGATATTTTGATGTATTTTAAGTGGGGATGGGCTAGGTGTTGAGCATGGCTAGGATGTTGTCATAGTCAGATCTTTTATGTATTTTCTTTATCTTTATTTCTTTGTACCAGTGGTACCCTACTAACGGGGTACCCTAGATAGTTTATGTATTATGCTTATAAATGTATATAAAGTGTGATGCTTACATTCATTCCTTTTTATGTGTAAAGTTTTAATATATCCATTTTTCTGATATGTATGTTAACATTAATATCGTGATTAAGGTTCGTTAAATTAAGTTTTTCTTTAATAGGACATCGAGGTGTCTCAGGTATTCTAAGAAGAATAACTTAGAGAGCTTTGAAAGCTTGAGTGATTAAGTTCAGGTGTGTATCTTCCAGTCTTCAAAGACTTCTATTTATACTCATTAAGCAATAAATCCGTTGAGTTGTTTTCTTCAAATGAGTAAAACTTTTGTTCTTCATCCAATAATGTCAAAGAGTTGTTATGAGTCTTCATTTAATGTTTATGATCATTGGAGAGCATCAAGACAAGTTGAACGTATTTGTTGGTATTACTTTGTCAGAGTGTAGCTTGATTCAGAGTAGTAGTAGTTGATTTTCAGACTTGGGCAACGCGAGTTTCCTTATTTGTGCAACACACGTCTGTGATCGCATAATGGTTACTTTGCTTGTTACAACAAAATGAATGTCCAACACAAATTGATGCTTTATGCTTCTGAATTCAATTCTCTTGATTTAAAAATGGAAGGGTTAATTCCTGTCTTTTGAATAAGAGGGAGTGAAAGGCTTCTTGTAAATTTGTAGGGTCAGACGTATTTTCATGGCTTGTTGATACCGAGTCTTTCTACTGATCTTTGAGTCTCGTTGTTTTGCCAGAATAATTTTGGTTTATGATTTGCACACTGAATACACATATTAGCATATTTCAAAAGTTCAAGTAAAATCATTCATTGTTTGGATTCATCAAAATTAGAGATGTCAATATATACTTTATGAAAATATTGAACAGAATGTTTAGCAAGTTGATCATCGCTTAGGTCACTAGGTGGCACAAACAGAATTGATGAGTTTTGGAGATGTTGTCCCTCGACCCAGCCATGTGCAAGATGGCTATGTTCTGGATTTGATGAAGAACCCTAACTTCATACTTCATTCTTGAAGAAACCCTCTTAGGTTGCCTCCTTGTGACTGCTCTCATCAAGATATCTAGAACCATATCATAGCCACCCAAGTCTTCTTCCCAGTTATCCTCTTGGGTCAACTCAAATTTGGCACAGTTGATTGCAGATGAAATAGTAGCCTCAGATACGATAACTTCTATTTTAAGCACTCTGCCCTTGACTTCCTTAGTTGTGACTTCAGGGGATTTCCAGAACTCCCTTACTAACTCAGGATATATAGAAATTGATTCATTGAAATATCTTTCCCATCCAGCAGCTTTGATGTAACTCAGGATATACAATGTTAGTTCTATCTTAAATAAAATGTTATTTTTTCTTTAACCTCATTAATAAAAATCTTCAAATTCCACCCTTGCTCATTATTAATCATATAAAAAGTTTCAAATTATATTTATTATTTAATTTGTAACCTTTTTAATAAAAGGTTCCAGTTTTATTGCTGGTCTTCTTTTTATAAATTTATTTAAACATTTCATCTATATAAATTGATGATTTATGGAAAATATATCCTAGTCAAATTATAAAATTCAATATAATAAATACCAATAAATGAAATTTATTTTCATAAAAAATTTTAACCATAGAATATTATTATTTTAATAGAGAAAAGCATGGTCGTGCTCACCATATGTATGATTGTGTTGGACTTAGCGTCTGCGAGACGCGGTCTGCACTTAAGCACGGTCGTGCTGCCTAACAAGCACGATCGTGCTTGTGATCTAACTGATCACAAGACACACGACGAAGCATTGGTGCGCTGTACATAAGCATGGTCGTGCATATGTTCCAGAATGAGATTTTTGAGCTTAAAATCCCTCTTAGCCCTCAGCCAACAACCCTAAGCTAACACTCAAGGGTTAAACAACCAAACAAGCACACATAGAAGCACTTAACAAAAAGCGGGGTGTTACAATCCCACCCCCCTTATAAATATTTCGGCCTCGAAATTTCTACTTACCTCGAACGAAAAGGTGCGGGTATGCTTCCATCATCTTGCTTTCCAACTCCCATGTAGCACTTTCCTTAGTAGCCCCACTCCCAACCACTTTGACTAAAGGAATCTCCTTGCCTCTTAGCTGCTTCACCATCCTATCCTCGACCCGAAGGGGTAATACTTCAAAAGTCAAGTTCTCTTTTAACTGTACCGCATCGGGTACTATCACGTGACTAGGGTCATGGATATACGTTCTGAGATGAGACACATGAAAAACATTACGGAGATTGGACAAAAACGGCGGTAAGGCTATTTGGTAGGTGACTTCGCCGACCCTTTTGAGGATTTGGTAAGGACCAATGAATCTAGGAGTAAGTTTCCTTGCCTTCATCACTCTACCAACCCTAATCGTTGGAGTAACTCTCAAGAACACATTATCACCTTCCTGGAATTCGAGCGCCTTCCTCCTTTTGTTATGGTAGCTCTTTTGCCTACTTTGTGCCACTTTCATCTTTTCCTAAATCATCCTAACTTTTTCTGTTGTTTCTTGCACCACCTCAAGTCCTAACACGAAACTATCACCAGGTTCACTCCAACACAAGGGTGTCCTACATCTCCTCCCATACAAAGCCTCATAAGGTGCCATCCCAATACTAGAATGGAAACTATTGTTATAGGTGAACTCTATCAGGGGCAAAAACTTGTCCCAACTACCAGACTGTTCTAGCACATAGCTCTCAACAAGTCCTCTAAGGACTGGATAGTCCTCTCAGACTGCCCATCAGTCTGTGAGTGATAGGCTGAATTTAGCCTAAGCTTTGTTCCTAAGGCCTCTTGCTAACTGATCCAAAACCTAGAGGTAAACCTCGGGTCTCTATCAGATACTATGCTATAGGGTACACCATGTAGCCTAACTATCTCTTTGATGTACAACTTACCTAACCATTCCAAAGGGTATTCCATGTTCATAGGGATGAAATGGGTGGACTTAGTTAGTATATCCACAACAACCCATATAGCCTCAAAATCAGCTGGAGTCCTAGGGAGTCCAGACACAAAATCCATGGAGATACTGTCCAATTTCCATTCTGGGATACTCAAAGGTTGCAGCTTTCCTGAAGGCTTCTGGTGTTCTATCTTAGCCTTTTGACACATTAAACAAGCATACACAAACTCAGTCATATCTTTCTTCATCCTAGGCCATAAAAACATCCGCTTAAGATCCTGATACATCTTAGTGGCACCTGGGGTGCACACTCAGTCCACTCCAACTTTCTAAGCTCCGGGACATCTGGTATACAAACTCTATCTTTGAACCTCAAAACTCCGTCACTTCCATCCTGGAAACTAAGGTTCTACTCTGAACGAGTAACTCTCTTTGGTCTAAGAGAAACTTATCTAACTTTGGACCCTCTCTAACTTGCTCCATCAAATCGTTAGTAACCTTCAAGGTTCCAAGCCTAATGCTCTTAGGGTTAACTTCCCAAACTAAACTCAGGTCTCTAAACTCCTCCGATCAGATCCATCTCCATAACCATCAAAGCGGAGACGTGCAAGGTTTTCCTACTTAAGGCATCTGCCACTACATTGGCCTTTCCTGGGTGGTAGGTTAGATCAAACTCACAATCCTTTAAAAAGTCCATCCACCTATACTGCCTCATATTTAACTTCTTCTTATCAAAGAGATACTTCAAACTCTTATGATCACTAAAGACATCAAACTTTGATCCATAAAGGTAATGCCTCCAAATCTTTAAGGTAAAATCCACAGCTCATAATTCTAGTTCATGGGTAGGGTAGTTCTTCTCATGGGTTTTCAACTGCCTAGAAGTATAAGCTACTACATTACCATCTTGCATCAACACTCCGACTAAACCTTGCTTTGATGCATCACAGTACACTACGAAAGGTTTACTAGGATTTGGCAAAACTAACATTGATGCTGATGTTAACCTATCCTTAAGGGTTTGAAAACTTTCCTCACACGAAGAGTCCCACACAAACAACTATCCCTTCTTGGTGAGACGGGTTAAGGGTAATGCTAACTTAGAGAAACCTTCTATGAACCACCTATAATACCCGGCTAACCCCAAGAAACTCCTAATCTCGGTCACTAACTTCGGCACTCTCCACTGGAGCTTCGCCTCTACCTTAGCCGGATCCACGGCTACGCCACCCTTAGAGATGGCATGTCCTAAGAAGCTCATCTCCTCTAACCAAAACTCACACTTAGACAACTTAGCATACAACTGCTTTTCCTTAAGGGTCTGAACGACAACCCTTAGGTATTCCTCATGATCCTTGGTCGCGCTGTCGCGCACGTGCCAAAAAGCGAGCGATTTGTAAAAATGTAGTTTAGGGAGGGACAACTTGGATATCGCCTCACAAGGACTCTTGGGTTGTTGTTATTAACACAAAATCAGTTTTTTTTTGGGGGGGGAGGGGGAAGAGGGGGGCGGGGAGAGGGGGGGGGGTTGGATATGAAATAAAATAAAGAAACAAAACAGAAACAGAGCAATAAAAACAAAGCAGTTAAAGGATTAGCAAATAAACTAAAGCGATTAACCTACTGTTCTCGGTTTCCCACTATCATCAGTTCATGCAAATTCCAAGCCCTAAGCAGATTCTAATCCCCTTTCGGTTGTAGCAACAATTAACAAACGAAATCGCTACTACGAGATATATGTTCCTATTCCCGAATTAAACAAACGGGGTTAAGCCCTCATGAACTAAACGAACATGAACGAACACACGCGAATTAAACAAACGCGATTCAATATAGGAACATAACATCACCGAAATAAATCAACACAATACTATACACTCCTGAATTAAACAAACAGAAATATATAGCATAGTATTGAAAAGGGAAAAGCAAATAAAACAGGAATTATAGGACGTCAAGTGTGAATGGAACCCAATCACAGTAGATTAATCTAGAAAATTAGTTCTCCATAAATAAAACGAAACACACAAAAAAAAATGTAAAAACTATGGAGAAGCCAAAGTTCTTCCAATCTGCCCAGAACAGCCTTTTTTACTATTCAGAATTTTAGCCCACTCGCGAGGCGAACCTTCTCTCACGAGGCGAATGTTATGAAGAGTCAGCAACCTTTGGCATTCTCGCGAGGCGAAAAAGGGCATGCGGGGCGAAGAATTGAAGAGTCTTCTTATTACGCCCGTTATGAACATCAGGGGCCAACCGTGATGCTTTCTGACTTCCATTATCGCGAGGCGAAGAAGTTATTCGCGAGGCGACCCCGAGAGCTTGCATATTTCTGGAACAGTCATCCTTCAGGGTCGCGAGGCGAGGTGCTGTTCGCGGGGCGAACCAGAGAGGATGCCATTTTTACTGTTTTGCTGGCTTTCAGGGTCGCGAGGCGAGAAAACTCTCGCGAGGCGAATCCCCTGTTTCTTTATTCCCTCAACTTCTACTTAACCTGAAAACAAAGAAAAAGCCATAAGTGCTTTATTTGACTCAAAACTAGCTAAATTAACCTAAAACTACTTTAGAGACTCAACTTTGCTTGAGGACAATCTAATCTAATTTGGGTGAAAATAGGATATAATTTGCACAAAACCCTGGTCATACTAGCCATAAAACTAGATGAGCCAGAGGCTTATCAAAATACCCCAAACTTAAACTTTGCTTGTCCCCAAGCAAACTAAAACTCAAAAAGACTCAAGACATGGCAAGCTCAAAAGATTTAATCAACTTTGCACAAATTTCATGCAATTCATCAAAATAATTTTTCCTTCAATGTTCCACCCTTTCAACAATGCAATCCCCACATTCATTTACTCTAAACATTTGAGAATTTCATCATTCAAACAATCATTAATCTAAGCAGGGGATCCAAGTTACACACAAAAGGGAGATCACCAAATTCAAACAACTGCCTTCCTCACAAGGGCATTTAGTGTTCACTCAATCGCTCAGTTTGTGTCAAGCTATCAACATTGCACTCAATTCACTTTTCAAGAACACTTCCCATAAATTTGATTTTCATCTCCAAATGATTCCCACAGAAAACATGCAAGCAACATCAAAAGGTCTTTTATGGGTTGTAATGGGGCCTGGATAAGGGTAGGATATACAAAGGTACTAGGCTGAGGACCCTAGGAACTAAGAGAGCATGAGCTTTTTACACTTTGAATTTAACTCAAGTTCCTTTTTTCATTTTTCACTTGCCTTGGGTGACTACAACCATTTCTTCTGATACTTTTATTTTTATCTCTTTTTTTTTTTACAGATCTTTTTCTTTTTCTGCTTTTCCTTTGGCCTTCGGCTCCAACCTTTTTATTATATATTTTTGTCTTTTTCAATCCCAAACAACACATCACACCTTGTAGCCACCCCAAACTTAGTTTCTTGCAACCCTTCTCTTTCTAAGATTCCATGCTCTCCTAATCCTAAGATCGGGTTAACATGGTTTTCCAGATTTTGGGCTTATAACATTAGGTTATCAAGAATTAACAGGCTAATCAGGCTCAATGGGGCTAACTAGGGAACATGCATTAGGGTTGGTTATTTTAGGCTAAGTAGTTATTTACAAAGAAAATTCCTAAATCATTTGAAGCAAACACATAATCATGCAAACCATAAAGAGATTCAAGCAAATTCAGGAAAGTGCAACTTGAAAGCGATTCACACAGTCACAAACATGTTGGAGGCTCAAACCTCACCTGGACATTTTTGCAAATTGTTTGACAGAGATTCTATCCCTAGTGTGTGCGAATCCCCTGTTTTTTTTTTACAGATTTTTTTCTTTTTCTGCTTTTCTTTTGGCCTTTGGCTCCAACCTTTTTATTATATATTTTTGTCTTTTTCAATCCTAAACAACACATCACACCTTGTAGCCACCCCAAACTTAGTTTCTTGCAACCTTTCTCTTTCTAAGATTCCATGCTCTCCTAATCCTAAGATCAGGTTAACATGGTTTTCCAGATTTTGGGCTTATAACATTAGGTTATCAAGAATTAACAGGCTAATCAGGCTCAATGGGGCTAACTAGGGAACATGCATTAGGGATGGTTATTTTAGGCTAAGTAGTTATTTACAAAGAAAATGCCTAAATCATTTGAAGCAAACACATAATCATGCAAACCATAAAGAGATTCAAGCAAATTCAGGAAAGTGCAACTTGAAAGCGATTCACACAGTCAAAAACATGTTGGAGGCTCAAACCTCACCTGGACATTTTTGGAAATTGTTTGACAGAGATTCTATCCCTAGTGTGTGCTTCCTATCACCCCAAACTTATCATAAATCATGCCATCATAACAAAATCTCAAAGTTCAGTTTTCAATCACATGGGGATCACTTTTCAAAAACAAAATTTATTCAAAATCAATCAAAATCCAGCAAACTTGCCAACATAAGACTTAACACAATTTATTCAAGAGCTAAAAGAAAAGAAACAAGACAAGACAAAACAAAACTACAACTAGTTCCCTCCCCCACACTTAAAACATACATTGTCCCCAATGAACAAAAGAATTATCAAATCAGAGTGAGGGAAAGGAAAGGGTACTCCCTGATTAAGTGTCAGTGTAGGTGGGAGCTTCCAAGGAGAGCTCCTCAACATTAGCATCCACAGGAACACCAGCATCCACACCATGGAATGGCTTGACCTCCGCCCGTTAACCTTGAAGGGCTTGTGGGTACCGCACGTGTAATCTCTCTTGCACCATAAGGAAAAACGTTAGTAACAACAAAGGGGCCATCCCATTTTGACCTAAGTTTCCCGACCATTAATTTCAAAGGGGAGTTAAACGAAGAAGACTTGCTGGCCCACAGAAAATTCTTTTCTAGCAATCATCCTATCATGAAAATGTTTTGTTTTTTATTTATAAATCCTGGAGCTTTCATAGGCTTCTAGCCGAAGCTCCTCAAGTTGCTGCAACTGCAGTTTTCTTTCAACACCAGCTTTCTTCATGTCCAAGTTACAGCACTTGACTGCCCAATATGCACGGTTCTCAACTTCCACCGGGAGATGACATGCCTTACCAAATACAAGCCGAAAGGGGGACATTCCTATAGGTGTCTTGAAAGCGGTCCTCTGAGCCCACAGTGCGTCTTCCAGATGGCGGGTCCATTCCTTTCTATTCGGCTGCACCATCTTCTCTAGAATCTGCTTGATCTCCCTGTTTGATATCTCAGCCTGGTCATTGGTCTGGGGATGATAAGCAGTGGAAACTCTATGCACAACCCCATATTTCCTGAGTAAGGCTTCCATGGTTTGGTTGCAGAAGTGAGTGCCCTGGTCACTGATGATAGCCTTAGGTATGCCAAACCTGCAAAAAATGTTGGACCTAACAAATTTGGAAACAACTTTAGCATCGTTAGTCCTAGTGGGGATTGCTTCCACCCACTTTGAAACATAGTCAACAGCCAAAAGAATATACAGAAACCCAAAAGAAGCAGGGAAAGGACCCATAAAATCAATCCCCCACACATCAAAAACCTCACAAAAGAGCATGGGCTGCTGAGGCATCTCACTCCTACGAGTGATGGCAGGGCCTGTTGTTTGACATTCTTTGCAATTCCTGTAGACCTCGTAGGCATCTCTAAAAATTGGGGGCTAGTAGAACCCAGAATCCAGGACTTTTCTTGCTGTCCTCTGAGGTCCAAAGTGTCCTCCAACTTGAGAGGCATGTGAAAAATGCAAGATAGACTCTGTCTCATGATCGGGGACACACCTCCGAATCACCTGATCACTGCAAAACTTCCAAAGGTACGGATCATCCCACACATAGTACTTTACATCGCTCTTGAGCTTGTGGAACTTGGACCTACTTGTACCTGCAGGAACAACACCAGCAACAAGAAAGTTAACTATGTCAGCAAACCAGGGTGTTACCCCATACAAATGTAGAAGTCGCTCATCAGGGAAATCATCTTGGATGGGAGAAGGATCCTCATCCCTTGCTATTCGGCTCAAGTGATCGGCTACCAAATTTTCAGCTCCACTCTTATCTTTTATCTCCACATTGAATTCTTGGAGCAAAAGCATCCACCGGATCAGTCTTGGCTTAGCTTCTGGTTTCTTTAACAGGTATTTCAGAGCTGCATGGTCAGTGAAAAAATAGCTTTTGAACCTAGCAAATAAGACCTAAATTTATCAAGTGCAAACACAACAGCTAGCAGTTCTTTCTCAGTGGTGGTGTAATTGGATTGTGCAGCATCTAATGTCCTAGAAGCATAATGAATGACATGGGCAACCTTGCCCACCCTTTGTGCCAGAACTGCCCCCACAACAAAATTAGAAGCATCACACATGAGTTCAAAAGGGAGTGTCCAGTCTGGGGGCTGGATGACAGGGGTAGAGGTCAATGCTCTTTTCAGGTAGTCAAATGCCTTCTTGCTATTTTCATCAAAATCGAACATGGCATCATTCTTCAACAGGTTTGACAATGGTAGAGCTATCTTAATGAAGTCCTTAATAAAGCGCCTGTAGAAACCTGCATGGCCAAGAAAAGAACGGATCTCGCGTACGCAAGATGGGTAAGGCAATGAAGAAATCACATCAATTTTTGCAGGATCTACTGAAATACCCTCTTTAGAAATAACATGACCCAAAACTATCCCCTGTTCTACCATAAAGTGACATTTCTCATAGTTCAAAATCAAATCAGTCTCAATGCATCTTTCTAGAACTAAACTCAGACTATGCAAACATGCATCAAATGAGGAGCCATATACAGTGAAGTCATCCATGAACACCTCCATGCAATTTTCAATGAATTCAGTAAAAATGCTAAGCATGCATCTTTGGAAGGTGCCAGGAGCATTACAAAGGCCAAATGGCATCCTCCTATAGGCAAACGTACCGAAGGGGCACGTGAAAGTGGTCTTTTCCTGATCCTCAGGGGCAATATGGATCTGGAAATACCCGGAAAAGCCATCAAGAAAACAATAATGAGATTTATCAGCCAGCCGATCCAGCATCTGATCTATGAACGACAAAGGAAAGTGATCCTTTCTAGTGGCCTGGTTCAACTTCCTATAATCTATACAGACCCGCCAGCTATTCTGGACTCTAGTGGGTACAAGCTCATTATTATCATTCCTAACTACTGTGAGACCGGACTTCTTGGGTACAACTTGTACCAGACTTACCCAAGTACTATCAGAGATAGGGTATATAATACCTGCCTACAGAAGTTTAGTCACCTCTTTCTTCACCACATCCAGAATCAATGGGTTTAGCCGCCTTTGGGCCTGCCTTGCTGGTTTAGTCCCATCCTCCAATAGAATTCTGTGCATACATCTGGAGGGGCTAATTCCTGGGATGTCAGCTAAGGTCCACCCAATAGCCTTCTTGTGCTTCTTCAGAACCTCTAAAAGCTTAGCTTCCTGGTCAGAGTCAAGGCTGGAGGAAATGATGACTGGAAGTTTTTCATTCGTCTCCAGGTAGGCATACTTAAGGTTCCTAGGAAGTGGCTTGAGCTCTAGGGAGGGTGGCTGCTCAACGGATGGTACATTGGGAGTAGCCATGATGCCACAGACTTCTGCTGAACAGATAGCTTCACTCTCACTATCACTATCACCCTGCAAAGTTGAATCAAGAAACTCAGCACAAACAGCACACGGGTTAGTGTTAGTACATTTAGCACATGAATATAAATCATCAAACCCAGAAATAAAAGGAAAATCAGAAACTAGGTCCTCATGGGTATCATCAATGATCTCAGAAAGCAACTCTAATTGGAAAACCGAGTGCTCCTCCAGTGGGTGTTTCATAGCATCAAAGATGTTGAACTTTGCCACAATATCACCAAACTCCATAGACATGGTCCCATCATTAACATCAATCTTAGTCTTGGCTGTCTTCATGAATGGTCTGCCCAAGATTATTGGTGATCTACTGGAATTTGTCTCTCCTGCCATGTCTAGGATGTAGAAGTCAGCAGGGAAAATCAGCTCATCAACTTGCACCAGCACATCTTCTACCATTCCCATGGGGCGGGCACTGGTCCTGTTGGCCAACTGGATGGTGAGACACAGTATCTTGCAAAGGCCCAAGATCAAGGTTATTGAAAATAGAAGTGGGCATGACATTTATGGAGGCTCCCAAATCCAGCATGCAATTTTCAAATTTCCTGTCCCCAATAGTACATGGAATAGTGAAAGTGCCTGGATCCTTGCACTTTTGTGGTAGTGGCTGAGTAGGGGCTAAAACAGCAACTCTTTCTGGTGCAGGCTTAGACTGGATAAGAGCTGAAACATTACTTCCCAAATAAACTCTCTCATTATTCTTCAACTTCCTCTTGTTGGTGCATAGATCTTTCAGAAATTTTGCATACTTGGGCACCTGCTTGATCACATCCAAAAGAGGAATATTCACAGCTACCTTTCTGAACACATCTAAAATCTCCCTTTCCTTGTCTTCACCACCAATCTTCTTATTATTCTGAAATCTGTGTGGGAATGGGATTGGTGGTCTGTAAACTTTCTCAGCTTCAACATCGACTGAAGGCTCAGGAGTTACCTCAATAGTTTCTTCATCTTTTCCAGAGGTGGCCTCAACAACTTTTCCAGATCTCAGAAATGGCACTCACATTAGGGTTGGATGCATTGGGATTTATCACTGGCTGTGCAGGTAGCTGGGTTGTTCTTTGAGCTTGCTGTATATTATTTATGGAGGTGGCCAGTTGTCCAACCAGTGTCTCTAAATTTTGAATGCTGGCATATGTTCGCTGCTGAAACTGTGCCTGTGAGGCCTGGAGCTGTCCGACTTGCTGCTGGAAAAGTGTAGTCATTTGTGCATTCATTTGTGAAGTCAATTGTGAAGTCATTTTCTTGAACATGTCCTCCAGTGAAGGTCCAGAAGGTGCAGAAGTGGTCACTTGAGGAGGATTCTGAGGTGCCATCGGTTGTTGTTGGGATGAGTTCCCATTCCGAAGATTAGGATGATTCCTCCAATTGGGATGGTACCTATTTGTAGAGAGGTCTGGAGTGCTGTACCGGTTCTGACTGTTTCCTTGATTATAGGGATTTACTGCATAAGCTTGAGGCGCTTCACTGACGAACTCTTCTCTCTGGATGGGGCATGGATCATATGGGTGCTCAGGAGAATTGCATATGCCACATAACCTTGCAGGCTGAACCCTGTCTATTGCCAATTGCCTTACAAAAGAAGTGAGCTCATCCATTCTATTCTCGAGGGCCTGGTTGGACGAAGAGCAATGAACCTCATGCACACCTCTTGTCTCAACAGAATTTCTTCTGGTAGTAAACTGCTGGGAATTCAAGTGACATATTCTCAATGAGTTGCTTGGCAGTACTGGGGTTTTATCAACAAGTGCTCCCCACTAGCAAAGCATCCAAAAGATTCCTATCCATCGGCAGTAACCCCTCATAAAAGTCTTGGATAAGAAGTTGTTCGTAAATCGATCTTTGGGGCAAATCGGATACCAAATGCTTGAATCTTTCCCAATATTCAGCCAACGACTCATTCCCTTGCCTCGATGCCACATATTTCCTTCCTTATTGACGCACTCTCCGGAAGCAGGAAAATATCTCTCTAAGAAAACCCTCTTCAAATCATTCCAGGTGGTGATAGAGTTGGGCTCAAGATATAACAGCCAATCCTTTGAAGCTCCCTGGAGTGAGAACGGAAAAGCTTTCAGCTTGATGCTATCTTCAGTTACTCCCTCTGATCTCGAGGTTGTGGAGCATACAACCTGGAATTCCTTCAAGTGTTTGTGTGGATCCTCACCTGCAAGACCATTAAACTTTGGCAACAAGTGAATGAAACCAGATTTTAATTCAAAAGGAGTATCAGCACCAAGATATGCAATACACAAGCCATTGTAATTTACATCAGGGGCAGCAAGCTGTCTTAATGTCCTTTGATCACCCATGTTTTCAAAAACAGTTTTAGAATTAGAATGACTACTAGTGCTAGCCCGAATTTCTCTACGGCGTGTGTGCAGTGTTCTTTCAATTTCAGGATCAAAATCACACAATTAAGGGCAATTAGACCTAGTAGCCAGACCAATTCAAAACAAAAACAAAAATAAAAGAAAGAAAATAAAAAAAAACAAAATGCGAAAAATAACAAACCAGAGTCCCCGGCAACGGCGTCAATTTTTGGTCGCGCTGTCGCGCACGCGCCAAAAAGCGAGCGATTTGTAAAAATGTAGTTTAGGGAGCGACAACTCGGATATCATCTCACAAGGACTCTTAGGTTGTTGTTATTAACACAAAATCAGTTTTGGGGGGGGGGGGGGGGAGGGGGGCTGGATATGAAATAAAATAAAGAAACAAAACAGAAACAGAGCAATAAAAACAAAGCAGTTAAAGGATTAGCAAATAAACTAAAGCGATTAACCTACTGTTCTCGGTTTCCCACTATCATCGGTTCATGCAAATTCCAAGCCCTAAGCAGATTCTAATCCCCTTTCGGTTGTAGCAACAATTAACAAACGAAATCGCTACTACGAGATATATGTTCCTATTCCCGAATTAAACAAACGGGGTTAAGCCCTCATGAACTAAACGAACACACGCGAATTAAACAAACGCGATTCAATATAGGAACATAACATCACCGAAATAAATCAACACAACACTATACACTCCTGAATTAAACAAACAGAAATATATAGCATAGTATTGAAAAGGGAAAAGCAAATAAAACAGGAATTATAGGACCTCAAGTGTGAATGGAACCCAATCACAGTAGATTAATCTAGAAAATTAGTTCTCCATAAAGAAAACGAAACACACAGAAAAAAAATGTAAAAACTATGGAGAAGCCAAAGTTCTTCCTATCTAACCAGAACAACCATTTATACTATTCAGAATTTTAGCCCACTCACGAGGCGAACCTTCTCTCGCGAGGCGAATGTTATGAAGAGTCAGCAACCTTTGGTATTCTCGCGAGGCGAAGAAGGGCTCGCAGGGCGAAGAATTGAAGAGTCTTCTTATTACGCCCGTTATGAACATCAGGGGCCAACCGTGATGCTTTCTGACTTCCATTATCGCGAGGCGAAGAAGTTATTCGCGAGGCAACCCCGAGAGCTTGCATATTTCTGGAACAGTCATCCTTCAGGGTCGCGAGGCGAGGTGCTGTTCGCGGGGCGAACCAAAGAGGATGCCATTTTTACTGTTCTGCTGGCTTTCAGGGTCGCGAGGCGAGAAAAATCTCGCGAGGTGAATCCCCTGTTTCTTTATTCCCTCAACTTCTACTTAACTTGAAAACAAAGAAATAGCCATAAGTGCTTTATTTGACTCAAAACTAGCTAAATTAACCTAAAACTACTTTAGAGACTCAGAACTTTGCTTGAGGACAATCTAATCTAATTTGGGTGAAAATAGGATATAATTTGCACAAAACCCTGGTCATACTAGCCATAAAACTAGATGAGCCAGAGGCATCAATCCTCCTTGGTCTTGGAGTACACTAAGATGTCAACTATGAAAACCACCACAAACTTATCCAAGTAAGGGTGAAAGGTCATGTTCATGTAATCCATGAACACAGCAGGAGCATTGGTCACACCAAAGGGCATAACCAAGTACTCGTAGTGACCATAACGTGTCATGTCTGTCTTCGGGATGTCCTCAGACTAAACCCAAATCTGATGGTATCCCGACCTCAAATCTATCTTAGAAAAGACGCAAGCGCCTATCATCTGGTCCATAAGATCATCAATCCTAGGGAAGGGATACTGATTCTTAATGGTCACCTTGTTGAGCTGCCAATAGTCAACAAACAACCCATACTGCCATCCTTCTTCTTCACCAACAACACTGGTGCTCCCCACGGGGACACACTAGGCCTAATAAACTACTTCGGTATCAGGTCCTCTATCTGTTTCTTCAACTCAGATAGCTCTAGAGGAGACATTCTATAGGGTTATATGGAGATTGGCCCGGTGCCAGGCACTAAATCTATGGTGAACTCAACATCTCTCTCAGGGGGTAAGTTATAAACATCCCCCGGAAACACTTCAGGAAAGTCCCGCACAATAGGCACACTTCCAACATCAGGAGGGCTCGCTACTTCCATGGAAGACGCATCATGTATACTTTGGCTTCGTCTCTTATCGAAGCTTTCACTTGGTTGACAGACAGAAATCTAGGATCCTTAGACTCCATAGGAGTGCCAAAAACTAAGGTCTTATCAAAACAATTTAGAATGACGTGGTTGGAATCAAAAATAATTTGGTCTTAGATTGTACATCATTCTTGGTTTTCATCATTCCCTCCCTCTTGAAGAGAATTCGACCTCGAATTTATTGCCTTTGGGAATTGTGTTCATCCTCCGGGTTCAAACATAACTCTTTTGAATCCATGGGGCACCTCTCTTGGAATTACTTCTTCAACTTCCTTCAAAAATAGATTCATCTCCTCTAGCCAAAGATAGGAACATCACCTTGATTTCTTCTATAAAGAGACTCTCAATTTTGTTTTCAACCTTTTCCTCACTCTTTTTCTGTTGCTCTTTGCTTTTTGTGGTTTGGTCTTCACTATTCTTTTCTTCGTGACCTAGGGGAGAAATGTTAGATAAAGTAGAAGAATCCCAACATTTGATTCCACAAACTAATATAGAAGAATGTATTAGAGTAAAAGAGGGCCATGACTTCCCAAGTGAATTTGAATATATATTCTCGGCTTTAGGGGAAGACCATTCTCTAGTTGTCTTCATCTCCTTATCTTCCTCTTGCAATTCAACGCCAGTTGATTGTTGGCATTCTTCCTTTGGAATCACATCTTCAATTTCATTGATTGTCTTGCAAGTTTCCTTCGGAATCACATCTTCAAATTCACTGAATGTCTTGCAAGCTTCCTTTGGAGGGAAGCCCTTCTCCAAGCGTCTTAGATATCTTTGCATTTCAAAGGATAATGTTGCCATAATAGGTGGTGGGAAGAAGAATTTATTTTTTTTGGAGAAAATCGAAGAACAAGATCAAAAGTCACTCTAGGAAGGATGGCTCTGATACCAAATGATATGATCCTAAGAAGGAACATGTAAATTTTCGGATCTATCCTTGAGTGACTACCAAAATATGAAGAAGAAGAACACAAGAAAATGGACAAGGTAAAGAATGGAAGGTAGGCGCCACAATCCCAAGGGAATTGATAAGCCAAGGTGAGGATCGCCACAAGGGTCTTGGACTCTTGATAAGATCAAAGGGGTTGGCTCAATGAAGAACACAAGAGAGAACACTCTCACAATTGGTAAAAACCAAAAGCAACTCAAAGGTGTTATTCATCATGTTTGGGGCATGTACAAATAGTAGTGGGGCTGCCAACTCTTGGCTTACAAAAAGATACCATAACCCCCCTAACAACTCACATAACTAAACCACTAACTGGTGTAATAGATGCTTTTACTAAAAACAATTAAGTGGCTGCCTAATATTAACTCTCCTACTTAAACCAAATAATAAAATGACTCATAACTAAGGAGTTACTTTAGGCATGCAAGCCTGATTCTTTCCCAACAAGACTAACAAACTTGTGTGAAAATCCGTTCATAAATGCCGCCATTATTTTCATCATTATAGAAGCCGAATCTGGTCAAGAGGCATGAAATACGTTTTGTAGAAAAATTCCTTAGCATTCCAACGCACCAAAGAATACATCAATCGGAGACCCGTAGCTCAAGATACAGCCAAAACAAGTCAACTGGTTCATTACTAATGAAAATAAAATTTTCATCAAAAATCAATTTGGTCTTAGATTGTACATCATTCTTGGTTGTTATCATTCTTGATGACAACCAAATGGATAGTTGCCTTTGAAATGATCTTTTTGGTTGAATTTAAAACATATGTTGCGCAAAACACTTCTTAGAACAAAATAAAGTTTGAATTCAGAATTGTAACAAAGTTAAAGGTGAAGAAATAAAGAAGAAAATGGAAGAGAAAGGAATGAAGGAGGCACCACAAACAAGGATATTTGATAAGCCAAATGATGTTCGCCACAAGAATCTTGGATTCTTGATAAGAACTTAGCTTGGTTCAACCAAGAACCTAGGAGAACAAATTCTCACAATATGGATTCAATCCAAAATCAACATCAAAGTTATTCATGTGTTTTAGGCCTCATATATATAGAAGTGTGACTGATTTCATTTGGCTCACACTTAGTCTTCCAAATGATTCCAAAACCCCCTCATAACTAGCCTAATCAAGACTAACTTAACATCATTTTAATTCAGTGACTAAAACTAACCTAACACCCACATAATTGGCCTAATAAAGACACTAAAAACTAAAAAAAAAATTAACTTAACTCAGCCACGAATAGATAGGTTACGCCCCCCCTTCATGTCTCTATCTCACTCATTATGTGGTGGTTACACTTGCTTCTTAAATTAAAAGTGTAACCCCCCATAATTTATTCAAAATACCAACACACTAATTTAGGAGTTCTTATAGCATGGAAGCTAAAGATTCCTCCCACTAAGACACATACAAATTCATTTTCCATCATGGATTACAAGTGGGTTGCCCCAAAAACATCACTTAGTAATTGGGCTCACTCATAAAACTCATTTACACTTATTGAATTAAAATAAACAACTAAAATTGGACCCTTCTTCATGTTGCACGCCCCTCTTGTCATGGATCCTTTAGTTGGATAATGTAAGTTAATGATTTGGGCTTCATTCCATCCAATCTTGCATTTGGACTTGCTTCCATGATGAGAACCATAGTTTGAATTAACACTTGTTGGGCTTTCTTGGTTGTAACATTTGTCATTGGCCCACCAAGTCCTTGGCTAGCTTCTTGATCCATACTCAAAATTGGGCTCATATCATAATCAGTCCATGCCAAGAATAACATCAAGCTGTTTTAAAGGTAGGCATACAAGATCAACAGTAAAAGTTCTACTATCAATAATAATATGGCAGTTCTTGCATGCATAAGAAGTAAGAACAGGCTTGTTTGTAGGTGTGGAAACAATCAAATCAAACTCCAGAAAGGTAACATGAAAATTTAGACTCTTGACCCTATCATGCAATATAAACGAGTGAGTAGCACCCGAATCATACACTACAGTCAAAGGAGTTCCATCAATCAAGCACATACCTTAGATCAAGTCATCAGACTCGGAGGCTTCAGCTCCACTAAGGGTAAAGACTCTCCCAGTGGTCTTCAGTCGATTAGCTTGAGACTGTTGACTCTTGCTAGCACTTGGAGCCTTTGACTTAGCTCCTCCACAATCCCGACTGATGTGGCCTGGCTTGCCACACTTAAAGCAGATGACTTATGACTCCTTGCACTGACGGGTGAAGCGATCCGGTGTACCACATTTGCCGCACTTCATGGGCCTAGAAGCATTCGAATTACCACCCCTGGGCCTATCATAAGAAAATTGTGGCTTTCCACCACACCGTTTGAAGTCCCGACCGGTAGGAGAATGACTCTGCTTGCCTTTGTCCTTCTGCTCAGTCCTCTTGCTGCTCTGGCTATCCGAACCTCTGAAACTGGCCACGTTGGACTTGTAGGCGTCCGCAAAAATCTTACACTTTTTCACCAAGGTTGGGAAAACTCTGATCTCCTGATAGCTGATCGCCTGCTTGATCTCTGGGTGCAGTCCATCTTTAAACTTAACACACTTGGAGCACTGACTGTATGCCAATATGGTGTATAGTACCTAGACAATTCTTCGAACTTTGCTGCATAGTCTCCAACTGACATATTTCCTTGTTTCAGCCCCAAAAATTCCATTTCCTTCTTATCATGAATATCATTAGGGAAATACTTATCCAAAAACCTATATCTGAACACGATCCAGGTGACCGCAGTACCCTCAGCCTGCATCCTCTGGCGGAAGTTCTCCCACCAGTGATTAGCCGCCTCAGTGAGCATGAAATTAGCAAAGATAAGCCGCTGCTGATCATTATAATCCATAGCTCGGAAGATCTTCTGTCTCCCTCAACCACAGCAAAGCTCCCTCGAGGTCATAAGCTCCTCTGAAAGATGGCGGATTATTCCACTGGAACTTGTCGAGACCCTGAAACTCTGCTGGTCCACCATGATTGTTGTTGTTGACATGCCCTATTGCATTGGCAAGTTGTGCCAACGCGTCAGTGATTTCCTGATCATTCCTGCCCCTACCTGCCATGAGTCCCTATACATGCCCAAAACAACTCTTAGATACAGAAACTTAAGAAGGTAAAAGCTATAGGCTCCTAACTTAAAGCATCATTGTCTATAACAAGTATAGACAATCCAAACAAGAGCACACAACAGACTCACAACAGACTCATACCACGTTCGGACAGGGCCGAACTGCTCTGATACCACTAAATGTGACACCCAACTACCCCACATGTTATCAAGCATAAAAGATAAAGATAAGACATAAAATATACGTTCTTAATTTATTAAAAGGGTTCATGGGTAGAAAGGTCCCACATGAACTAGTTCAAAAAATGTGGAAATAAAACCAAGTTTAAAAGAAATATGGACTTAGATCCAAAACCATGATAAAACATAAACAAAGATAAACCCCGATGTCACATACAGAGCTGGTATAACCGTTCCGGAAAAAAATCCTCAGAATAACAAATGAACTAAACAAAATGAACAACTAAACTAAAAAGTCCTAACTATGAGTGGCGGCTCCTCAGAGTGACTCCTGTCCTGGCTGCTCGCCATCCTCTGCACGAAACTGGTCGCGCTATCGCGCACGCGCCAAAAAGGACGAGCGGGTTTAAAACTGTAGTTTAGTGCGACAACTCGGATGTCGTCTCTCAAGGACTCTGAAAGTGTTACCTTTCACAAAAATCAGTTTTGGGGGGGTTTTGATTGGAGTGCAAATAAGAAACAAGCAAAACAGAGCAATTAAAAACAGGGCAAGTAAAAAGAGATTATCAATTATCAAACAACGATTAATCTACTGTCAAGAATTCCCAACTATCCTTGGTTAATGTAATCCCAAGCCCTAAGCAGACTCTAATCCCCTTTCAGTTACAGCAACAACTAACAACGTAATTGCTACTATGGATGCAAATTCCTATTCCCGAAATAACAAACGGGGTTAAGCTCTCATGAACAAACGATCATGAATGAACACACGCGAATTAACAAACGCGATTATGTATAGGAAAATAACATCACTGAAACAAATCAATACAATACTACACACTCCTGAAATAACAAACAGAAATGTGTAATATGGTATTGAAAAGGGAAAAGCAATTAAAATAGGGAATTACAAAACCTCAAGTATATAGGATCCTCAAACAGTAGACTAATCCTAGAACTTAGTTCTCCATGGCAAAAATGAAATCACAGAGAAAAATGTAAAACAGAAAATTGGAGAAGCAAAAGTCTCTACAAATTGTTCAGAACAGCCTTTTATACAAATTCTGAAATTAGCTAGCTCGCGAGGCGAGCACACATTCGCGAGGCGAATTTCATGAACACGAAAGCAACCTTTGGCATTCTCGCGAGGCGAAGTGTTGCTCGCGAGGCGAGGATCTGAAGAGTTTTCTCTTTACGCCCGTTATGGCCTTCAGGGGCCAACCGTGATGCTCTCTGACTTCCAGACTCGCGAGGCGAATGGATGCTCGCGAGGCGAGACTCTTCAACTTCAAAACTGCCACGACCATGACCTTCAACACGGGCAAGCCGTGATTGTCTCTGACTTTTCAGGGTTGCAACACTCGCGGGGCGAGACCTTCTTCCCGAGGCGAACCAGAGACTTAGCATTTTCTTTGAACAGTCAGGCTTCGGGGTCGCGTGGTGAACATATCTTTCGCGGGGCGAATCCCCTGTTCTTTTATTTTCTCAACTTCTACTTAACCTGAAAACAAGGAAATAACCATAAGTGTATTATTTTGACTCAAAACTAGCTAAATTAACTTAAAACTACTCTAGAGACTCAAAACCTTGCTTGAGGACAATCTAATCTAATTTGGGTGAAAATACGATATAATTTGCACAAAACCCTGGTCATGCTAGCCATAAAACTAGATGAGCCAGAGGCTGATCAAAATACCCCAAACTTAAACTTTGCTTGTCCCCAAGCAAACTAAGACTCAAAAAATCAAAAAGACTCAAGACCTGGCAAGCTTAAAAGATCCAATCAACATTGCACAAATTCAAGCAACTTCATCAAAACATTTTTCTTCATTGTTTTCCCCCTTTTCAAACAGAGCAATCCCCACATTCATTTATTCTAAACATTTGAGAATTTCATCATGAAAACAATCAGAAATATAAGAAGGGAATCTAAGTTACACACAAGAGGGAGATCACCAAATCCAAACAACTGCCTTCCTCACAAGGGCATTATTTGTTCACTCAATCACTCAGTTATGTCAGGCTAACAACTTGCACTCAGTTTCACTTTTCAAGAACACTTCCCAAAAATTTGATTTTCACCTCAAAATGGTTCCCACAGAAAACATGCAAGCAACATCAAAAGGTCTTTTATGGGTTGTAATGGGGCCTGGCTAAGGCTAGGATATACAAAAGGAAACTAGGCTGAAGACCCTAGGAACTAAGAGAGCATGAACTATATTTACACTTTGAAATTCACTCAAGTTCCTTTCTTTATTTTTTTTCTTTACACTTCTGGGTGGCTACAGCCCTATTTATTTCTTTTTGGCATTTTTGCACTTTTATTTTTTTTCTGTTTTTCTTTTCTTTTCTTTTTTTTTCTATTTTTTTTTCTTTTTTTCTTTTGTTTTTTTTTTCACACATTTGTACACTTTTTCTTTCACAAGCCTTTGGCTCCAACTTTTTTTTCTTATATATTTTTTTTTTCTCAATCCCAACAACATATTACACCTTGCAGCCATCCCAAACTTAGTTTCTTGCACCCATTCTAAGATTACATGCTCTCCTAATCCTAAGATCGGGTTAACATGGTTTTCCAGATTTTTGGGCTTATAACATTAGGTTATCAAGAACTAACAGGCTAATAGGCTCAAAAGGGCTAACTAGGGAACATGCATTAGGAATTGGTTTATTCAGGCCAAGTAGCTATTTACAAAGAAACTGCCTAAATCATTTGCTACACACATATAATCATGCAAACCAAAAAGAGATTCAATCAAGTCCAGGGAAGTGCAACTTGAAAGTGATTTTCACACAGTCAAAAACATGTTGGAGGCTCAAAACCTCACCTGGACATTCATGCAAATTGTTTGAAAGAGATTCTATCCCTAGTGTGTGCTCCCTATCACCCCAAACTTATCATACATCATGCCATCATAACAAAATCTCAAAGTTAAGTTTTCAATTTCACATGGGAATCACTTCTCAAAACCTAAAATTTTATTCAGCCTAGGGGGAATCATCACATATCAATCATGCAAGCAATCTGTGCAACATCAATCAAAATCTAGCAAACTTGCCAACACAAGACTCAACACACAAATGCTCCTGAGCTTCTCAAATTATTCAGGAGCTTTATTCAAAGAAACAAGACTCAACAAAACTACAACTAGTTCCCTCCCCCACACTTAAAACATGCATTGTCCCCAATGAACAAACGTAACTATAAGATCATAGTGAGGGAAAGGAAAAGAGTACTCCCGATCAAGTGCGGTGTATGCGGGAGTCACACCGATCCCATTCCTTGCATCCTTGATATATGAGTAAACACTTGACACTTTTGGTGACCGTGCTCAATGCGGCGGACTCATCACTTTCTCTTGGGTCAAAGACGACCGCTTCATCAACAAAGTCCTCCCAATAGAATTTGGCTTCAATCCCTTGAACTATCCATGGTGCAAGATCTATTTCCTCTGGTGGCTTCGCAGGGGGAGGTGGCAGATAGGTAGATAGGGCCTCCGGTGCTGCTTCATCTTCTTCATGTTTCTCATCCACTGCACTGACAATTTTATCACCTGCTAAACATGCAGCAATTTTAGCACAAACCACACAATGGTTAGCGTTAGTACAATCAGGACAAGAAAAAATATCATCACAGTCAGAATTAAGTGGAAAATTAGAAAACAAGTTCTCATGGGTGTCCTCAATAGTCTCAGAGATCAGCTCTATGTGGAATACAGAGTGCTCTTCCACTGGATGTTTCATGGCATCAAATATGTTAAACTTTGCAACTATATCCCCAAACTTCATAGACATGGTCCCATCATCCACATCAATGTTAGTCTTAGCTGTCTTCATGAATGGTCGGCCCAGGATGATTGGTGATTTCTTTGGAATGTGTCTCCTTTGCCATGTCCAAGATGTAGAAATCAGCTGGGAAGATCAGATCATCAACTTGCACTAGTACATCTTCCACCATTCCCATGGGACGGGCACTGGTCCTGTTGGCCAACTGAATGGTGATACCTGTATACTTCAAAGGACCAAGATCAAGTTTGTTAAAGATGGAGGTAGGCATGACATTGATAGATGCCCCAAGTCCAGCATGCAGTTTTCAAACTTCTTGTCCCCAATAGTGCATGGGATAGTGAAGGTGCCTGGATCCTTGCACTTCTGTGGCAGTGCCTGAGTAGGGGTGAAAGCAACAACTCTTTCTGGCTTAGACTGGATAAGCACTGAGACATTTCTTCCTAAATCAACCCTCTCATTATTCTTCATCTTCCTCTTGTTGGTGCATAGGTCCTTGAGAAATTTGGCATACTTGGGCACTTGCTTGATCACATCCAACAGAGGGACATTAACACCCACCTTTCTTAAAACATCAAGAATTTCCTTCTCCTTGTCTTCACCTCCACTCTTCAAATTTTTCTGTAATCTGTGTGGGAACGGGATTGGTGGTCTGTATACCTTCTCAACTTCAACCTCAATAGGCTCAGGAGTTACCCCAACGCTTGCTTCATCTTTTCGGAGGTGGCCTCAACAACTTTTCCGGACCTCGGAGATATGGCACTCACATTAGGGTTGGAGGCATTAGGATTTATCATGGTTGTCTTTGGCACTGGGTTGTTCTCTAAGCTTGCTTTATGTTATTTATGTCTGTGGCCATCTGTCCAATCTGTGTATGCAATGCCTGAATACTCGCATCCGTTCTCTGCTGAAATTGTGCCTGTGAGGCCTGGAACTGTGCCTGGAACTGTCCCATTTGCTGCTGGAAAAGTGTAGTCATTTGTGCATTCAATTGTGATGTTATTTGCTTGCACATGTCATCAATCAAGGTCCGGGACGGTGCAGAAGTGGTCACCGGAGGATTCACGAGGTGCCATCGGTTGTTGGGATGAGTTCCCATACCGCAGATTAGGATGATTACTCCATTTGGGATGGTACCTATTTGTTGAAAGATCCGGAATGTCAGATTGATTACGGTTATTGCCCCGATTATACGGATGGACTGCAAAGGCTTGAGGTGATTCAGTAATTGATCCTCCTTGCAAAATGGGGCATGCTTCATATGGGTGCTCAGGAGAACTGCACATGCCACACAATACCGCAGGCTGAACCCTATCCATTGCCAATTCTCTACCAAGGAAGTGAGCCTGTCAATTCTATCATCACGGTCATGGCTGGAAGAGGAAGTGCGGACCTCATGTACACCTCTAGTCTCAACAGAATTTCTTCTGGTAGTGAATTGCTGGGAATTTAATGACATGTTCTCAATGAGTTGTTTGGCAGCAGATGGAGTCTTGTCAACCAACGCGCCCCCACTAGCAGCATCCAAAATATTCCTATCCATCGGCTGCAATCCTTCATAAAAATATTGGATGAGAAGCTGTTCAGAAATTTGATGCTGGGGGCAACTGGATGTCAACTGCTTGAACCTCTCCCAATACTCAGCTAGCGACTCATTTCCTTGCCTTATTCCACAGATTTCTTTCCTTATTGCAGCGGCTCTGGAGGCAGGAAAATATTTCTCTAGGAAGAGCTTTTTCAAGTCGTTCCATGTGGTAATGGAATTCGGCGCAAGGTATAATAGCCAATCTTTTGCAGCTCCCTGGAGTGAGAACGGAAAAGCCTTCAACTTGATATGATCCTCAGTTACTCCTGCTGGCCTCAAAGTTGTGGAGCAGACAACTTGGAATTCCTTCAAGTGCTTGTGTGGATCTTCACCTGCAAGACCATTAAATCTTGGCAACAAATGGATTAGCCCAGATTTTAACTCAAAAGGAGTGTCAGCACCAGGATAAGCAATGCACAAACCATTGTAATTCACATCAGGGGCAGCAAGCTGCCTCAAAGTCCTTTGGTATCCCATATTTTCAAAAACAGTTTTAAAATTGGAATCACTACTAGTGCTAGCCCGAAATTCCCTACGGAGTGTGTGCGATGTTCTTTCAATTTTCAGGTCAAAATCACACGATTCAGGGCAATGAGACCTAGTAGCCAGACCAATTCAAAACAGAACAGAAAATAAAAGAAAGAAAAGAAAATAAAATAAAACAAATTGCGAAAAATAACAACTCGTAGTCCCGCAACGGCGCCAATTTTTGGTCTCATTGTCTGCACGACGCGCCAAAAAGGACGAGCGGGTTTAAAACTGTAGTTTAGTGCGACAACTCGGATGTCGTCTCTCAAGGACTCTGAAAGTGTTACCTTTCACAAAAATCAGTTTTGGGGGGGGTTTGATTGGAGTGCAAATAAGAAACAAGCAAAACAGAGCAATTAAAAACAGGGCAAGTAAAAAGAGATTATCAATTATCAAACAACGATTAATCTACTGTCAAGAATTCCCAACTATCCTTGGTTAATGTAATCCCAAGCCCTAAGCAGACTCTAATCCCCTTTCAGTTACAGCAACAACTAACAACGTAATTGCTACTATGGATGCAAATTCCTATTCCCGAAATAACAAACGGGGTTAAGCTCTCATGAACAAACGATCATGAATGAACACACGCGAATTAACAAACGCGATTATGTATAGGAAAATAACATCACTGAAACAAATCAATACAATACTACACACTCCTGAAATAACAAACAGAAATGTGTAATATGGTATTGAAAAGGGAAAAGCAATTAAAATAGGGAATTACAAAACCTCAAGTATATAGGATACTCAAACAGTAGACTAATCCTAGAACTTAGTTCTCCATGGCAAAAACAAAATCAGAGAAAAATATAAAACAGAAAATTGGAGAAGCAAAAGTCTCTACAAATTGTTCAGAACATCCTTTTATACAAATTCTGAAATTAGCTAGCTCGCGAGGCGAGCACACATTCGTGAAGCGAATTTCATGAACAGTCAGCAACCTTTGGCATTCTCGCGAGGCGAAGTGTTGCTCGTGAGGCGAGGATCTGAAGAGTTTTCTCTTTACTCCCGTTATGGCCTTCAGGGGCCAACCGTGATGCTCTCTGACTTCCAGACTCGCGAGGCGAATGGATGCTCGCGAGGCGAGACTCTTCAACTTCAAAACTGCCACGGCCATGACCTTCAACACGGGCAAGCCGTGATCGTCTCTGACTTTTCAGGGTTGCAACACTCGCGGGCGAGACCTTCTGCGAGGCGAACCATAGACTTAGCATTTTCTTTGAACAGTCAAGCTCGGGGTCGCGTGGTGAACATATCTTTCGGGGCGAATCCCTGTTCTTTTATTTTCTCAACCTCGACTTAACCTGAAAACAAGGAAATAACCATAAGTGTATTATTTTGACTCAAAACTAGCTAAATTAACTTAAAACTACTCTAGAGACTCAAAACCTTGCTTGAGGACAATCTAATCTAATTTGGGTGAAAATACGATATAATTTGCACAAAACCCTGGTCATGCTAGCCATAAAACTAGATGAGCCAGAGGCTTATCAGAAACCATCCATGCCAAACAAGGAAAATAGAGAACGGGGAGTAAGAAAACATATAATCACAACGGCATGGAGATAGGAAGCAAGATGAACATACATCATGGCATAGCAACAACATATAACATATATCATCATCATGTGTGTGTGTGTGTATATATATATATATATATATATATATATATATATATATATATATAATCATCTCAACATAATAAATCAACCAAGGTATGCCATGCAGTGCAACACTACCCTGCTACTCCATTATGCATGTGGATCCAAACTACCTCGGGAAGAGCAACTTGGAGTTACATATCCATATTGGTCAAAAAGCACAAATGCCAGCAGTTCACCAAACCATGGGTGAACCCTTTGGATAGCCAACGCATCAAACCTTGGATGCATCATCACGGGGGCCACGGTCTACCAAACCTTGGGTGAACCTACCGTGGATGGCCAGATCGCCTAACTCTCGGACAACCTCCCCTATGCCTAACTTCCCCCAACTAACATCTTCAATCGCGATGCATGAATACAACAACAACAATGACAACCGCCACCTCCGCTTGGGAAACTAAAGGCACCCAAGTATATCATCATCAACGTCAACACCTTAGACCCCATGGGGTCAAGGCCCCATTGGCCAAAAAGTACCAAGGTACAACTAATCAACACCTCGACCGAAAAGCATCGAGGCCACTTTGGCATAAAAGCACCAAAGTTTATCATCGTGCGGCAACCTATTGGGCACCGGCTTAACCAGTTCATCGTCTGTCATCATCTTAATTAAGATTTAATTAAGTTATCTAGTCTTCATCATTTGATTGGTGCATTATCATAACGTTATCACAACCCTGTAAGTGAAGCACGGTCGTGCTTCTATTTATGCACGATCGTGCTCGGATGCACGGTTGTGCTTCTACGCTGCATGGTCGTGCTTAACGCGCGGTCTTCCAGAATTCAAACTGGGAGCACGGGCGTGCTCCCTGTTTAGCACTGTCATGCTCCTATATGGGCAGTACTGTTCTGGGCATGTTTCTGGTTAGGTTCTTTATCCAAGAACACCCTGAAAACTCTCTTGATCCATCCCTATTATTATGGACTAAACCATTGGCATAAAAACCTCAGCTCACACTAGCAATCCATGTTTTATGACGTTTTAGGGAAATTATCCCTTTTTCCCATTTTATTAACAATAGTCCTATGTTAATCAATTATAGGTTATTTAAACGTATTGACTTTAGCCACAAACATTCAACCAACAGGGTATATAAAACATACCAAACCAACCAACATTATCATGATATAATCATTCATACCAATGCAACCAAATAAACATGGCATCATCATAACAACAAGGTACACATGATTGGCATTCCAATTAATCAAGTAGACAGATCAACTGTAACACCCCCCCTGGGCATTACATTGTAAACTCATGCAGAAATAAATTAAAAGGTAATTTGCTGGTTGTTTTCGGAAAGTTGTTTTCTTTTTAAGTCAGAAAACTGGGGTATAAAAATTTTCTTCTGCGGATAACTCTGAAAAACCTAGATACATACATCTAAACAATAAAATCATATTCATAACAAAGTCGCCATGACATACAACTTCTCTCAAAAAGTTTCGATTTTCAAAAATAGAAAATTAAAACAAAGACTAATGTATGACACCACATTTACTGCCCTTTTCAAATATACAACCCAAGCAAGACTCCTAAGCTGATTGCTCTACAAGACATTTATTGGAAAGACCCCCGTGGTCAGCCCACGATCAAAAGCTTCTTCAAACATCTAGATCTAAGTCTCTGAGTGACTTAGGAAAATCCCTCTGAACCATCTGTACTAGAGTACCAAGGTACAACATCAAAAACCAGAAGAAAACCTGATATAATTGAAAGGATGAGACACCAATATATGGATTTAAACATGATAACCACATGCATGACGCACAAAACATCATATAGATATATAAAATCATATATCATAGTTTCTTAGAAATAGACAAGTATTTTTATCAATGGGTTTCTACCCAAACAACCATCGTCATTTAACAAAAATGCATGACACTTCAATATTCAGGCTCTAACTTAATCTCATTAGATCCCATCATCATTCTAAGAGTTGAACAAACTCAATTCGCCACCACTTTGGCATCACGTTAAGTGACTAAACATCCGTAGCATACTGTCCCATCCCAGGATGCAGTATTCCATGCTCATGGATTTAATAACACACTATCCCATCCCAGGATGTAGTGATACATCGTAGTGTGAATACCTGATCATCAAGGCATCACTCCTATCAACGGGAAGCACGTCTGCCTAAAATGCATGTAAAACAATTGTTCTCAACGTTTTCTTTGAGTTCATTCTCTTTCATTGTGAAGCTCAAAAGCTAACGACTTTTCATAAAATCTTTAACTTTAAAATTCTTCAACATCAACACGGGACCACGAAGTCAAGTGCTCAATCACAACGTCCCTAAACCGATGCACCAGTCTGGGCTTGTGGTCATAGAAAACAACATTCACCTTTAATAACGTTTATCACAACGTGATTAGGACACACGGTCCACAATAACATAATTAGGACACACAGTCCACAACAACATGAATAGGACACACAGTCCACAACAACGTGAATAGGACACACAGTCCACAACAATATGACACGGATCAAAGATCTACGTGTAAATTATAGAACATTAGTATTCTGACGTCTCGTATACTAGATTCACTTTCCAACGTATTTATTCTTTTTCGTTCAGTGAAACACAAATACAAAATGAAACCTCAGCAACTTATCCAAGCTTGCCGGAATATTTTCAAAAGTAAATTTTTCCAGAAATCCTTTTCATTGAAATTCATTTAGAAACCTTAACTTATGGATAAATCTATTTTTTCCATAAGCCCACCTTCTTTTGAAATTCTTCCCTTTTTCGAAACAACATCCTAACTTTGTAAAAATCCCTTTTTTGTTAAAATCATTGCTAACCCGAAAATATTTTTAAATCATTTTTCTCATAAAATCTATTTTATAAACACCTTTGAAATCGTTTCGTTTATATGAAAAGAAACTTATAAGTTAAATGTTTTTCCTTCTAACTTTAAAATATTTCAACGCTTAGTTCTTAAAATGATTTTCCACTTCATTCTTGAAAATGATAACATACTAAAATGTATTTCTTTCTCCATTCCATTCTTATTCTTCTTCTTTCATCAAAAGAAATGACACATAAATTTCTTAAAATAACTTTTCATCTACATTTTGAAAAAGATAATGTACTGAAATATTTTTACGATTTCATCCTTGTAATTATCCATTACTTTCTCTTTTATCAAAAGAAATCATCAACTATATATTATCATTGTCAAAATTCCTCATAAGGCTTTTTTAAGGCTTTTATCTCAATAATTTATTGAGCATTGACGAATGTCAGGCTTCTTAGACAACAAACCACAACAGTATAATTTTCACATCAACATCATTTCAGATAATACAGTTCATGCCATATCTCCAAGCTTTAACACATTTCTACAAATAAATCATCAAGCTCAGATATGTAAAACAGACAATTTTAACCACATCAGATAAACTCAGGAAATCACAATAAAATTTAAAAAACTTAACAGACCACAAATAGTAGCATACATCTATCGGGAAAAATCCCTCAGGTAAGCTCCCCTTACCTGATTCCAAAGCAAACAAGGTCTTTCGTTCTTTATTGAGTGCTACGATCTTCCTCGACCTTCTTCACGGAAGTCTAAAATTTCCTACACATAACACAAGTTAAAAACAACCAAAAACATCTAATCTCCCCTAGGCATAGATTCGGCCATGATGACAAAATAGGGTTTGAGATATCAAACTCTCACTAACTCATGGATTAATGATCCTTAAGTATTAGAGTATTATAAACAATGATCATTTAACAAGGATTGAACAAAAACTCCTCTAAGCTACATGCTTACGGTTTAGACCTTGACCTCCAAAATATACTAGAAATTTTAAAACTTTTCAAGCTCTTGGATTTAACAACTAAAAGGTACCGAAGAGTCCAAATCAATGATCATTTAACAAAAGTTGAAACAAAACTTCCTTGCTCCATCAACACCTAGATTCGGCCTTGTTAGGAAAATAGGGAGAGAAATTTTTGTTTGATGAAGCTTTTAGATTTGGCAACAAATGGTACTAAGAGGTTTAAATCCATGATCATATTGCAAAAGTTGAAACAAAACTTACTAGGTCCAAAACCACATAGGTTGGGCCATCATTGGAATAATGGGGTAAAAATTTTTGTTTGATATAAGCTCATAGAATATCAAAGTAGAGATCATTAGGAGTTCATAGAAATTGGTTTCAACTCAAAATGATTTTTCTACCATTTTATAGAGATTTTAGAAGTTGAAAGAGTTTTATGAACAACAATGGAAAACATAGATTAAACTCATGAAATAAATGTAAAACTTGAAAGAGAAGAGTATGAGATTGTTACCCTTGAAGCTAAGAAGAAAAGGTATGAAGAACTTGAAGTTTGAAAATAAGTAAAAATGGATGTCTTAAGTGATAGAACTTTGAGTTGGAAAATGGAGAAGAATAAGAAAATGAAAGTGAAGTGATGAAGTGTGTATATATAGGGGAAAAGAGAGAGAGAATGGCGTAAGGAGAGAGGAGGAGAGTAATCTAGATGGCCAAGTTTTGGCTTAGGCCATGTTTGGTTGGAAAAGAAAGAGAAAAATGGGTTTTTAGAATATAATATGTTATAATTCAAAAAGTGTCATCATGACAACTTTTTAGGATGTGACTTAGGTCATCCCCTAGTAAGTCACCTCACTCCCACATGTCACCTCTCACTTTTGTGCTCCCTACTCTGCTCCATTGTGTACCCGGTTCAAGTTCCCGATCGTATTTCGCCCGGGTAAAGTATTACATTTTGACCCAGAATAAGAATTTTTGAAAAATTCCAATATCATACAAAACATCACAAAAACACTAACCCGTTTCGTTCACGGTTCAAAATTAGGTTTTCTGCTCTTGGTAAACTTGTGCAGGCATTGAAAATATAGGCCGTCTTTCGTTCACGAATTTTCAACCAAAAATTTTACCGTGACCTTCAATACGGTAAGGTAGAGAAAGACAATGATTTTAGTTTATCCAAAATAATTCTATGGGTTTTTAAAAAAATAAACACACATATACATGTATTTCTTGTTATAGAAAGATAGAGAAAAATGGGCGTTACATCAACAACATATGATAGGCATTCATAACAGCAAACATTTATAACAATAAACAAGTTAATGCATGATATTTATCATACAAACAACTACGGGGTCATGGGAACCCCTAATCTTACGCTACCCACTTACCTAATGATTATCCTATTCTCACTCCCCACTGGTATGAAGATTCCACCACGAGACTCCCAACGGTAAACCCGGTCAAGTTCCCTTAAGCTACTTAGTCAACCTCTAAGCTTTGGCCAAACCAAAACGTCCACCAGTTAGTTCCCAAATCATAAAACAAGAAAAAAGAAACCAAAAAGAGAGATACCATTACCTACATAGGTTGGCACAGATCGACAAAACTCCCCAAAAGATCTCCAAAACTGCAAGGAAGAGATGGGATTAGAAAACCGGGAAAGACAAAAGGTAACCGCACTTGGGAGGCCTTGTTGCCAAAATAGGGTTTAAATCGTAACCCTCGGTCGTGGTGGACTTAGCGTCTGTGAGATGCGGTCCGTACTTAAGCACGATCGTGTTGCCTAACAAGCACGGTCGTGCTTGTGATCCAACTGATCACAAGACAGGCGACCAAGCACGGGCGTGCTGGACATAAGCACGGCCATGCTTATGTTCCAGAATGAGATTTTGAGCTTAAAATCCCACTTAGCCCTCAGCCAACAAACCTAAGCTAACACTCAAGGTTTAAACAACCAAACAAGCACACATAGAAGCACTTAACAAAAAATGGGGTGTTACAATTCAAGGTTTTTATCAGTAGGAACACTAGCACGGCTTTCTCGGCAATCCAAATCCAGCCCGATATTTTGGCAATCCAGATCCATCCCGAATCTCTTAGCATTGGCAATCTAGGTCCTTTCCTTTCTCAAGCTCAAAATAGAAACTCTAGCCCGTTATTTGTTAATCCAGATATAGCCCATCATTTGGTAATCTAGGTCCTTTCCTTTCATATTTTTCCACTTGGTTTTTGTTCTTTGAAAACTAAATCGAAAAACAAAAGTTCAAAAGTTTCACAACTTTGTGTAAGTAAATAATTTTCCATCATTATAAATCCACTTTCACAGAAAACTTCTTCTTTTTAAAATCCATTTTAAGAAAACTTAGAAAACTACTAAATCTTTTTCTCAAAGTTTGACTAAATACAAAAATCTTATAATCGAACATTATCAGAGAGCATTTTCTTTAAATCTTTCCATTTTGAATGAAACCTTTAGTAAAACTTAAAAGAACCTTTATTTTCAAAAGACTTATCCATCAAATACTTTTAAAAACATTTTCACAGAATTTTGAAGTTTTCCATTTTCTTTCTTTTCCTAAACTTTATTCTATCTTAACACTTTCATTCTTAGATATTTCTTCTCACTTTCCAAAGAAAACAAAACATCACTTTTTCAGTTTTTCTAAATTAAGGTATTTTAATAACTTATCGTTATCAATAAGCAATGACAGTGTCATGCCCTCGACCGTAATCACGATCAAGCAAAACACTAATTATAATCCAATACAAACATAAATCAACAACAACATATAGATAGTTTGTACCCGGTAGGACCTCTGATAGGGTACCCTAGATAGTTTATGTATTATGTTTATATATGTATATAGAGTGTGATGTTTACGTTCATGTCTTTTTATGTGTAAAGTTTTAATATATCCGTTTTTCTGATATGTATGTTAACATTAATATCGCGATTAAGGTTCATTAAATTAGGTTTTTCTTTAATGGGACATCGGGGTCTCTCAAGTATTCTAATAAGAATAACTTGGAGAGCATTGAATGCTTGAGTGATTAAGTTTAGGTGTGTATCTTCAGCGGCCCTCAAAGTCTTCTATTTATACTCATTCAGCAATAAATCCGTTGAGTTGTTTTCTTCAAATGAGTAAAACTTTTGTTCTTCATCCATTAATGTCAAAGAGTCATTCTGAGTCTTCCTTTAATGTTTATGATCATTGGATAGCTTCAAGACAAGTTGAACGTATTTTTTGGTATTACTTTATCATAGTGTAGCTTGATTCAAGCGTGCGATTGATTTTGAGACTTAGGCGGTCACGACTTTCCTTATTTGTGCAACACAGGTCTATGACCGCGTAAAGGTTATTTTTTGCTTATCACAACAAAGGAATGTCCAACACGGATTGATGCTTTATAATTCTGAATTCAATTCTCTTGATTTTAAATGCAAGGAATATTCTTGTCTTTCGAATAAGAGTGGAGTGAAAGGCTTCCATTCAAGTTGAAGGGTCGGACCTATTTTCATGGCTTGTTGATACCGAGTCTTTCTACGGATGAATTGTGTAATTAAAACATAGACAGGTCTTTGAGACTCGTTGTTTTGCCAGAATGATTTTGGTTTATGATATGCACACTTAACACACATATTACCATATTTCAAAAGGTTCAATTAAAATCATTCTTTGTTTGGATTCATCAAAATTAGAGATGTCAAAAGCTTAACAATGCTTTCTTTGTTCACTACATAGTTTATGAAATTATTGAGCAGAATGTTGGTCCAAGTTGATCATCGCTTAGGTCACAAGGTGGCACAAGCGGAATTGATAAGTTTTGGAGATGTTGTCCTTCGACCCGACCTTGTGCAAGATGGCTTTGTTCAGGATTTGATGAATAACCCTAGCTTCATCCTTCATTCTTGAAGAAACCATCTTAGGCTGCCTCCTTGTGTCTGCTCTCATCAAGATATCTAGAACCATATCATAGCCACCCAAGTCTTCTTCCGGCTATCCTCTTGGGTCAACCCAAATTTGGCATAGTTGATTGCAGATGAAATAGTAGTCTCGAATCGATACCCTCCATTTTAAGCACTCCGCCAGCTTGCCTTATGTTTGTGACTTGGGGGATTTCGAACTCCCTTACTAGCTAACTCATGATATACAAAAATCGATTCATTGAAATATCTTTCCCATCTAGCAGCTTTGATGTAACACATGATATACATATTTTTAAAATTGTATACAACGTTAGTTCTATCTTCTTAAATAAAATGTTTTTTTTCCTTTAACCTCATTAATAAAAATCTTCAAACTCCACCCTTGCTTATTGTTATTTTTATAAAAATTTTCAAATTATATTTATCATTTTAATTTGTGACATTTGTAATAAAAGGTTCCCAGTTTTATTGATGGTCTTCTTTTTATAAATTTATTGAAACATTTCATCTATATAAATTGATGATTTATGGAAAGTATATCTTAGTCAAATTATAAAATTCAATATATATAATAAATACCAATAAATAAAATTTATTATCATAAAAAACTATAACCAGAGAATATTGTTATTTTAATAGTGAAAATATACTAGTCAAATTAAAAAATTGAACTTAATAAATACTAAAATTTTAAATTTATTCTCATCAGGAACTGTAACTGAAAATATTATTATTTTAATAGAAAAAATCTTAGTTAAATTATAAAATTGAACATAATAAATACCAAAAATTTAATTTTCTTCTCATGAGAAATTCTAATAATGAGAACACTAGTATTGTAATAGAAAAATGTCAAAAAAATGTTAAAAATTTATTTTCTTTTCATCGTAATTTATAATCTTGAGAATAGTATTATTTATTGGAAAAATGTCAAAACTCTTGCACCAAAAATTTACATTTGTTCTTATCACATCTGTAATTCTTGGAATATATTTTTTTGTTTCCCATGATATTCTCAAGTGCGCCTTAGGAAGACTAATCCCCGAGATACATAACGACATTGAAGGGTTGACGCTCCCAACCAGGATTTTTCTCCATGCAGAATCGGGATCGAACTCACCACTAAACACTTGGGACTGAACTTATTCTGCTTGGACCAATGGCATGGTGATTTATTATTATTTAATAGATGAAAAATGCCAAAGCGCTTGCATTACTTTAACTACTACAATAATGTCGGCCCATTATGGTCTGGCACAGTAGAAATGGTGCAAGCTTTGGGTTACTTTCCGTAGACCCTCTATTTTATTTGCCAATGTTTTTTTAAAAAAAAGACAAATAAACATAGGCTTTCAATTGCCCTCCACATGGAACCACCCTCTAATAGAGACGGTGCAAATCACACCCTTCATATATATATACATTGATGTTTTATGGATAATATATCCTAGTAAATTAAAAAATTCAATATAATAAATACCAAAAATTAAATTTTTCTCATAAAAACTATGACCATAGAATATTGTTAATTTAATGGAGAAAATATCCTAGTCAAATTATAAAATTGAACATAATAAATACAAAAAAATTAAAGTTATTCTCATCGAAACACTAACTTGAGAATACTATTATTTTAATAAAAAAATATCTTATTCAAATTTTAAAATTGAACATAATAAATACCAAAAATTTAATTTCCTTAGCGGCAACAACTCTTGGCGAGGCTTTACTTACCTCCCGGCCGCATCTCGGATTAGTCATGGTCAAAAACTCTGGACACCGGGGAAGGGGTCAAAGACCCTCTGGACCAAAAAAAATAAAAATACTATTATTTTTTAAATAGAAAATTTCAAAACTCTTGTGTCAAAAATTATTTTCTTCTTATTAGAAACTGTAATCACGGGAATACTATTATTTTAATAGAAAAATGTTGAAGCTCTTGTCCCAAAAATGTATTTTCTTTTTATATAAGCCTGTAATCATGAGAATAGTATTAATTGAATAGAAAAATGTCAAAACTCTTGCGTAAAATTTAAATTTGTTCTTATCACAAACTGTAATCCTGAGAATATTCTTATTTTAATAGATAGAAAAATGTGAAAACTCTTGCGTTACTTAAACTACTACGGTTATCTTTGGTCCACTTATGAGTGCATGCACGAGAGAAATGGTGCACACTTGGGGTTATGTTTTCAATGAGACCCTTTGTTTTATCTGCAAAAAAAAAAAAAAGTAAAAAAAGCCAAACAAACTTGGGTTTCAAATTGCCTTCCACATGGAACCACCATCTATAGAGACAGTGCAAATCACGCACCAATAAGAAGAGTTTTATTTTGCAATGGGCACGGGAGAGAACCTCTAACCTTTAATGAACAAACACATTTTTTTTAAAATTAATAGAGTAAAGCGATTAAAAAGGGGGCATTATTCAGCGTGCGTGGATTGTTCACATTTTTGTTTCAATTTCACCTTTTGGGCCTAGGGTTTTCCTTCCTTGCCTCCCACGATCCACGGAGTCCATTGTAAATGGTTAGTGATAAGAACCGCATATTCTCGACACGTGGCAAACATTCATTAGCACTCCTTCCTTTCTCTCTCTCTCTTTCTAAGTGTCTGCGCAGTTGGGTTGGGTGTATAAATACCAAACAAGCTACACTCTCCCTTCCAAGAACAACGAGATAAAGTTATTCTCTCTCTTTTCTTCTTATTTCTATTTCTCACTTGTCTTTTTCCCAGGAAAGAAAAGTCCCCCTTCTCTCTTTTTATGGTTTATATGCCTTTCACACTAAAATTCTCCATGTAGCTTCAGATCGTAGCTCTCAGCTTAGATATGTAGCTTGTTGGTCAAATTCTCTATCTTACGGTTTCATTTATTTGTGAAGCCATTAATAATCGGTGACAAACCCGGAGGATCGCTTGTCTTCTTTGTGAAGGTAATTTCGGGTGAGCCTTCTTCTTGGGATCAATTATTTTTTTTTCAATTCGGTGATTGAATTATGTACCTGATCTTGAATGCTCTTTCAACATGTTTTTTAAAGTAAAATTAATTTTTTGGATATTAAGGTCACCATACTGTATATGGTGTGTCCATCAGCTTTTGCTTTGCATTTCTTTTTCTTGGTTTTGCTTTATCACTCTCATTTTACGCTTTTTCTATTTTCCCTTTCCATTTTCATTTCTTGTTAATTTGAGCTGACTTAATTTGTTTTCTCTTTATTATAGGTGAATTTTTGTAAGCTAAGAAACCCTAGGATTTTGGGTCTATTGGTCGTTGCGCGTCGTTTCATTTATTTCGTTTTAGCTCTTTTCAAGACTTTATAAGGTGGGTTCCTTACCTCGCTTTGATTCTTATAATAAGATAATATTTTCACTGCCATTGGCTACTTTTGACTCGATTTAAAAAAAAAAAAAAAAACTAGTGGTACTACGCTGGGTCTTGTTAGCTTTGTGTATGTCTCTATCTGTGAGTTAAATATATGGTTGGATGGAATAATTGTTTGTAGTGTTGCGTCTCTTACATTCAATTTTTAATTTTGGGCATTTATGTAGTGGGTTTTATTGACGAAAAAATAGGGTTTATCAATTTTCATATTTTTGTGGTTTGTCATTTTATGTGTTGTATATCAAGTTTTCATTGGTTCTATATTACTTTATCTTGCACTTTACCCTTGGTAAGATTGTAATTCATTTTTATTTGTCAGCAATTAAACTGTAGTAGTTACTGAAGGGTTGATTGGCATGTTACTTAATTCTTAGACCTTTTACTTTCTGATGTAGAAAACAGAATCATAGTGGGTTATAAATCCACTACGAAAGAAATCACAAATGACAGTTTGCAGCACTGTATATGGCAAAGGGGGGTTGAGCTTGTTAAGAGAGGGGCCAGAAGGAGAAACATCTAGGAACGCATAACAAAAACAGCATGGCCACAAAGGAGAGAATGCGAAGCCTAACAAAAGAAAGCCAATTCATTACTTTTCTCCATTTGATGGAAACAATTTAGATATGAATAATCTATGTTCATCTCAATTCCCCCTTTTGTTTTGAAGTTTCCCAGTCCCAAAGATATGGTTTTCACCTATGGATTCTTGCCACCTCCGGTAGTGCAAGAAATTGAAAGTTCGATAGAGTGAAAGCATGGATCCTCCAGAACAGGAATAAACGCTTCTTGTTTTCTTCAAGATGTCATTCATTGGCTGCCTTATCAGATTCACGGGGGCTCCACCAACTTCTTCTTCACTAATTTTGCAGTTGCCAATGGCTTTGTTCCTATGCTTCTCTTTGAATTTGATCCATCTATAGTCAGCAGAGACACCTCATCCCGGGAGGCATACCAGGAAGGACCACAGGTTCCACATTCCAGCTGAAAAGGCAGAGCAGCAATCAAACCAAGGAGACAATTTTTGGTATTCTGGAATAAAGCAAAAGAAGATGCAAACCTCGTAACGGTCACCGTGTCCATCATGGAAAATCTGCCTCACGCCCACCTTACAATCCATGCATATTGAGCAGCGGGATATTTCCTCATCAGTCAAACCCTCCCAAAGAGGGATATTGATCACAACCGCATCAAATTGCATGTTGCTGGCCTAGAAAAGCTAAATGGAATACATTTCATTTGCAAACATAATGGAATGGAGCCTCATCCAAATCTGAGGGGATCTCTTGATATGTATTCAAATAAGACTATTCCTGCTATGCATTTACTTAGCCTATTGGATGCAGACATCCAGTCATGTATGGCCTCATCTTGAAACAGAAGACTTGCTTCCCTACTCCACATGGATGCAAGCAGCAGAAATTTGAAGGGAAGATTCACAGCAACAAATGTACCAAAGAAAGAACCAAAACAACAGAACATCAGCCTCCCAAAATTCCTGTAAACTGAAACCAGGTTCCTCTTCAAAGAAACCATTTTCTATCCATGATACAACAACCTCAGTATACTGAAACAAAAGTGTATATTCAAATGTACCACTAACTGAAATGTTAATTTTAATTTTTGACTGGAATTACTTTTATTTGAATATTGCTAGGTTTCAAATGGTGGAGGCAGTGGGTCAATAGTTACAACAATCAATTATTATATATTTTTAACAAAACAATCTAAAAATGTTAAGAGTTAATTTTTCCATGTAATTTATTTTAATGTATGCAATGTTATTTCTATCTTTTTTAAATAAAATATTATTTTTCTTTAACCTCAATAAAAATCTTCAAGTTCAAACTCCACCCTTAGTCATTGTTTTTAATAAAACTTTTCAAACTGCATTTATGATTTATGTATTTATCATTTGATCCCTTTAAATAAGTATTATTATTTTACATTTTTAACAAAATGTTCTAATTTTATCGCTACTCCACAGTTATTTTTTTATAAATTTATTGAAACGTTTCGCCTATAAACATTTATGATTTATGGAAAATAAATATCCTAGTAAAATTATAGAAATCAACATAATAAATACCAAACATTTATATTTATTTTGATTAGAAACTAAAACCTGAGAATATTACTATTTTAATAGAAAAACATCCTAGACAAATTATAAAATTGAATATTATAAATACAAAAAATTTAAATTTATTTCATAAAAACTCTAACAGTATACAATTACTTTAATATAAAAATATATTGATTAAATTATAAAATTGAACAAAATAAATATTTCGAAAATTTATTTTTCATATTAAGCTACGATCCTTCTTTTGAAAAAAAAAGGTATTTGTAATCCCTGAAAATACTATTGTAATTGCCAAATCTCGGGTGCCAAAAAATTATTTCCTTCTCATAAAAAGTGATTAAATGAAGTTGTGAGGAAACACAATGTAACACCCTCAAGGTTCACATTTATCACGTGACATTTAAGTAATGTTGTTTAATGCGGAAAATAAATTTTAATAAGATATGGGTTTATTTTTCCCTGTTCCTTAAACAAATCCTTGTCTTAGACCTCATGACCTACATTTACTTCCAGAAGGTTTCACTTTGGGTTGCAGCCTCCCCCCAAGGTGTAAGGCTGCCCACACTTTGAAGCATATAATGTCTTTACTTGACAATCTCTCATAAGCGTAACCTACCACACTTCATGCACCTTAGTGGAGGATCTACACGATCAAAAAAAACTCCCACTGCTACCATCAAAGACTTTTTTTGTTTCCAAGGGTCAGATTTTAAATCAAGACTGCTTTTGGTCTTTAAGAGCAAAAATAAAATTTTCTTGAGTTCCCTCAGTAAGGTAACTTTGATTCATTTGGCCTGGGAGATAAAAACAATTACCAAAAATTTCCATCTACCCCGGTGAATTTGCGCACTCTTTTACCACAGGAAGTTGTAGGTATGATACGAATGAGATCACTCCATTTCTCAATTGTGGTCATTTTGCGGAAAAAGCAAATATGGTCAAGTTTACAAATCTCGAAATAAGGAATATCCAAGTGATCATTTCGTTACATTTTTGTGTTTCTACTTTAAAACATGTTTTATTTCCGTTGTTTGAGATATATCAGACCATCACTCTCAGTATACTGAGGCAAAAGTATATATTCAAATGTTACCATATAATCAAACATAATTTTATTTAATTTTTGACTGGAAGTACTTTTTATTTAAATTTTGCTAAGTTTCTATTATTCAACTCATCTACATGTAATACGTCAATTCAAGAATCAAAACTATTCTTAAACAAAAGCATGGACCTAGTTGCAGTAATTTTCTTTATTACAGTGCGTATTTGTTACTCTTCTACCACTAATAAATCAATTACTTTCGATTTTAGTCAATAAATCATCTAATTTTTTTATAACACGTGTCTTTTCATAATCAATGGTGGAGGGAAGTGGGTCAACAGTTACAACAATCAAATTTTTTAAAAAAACAAAACAATGTTACATTGTTAATTTTCACATAATTTATTTTAATATTCAATGTTATTTCTATCTTTTTAAATGAATATTATTTTTCTTTCTCCTCCTCAAGAAAAATCTTCAAAGTTCAAACTCCACCCTTAGTCATTGTTGTTTTAATAAAACTTTTCAAACTGAATTTTACCAGTTTATGTATTTTATCATTTGATCTCTTTAAATAAAGTATTATTATTTTATTTTCCCAACAAAATGTTCTAATTTTATCGCAACTCACAGTTTTTTTTTATAAATTTATTGGAAACATTTCGCCTATAAACATTTTGTATTTATGGAAAGATAAATATCCTAGTAAAAATTATGAAATCAACATAATAAATACCAAACATTTATATTTATTTTTTGATTAAAAACTAAAACCTGAGAATATTACCATTTAATAGAAAAAAATCCTAAACAAATTATAAAAATTGAATATTATAAATACAAAAAAAATTAAATTTATTTCATAAAAACTCTAAATTGAGTATACAATTTTTTTAATATAAAAATATATTGATTAAATTGTCACATACCATTTTAGAAGCGGGATAATTATTATTAAACTGTTCAATTTATTTTGTAAAGTGATAATTATTTGTGTTTGATAATTATAAAATGATATTTTATAATTTAGTTTCAAATTATATTTGGCTAAAGATATTTTAGTAAGAAAATACCAATTATTTTGAGATTTATAAAGGGTAAATTTATTTTATGAAAGTACCAAACTCTAAGATATCTAAAATATTTTATTTATTTCAAAAGCCGAGTTTAATAATTTCTAAATCCCACTATTTCTACATACTCTAAATCTCTTAAATAAATCCAAGAAGACTCCCTCACCCCTCACCCTCTTTCATTTTAAAAATCTCCTTATGTTCAGTCCTCACTCCATCCAACTCAGCTCCCTTTACTCCCCCACCCCACTCACCACCATCTCTTCCTCTCCTTGTTGGAGGTAAGTGTTACCCCTAGTTTCTTCTAGATTCAAGAACAATCCCCAAATCAATTTTTGTTCCCTAAATCAAACAGAAGGACCTTATACAAGACCTCCTGACTCTTCCAAATAAAATTTGAAAACCGAAGAACAAGTCTGTTAGGAAGCACGAGGAGATCAACACTCACCACCTGAGTGCGCTACTTGGTTATATGAGTTCTTGTTGTTTATAACATTGGGTAACCATAAATCCCAATTACTTGTTTGATTGTTTAAATTGCTTTGGTAGAATTTTGTTCTGAACCGGTATATGCTTTGTAACAATGGGGTTTGATTTCATGTTGTTTAGAGATGGATTTTGGATGAAAAAATTTTCAAGAGTTAGTCAAATCCTTCCAAACCTAATGCCACCCCTGTTAGTGTTTCATCATAACTATCTACAGTTAATTCAAAGTAATTTTGTACAATAGTAAGTAAACTCATTTTCCTTGAAATGGACTCGAAATGGTTCAATTTCATTAAGTATATAAAAGGCTAAAAATGACATGCAAGTTCTTTGTTGGTATAAAACTCTGGACTGACACTGTTGTAGTATTGAAATTGTAGTAAATTGTACAAAAATTGGATCAGAAAAAAATCCTGTTTAATAGAAAATAAACTTAGTTTTTATAATTTAGGCTCTGAAAGTTCTAATTTTGATGGAAGTTTTTGTGGAAAACCCAGTTCAAGTTACTGCAAATTCTGTTTACATAACTGTGAGCATATGGTATGATTATGTGGAATAGATTTCTATGTGTTTTAATTTTTGTCAGCAACGAAATAAATGTTATGTCTGCAATTGGTATGGTGTTCTTCGTGGCTGTAGTCTAACTTAGTGGTTGTTGCATGGTGATTGGTTGGTATGTTGCAATATGAAGGTGTGACATTTCCCACGTTTGTATATGTCTTCCTTTTGCTTTTTTGTGCATGTTTAATGAAGTTATCATCTTGGTATGGTTAATGAATATTTAATGCATTTGACTTCCATTAAGAAAAGAGTATGAGAAAATGAATCCCATAGCATGACATTAAAAACTTATAATGGTCTATGTTTGGTAGAACTTAAGGTTTCAAAACTATTCCTAGCCATTATTTGAGGCCTGATATTCTTGTGGGTGAGATGTTAAGTCCTTCATTTTTGGAGGCTAGGATATGGTATTAACAATTAAGGGCCCCCTAATTGTTGTCATGAAACTCAAATCTGCCATATCAGTAAGTTTTAAACTACGCGTGCCTTATTTGCTCACACTTGGGGTACCTAGTAAAGGTTTACATTCAAAATGTCTATTGCCCAGATTAAAATTCATAAAATAACTCGATCCAGTAAGGGTCCTAATATAAAGAGCTGGTGATGAAAGGGTGAGTTATAAGAGAATAATTCAGTGGTATAAAGAGTTGAGTAGTCCTGCTTTGCTTTGCTAAATCCACGGGAGTGCACACTTGCAAAATGGAAGGTAAGTTGGCTTGAGAAACTTCACCACTACGTTGAGGTTAATTATGATATGTGTGCATATGGTAAGTAGGTATAACAACGAGGACAATTAAACATAATATATTGTTTACTAATATACTTTTTGAAGCGGGGAACTTCGTTGAGATTCATTCTCACTAGGCTCCTATTTACTTCCCGGATAACGGTACATGTGGAAGCGATGTGAAGTTAGGAAATTGCTTGACGGTCACCATGTGGTGTCCCAAGATCGTTAGTTTTCACAGTAGGATCAAGTTTGAGTCTTACTAGGAGTCAATGTTTTACATGAAATGGAATTGTTGATTAGGGGCTAAATGGTTATTTGTATTAAATTAATTCCAAATTATATGTTCAACTACACCAAAAATATCTTGTAGAAATTTGTTTCACTTATTTTCAAAATTTCCTATGTTACCGTATTATTCCGATGTTATATATATTTATATATTATTACCTCGGTAGTATCATTGTGAAAGTTGGGATATTACATTTATGATATCAAGAACAGTTTGGTCCTTCAGTTGTGAATTTATCATAATAAGAAGGCGTGTTGCATGATCAGAAGCTGGGGCGTTAGTAGTCAATGTCTTTTGCAATTTTGATACAATTCTAAGTTCACAATGATAAATCATTCAAGCCCCAGCCATCCCGATGGTTTTTCAAAGGAATGAAGGAGGATAATGACACGTGGGGTAAGCATTAAATAGCAATGCTTCCAATAGTTTTTAGTTTGGCGGTTATAAGTGAGGTCTATTGAAAAGATTTTTGGATTTTCATTTTGAATTTTCCATGTGTTATTTGCACTACGACTTGAATTACCTATTTCCAGCAAAGGGTGGCTTGTGAGTTAGTGTTTTGATGTTGGTAAATTTAATTGGCGAGGTGTCATGAAGCTTCTGTTTGGTTGAGTAACTATTGGGCGCCATTCTAAATTTAAGTTGTCTTGAGAGGAATTTTCGATGTGTGAACAATTGTAGTTGAACCCATGGTGATGGTATAAGTTATGAAATTTCATGCTTCTTGTGAATGGGGTGTGCCGTTGTGGTGTATGATTCTGAAATTGTGATAAAGAAAGTAATTACTACTATTATATGTTGGTTTCATATTAAGCTAACGCTTTATTATAAGTTCCTTGTCTTTCCTTTGTGCATTGTATCATTCATTTTTCTATTTCACTGCAATTTTTTTAATAGTTGGGTCTTGTCTGCCATATGCATGGTGTAGGCCTAATAGTATTTCAGAAGTTTATTTTTGTTTTAGTTTTTGGATAAAGAAGAGAACTTGAAGATTATTGTCTTATTATACAATTGCCTTTGGTATTGCACTTATCTGGAATATAATAGGTTGTAAATGGTTTTGAGTAAATTCTTTGGTTATTGTTTATGCCATCAAAGGTTACTACCCCAACTTACCATGTCTCTTCCTCATTTTATATATTT